>JAVJGJ010000037.1:42734883-42765128 GCA_035590215.1 Microhierax caerulescens | reverse complement strand
ATAGGCCTCTTCTCTCCTGCCACCACCTTCTACCACAACGCAGCACAAGCAGGCAGCCCAGAAGCTGTTTGAGCGATGATGCCTCTTGCCCCCCCCCCCCCTTATTTAATCAAGCCTGTAAAAAGAAAGTTCACAATGTGATAACTATGTTCATTTTGGTCACACCCCACCCAACCATATGCTGTTGTTTTTTAGCACACATGGAATTTTTGCATGCTAGCAATATGTTGGAGCTTTTTGGGTTTTAAGTGCTGAAATTAAATTACTTCTGGTGTGAAAACTAAAACCACCTCCAGCAACATGCAAGAATTTTTGAAGTTGTTGCAGATTCCACAATATTTTGGGTGTGGAACAGAGGAGGTGTACCTCTTCTTTCCTGCTTTCCCAAATGAGTTTACAACACAGAGATACTTCAGCTAACTTGCTTAGGACACATCTATATGGCGTACTGCAGTGTGGCATGAGCATGGTGCAGCTTTAGGAATAATTAGTCCTGTTGAAGGCAAGCAGACAAAGACAAAGCAGTAACATAGCAACATTTTGCTCAAGATTGGTTGATTAAAACATGCAAGCAGAAAACATGGACAGCTACAAGTTGTTTATTCAAATCTCCTGAATTCCTTGTTTGTTTTGCATAAAAAAGGTAATGCATGATGAAAGCATTAAAAGAAAATCTGTGGTTTTCAGTGAATCAGCTAGAGTTTCAACACATCCTTACGTAATTCAAGGAAGGAGGAAGCGGAACTAGTGCTGCAGTTCACTCCTTCAGATGCCAGGTTTTCAGTATGCAAAGCCATTCATTAGTCATTGCTGATTGCAAAGTGGCTGCTGTATGTAGCTTAAAGATATTAATTTCTCTTTAAACTTGAAACCTATAGAATGACAGTTAAGTATTTTTTAAATGTGTTTTGCATACTTTGATAACAGGAAAAAAACCCTTTGAATTATGGAGCTGCTTCTGCTGGGCTGGTATCTATTTGCTACATAAAAAATATATCTGATTGTTCCATCAACTTACTATTTATAGCTCTGATTATGCATATCCAAGAATCTTATAATCTTTACTGTACTTATCCACATACCACCAAGGAGATTAACAAGTTTATTAACAAGATTAACATTTAACAAGTACTCTAGGACAGAAAAAGAAACACAAAAAGAGTTTCGTTTCCTGAGTGGACTAAGTCTGGACCAATCTTTCCTCCAGGTAAAAGACACATTTCAGTAGAAGGCAGCCACAGAGCTCAGCTTCTAACACACACACAAAAAAGATTTTGTCCCACAAAGCTGCAGTTCCTCACCTTTGAGTCCACCCATCTTGAGTTGAGCAGGAACATCTCTCTACTTCTGCCACCTCAGCTCCCCCTTTTTTCCTTCTCCATCTTTGATTCCCACCACCACCAAAAAGCACACCTTGATACTGCCACCGAAAGAGACATGAACCATTTCCCCAGCCTCTCCCGGCTGAAAGCCAGCTAACCTGCTCCCCCTCTCTGAGTCCTCTCCAAATAGTGGGCTGCTCTATGAAATACAGATTTCTATCTCAGTGAAATACAGATTTCCACTTCTTCCCTGCTGCTCTCCCTGTCCTGCTGGATACACAAGACCCAACGTCTCTTCCTTCCAACCCTTCACCACGTGAGACCTGCAGCAAGCTAGGAGGGTGCTTTATTTCTCATTTGCTTAGGTTGTGATGCTCCCTCTCTTCCCTTCAGACCACTTTTTCTACCTCCTTCTAGCTTCATACACCTAAAAGCTTCTGAGATTTGTCATAGCAGTACTCTTGACCGAGCCAAAACCTGGGGTTGTCCTATACTATCCTTCCAACACCAGCCATGGCCAAGCTGAACCGCAGGCCTCATGAACACGGTTCCCACTTTGCTCATAAACCCAACAGAGCTCACCTCAAGAGGTAGCCAGATTGCAAGGAGTCAGAATCAGTGCCATTAATTATATTTCTTCTTGAGTTTTTATGAATTACCATCACTATATTTCTGTTTATTGAAAAGGTTTGTTGTCTTCTTTGGGTGGTTTTTTTTTTCTGCTTTAATGACCCACCATACTGTAAAATAGAATGTTTTTAAAGTCACAAATGGGAATTGCCTTAAAATCTTCCAAACAGAAACAATGGAAAAAAAGACATGGGTTAAGAAAGTCAGAAAGGCTTGTAAGTAGAACCGCAGTGCTTGGCTAAAGCGGGGTTCAGTAACCAGCATCACACAAACCCAAATCTTTGGCACTGCTGGCATTGCACTGTTTAAAGAATCAGCAACAAGCAAAAACATTTCATAGGAACTTTCTGTAACGATTCCAAACTGAACTTCATTTTCACTACATTCGGATCTCTTTTGTCTTTCTGTAATGATCAAGCACTGAAGCATTCTTTGACTGAACACTCTCAAAAGGTGTATTTTAATTTGGAAATACTTGCACTTCAGTGACAGTGGAATTAAGAATTATTTCTATTCAAATTTCCAGTTGCCGTATTGAGTCAAAAAACACAGAATCATTTGCAGGTCATAGATAAATCATTAACTGAAAAAAATAAAAGGAAAGGAAGAAAAAGAATTCTGTCTTTTGGGAGCTATTCACTGACAGTGCTTACGGTGGGTAAGGGAAAGTATCATTTCCACCAACTCTGAAAAATGCAATATGCTCCAGGTAAAACTTCTATCACCCTCTGTGGAGTGTGATTATTTTTTTTTTTAAGAAGGCAAATAAACACTCTCCTCCCCCAAAACAAACCTTAAATCAAAGCTTCCTCCCAGAAGCTCAGATATTTCTTGTGTAAGCTCTAACCACACACAGCTGTGTATTTTTTAGCTGAACGACTAACACCAGCCTCCTTTAGTATTCCCTCAGCATCCTGAACCAGCAGGCATCAGTATGCAGCTCTGGGCAGGTCGGTAACACCTGCTTAGGAGGGTCAGGAAAATTGTGGTACCCTCTTCCACTTCCAGGAAAACCCAAGTATGGGTCTAAAGTGTTTTGCAGACCCTGAAACATTATTTTATTGGATTCTAAATATAAATGTTTATTATGATTTGTAGTTTCAAGCAAGCAGCATTCTGCATTGGCGTGTTGTGGAGCCAAAGGAAGGCCCACTGACGATATGGCATGATATCTTTCCTCCATTTGAATGTTCAGAATTACCTTTGGACAATTAGACATAAGACTATATTTCCTAAATTTGCATAAAATGAGAATCACACAGATGGACAACACATGCTTCCCATAAGTCCAGTGTGAAAATTACTCTATCACTTGTCGTTGTACCCAATCTTTCCACATTTCTGGCAATTCACATCTTAAACAAACAAGAATTGTGACAAGCAAAACAGATGGTCTCTCCTCCTCCTTTCTAAAAAGTTCCAAAGGCACATTTCCCAAAATTCTTGCTTTATAATGGTGCTGTTCTACTTGTCACAGCAGTTTTGAAAGAACTTTCAGTAATACACAAATAGCAGACCTAAGCCTTTTTTACACCAAGGTCCTGGAAAACCTGCCTGTGAGTACAAAGGATCTGCACAGTGAATGAGCTAAAGCCCCCAAATCTTCTAGGTGAATTTAAAGAGATGTTAGTCAGGCCATTTAAAGCAGGATTGCTATACAAAGGCTAAAAGGCAGATTCTGTTTCCTTCTCCATTTATAAACTAGACTATTAATCAGTGTTTGGTTATTCAGCATGTGGGAGCTTTACCAAACCTACATATTTGCTAAGGAAAAAGCGTCCGGCAACAAAGGGCGCTCCTACAGCAGCACATGAGCCTCTTCATTGGGAACATTCAAAATGGGTATACAGCCAAGAACGTCTTTGCCTCCCGCCATGGCCTTACAGCATAACAACCTTCTCATTTCTCTTTACCTCCGCTCCATGTGGTCTTCTGCTCAAATGTGCCAACTATAGCTACAGGTATCCACCTCCTACGCAGCAGGGTCTGTTCAGTTTAGAAGGATTGGACGTGGAGGTGTGGGCCACTGCATGGCAGTAACTTATGAATAAGCTGATGATGGTCTATGTCAGTGTGAAGAAATCTTTGAGGAACCCATGAACAAAGCCCTCAAAAGAGAATGAAAGGTAAGCAAGAGCAATACAAAGGAGGCTGCAAAAATATGACCAAGGGCATAACCCTGTTCTGTCTCGAAGCAACACAGTCTGAAATAGCAACCCCATATTTCACAAGAAACAAGTATTAGTAAACAATACAATTATCATGCCAATAACCCCCTTAGCCTTTGCAACCATTCACAAGCTTCTCTCACTTTATACAACTATGTGTATGTTTTGTAAGCATCCACATTAATCAGACTTACAAGAGAAGCTGCAGCCATATCTTCTCATTGCTCCACATGAGCAAGCAGGAGGAAGAAGTCCTTGGTTAAGGTATTGCTGAAGGAATAGTAAGTGTGCATCCTATCAGAAAATGAGATACCAGCCTAGCTCTCCTCTTGCTGTGTATGTGCTCCCACCACTAGCCTATCATAGAAAAGGTGAGGCATCACTACTGCTGTCTTGAAAGCAAGCAACTCGTCAACTGCATTTCAGGAGAAGCCTGATACCATCAGAGCATATCAGGTGACATCTGAAAACACCTGATTAAGGAGTCCCTCAGCCAAGGTAGAGGAGGAAAATCTATTTACTAAACACTCTAAGGTGACAGAGAGCTCTGGTGGCCCTCACCACACACAGAGAGGCAGCTCCAGGACCCGCTAGGTAGCAGGTTGGCAGATGTTTTTTTTCCAGACTCCATTTGGGGCTCATGTGCCTCAGGGAGCCCGTTTAGGTGTCCCACTTTGGCTCTAAGCCTTGTTTACAGGTGGGGTATTTAATCCCCTGCCCAGGAAGTAAAGGGAGGGCTACATATTCTGTATTACACTGCAATCTTGCACCCTTCCTATGTCAAACTTGGATGTGTCTTTTTCTCAGTAAAAGTTTTACACATAAATTCAGATGCTTCTGGGTATTGACAGCAAACAGGAGAAACACTTACCTAACAGAACAGCGATAGTGAAAGTTTTCTGGTATCTGCGTGCCACCTAAATCATTAAAGTTATCTCCGTAATTAACTGACTGGGTGGCACCTAAGGCTGATTTGCTGGTTGAAAAGAGAGAATGCAGACTCTTACTAATGACCGGTATCTGCCACTCACACTGAATATCATTTCACTGCCTAAACTACCTCTTCAGTTTTAGTTGACCAAGTCAAGACATCATTAAATTAGGTTGAGCAGTAATTTATGCCAAAAATACTCCCACTGGTACCGCTGGACTATTTCTGGAATAAATTGCTATTCATGTTTATCCCTGCTATTGTTCTCTTCCCCTAAACAACAGAGACCACAGCATGCTCATTTCATACCAAAATGCATAACACAGACAAGAACTCCTTTCTGGAGTGTTTATAAACTTATATCCAGAGACTGAAGTCTTCTATTTGACCATAAATATAGTACATATAATCACAGGGTTTCCCATTCCATCTACCCTGGCAATATGTTTTGATCCCAGTTCGAAGCAATCACTTCTGAAGCAAATAGCTCGTTTAGTTTCTATATCCCCATCTCGTTGGAGTCTCTGCTTTACACGTCAAAACTACATCTACGCTGCAGAGTCAGACCAAACCCTGTTTCAGCTGCATTTAAAATAGATGAGGCATCTCTGTAGCCCTTACATGCAAAGAAGAGATAGCTTATAAGAAAGGCAATTATTCTAAATATGAACGATGATTTTTTTCTGATAAGACATGACACAAATGGACCTGGACTGCAAAGTGAGGAAATGATAAAAGACCTGTTAGTAAATAGTACACATAATGTATAGGCTGAGCATTTCCTTCCAGGGACGTGTATCCCTCTGTTATCATCTCTGCACAAGCAGAAGTGCAACTACTCCCCGCAGCTGAAAAGCGGCTATGCACAACCTCTGCTTCTCAACAAATACTTTTGAAGTGCAAGACTGAAGACAAAAAGCAAGGAGATTTCTGGGAACACCTGTGCCATTAGCCATGTTACCTTCTGGTGACCAAAACTGCTGATGCAAGAACACCCTCCCTTAACTTGAAAGGCTTGCGTCCCCCCTGATAAGCGTGCAGGAATCTGCCTGGTTTGAGAGACCCAAGGGCATTGTACAGAGAAGAAACAGCATAGGCCAAGTTTTTTAAAACTAATCACCGCAGTCTGGCAAATGTTTGGCATGCAGCCACCCCCAGCAGCCATTCAAAAATGCCAGGTGGCTCCGTCTTGCCAGCGAGATAATTTGGCAGAGATTTTGAAATGAAGCAATTCAAAGTGAAAATCATCTGCCCTTTCCAAACAGAACTGTCTCAAACACTTGATTAGATTTCAATCCAAAATAGATATTTTTCTGTTCAAATTAACTGACTGCAAAATAAGCCATTTATATCTTAGCCTGTCTGGCTGATTGTGCCTCATAACGACTTTGTGGTATTTCTGCACATTACCTTTGCTCAGGCATGGGCTCTATTATGGAAGCTGGCAGGGTATGTTGTAAATGAGAATTATATTTTGGTAATCTCAGTAAGTAGGAACTTCATATTAATAAAAACTCGTGTGAGCCACAACGCACAGCTGCCTGCAGCTTCTTGCCACATGGCACCTCATCTTCAGCAGCAAGGCTTACTAGTAGAAAAAAACTAATCCTGTCTGCTAAATGGGAGCAGAGGCAGTTGAGAGCCTGTTAACGGGTTTATTTTTGTTTATAAAATATTGAATAGTCAAAACGGAACCTGAGCTAGTTTTATAAATTTTCTGATCTGAGAAAGATTTCTGATCTTGAAACTGTTGTAAGATCTTAATTTTGTGGGGTTTAGTGTCAAATAATTTTATTCCCAAGTTGAAGACAACTTTTTGTTTGGGAATTTGATTTTATTTACACTTCAAAAAATTTAAAGGTTTTAAAAAATCAAATCAAGCACATTTTAGTTGACCTGACTTTAACTGCCTTTGTTTTTTTTCTGGGTTGGTTTGTTGACCAACTGAGGAAGACTGAATAGGAGCAGAGGAAAATTTTAAAATGTACAGCTTTTCATTCCATTTTAAACCGTGAAAAAACTCCTAAGATGAGAAAACAATTTCCTACACCAATCTAGATAAGGGCATTGTGAAGAGGTGCAGAGTTTTTTCTCTAGAGGAAATGGCCTTGGAGGAAAACGTAGCTCTGATCCACAAGTCCTAAAACTCCTCTACTAGAGGGAAGCTCAGCTGGAACTCCAGGGTACCAGGTGTGGAGGGAGGAGGGCTTAGGCTGGACACTTCTAGATTTTGTGCATCAACCCCCTCTCCTGGGACTCTGATGATGTGACTGAGACACAGTGTCCCATGTCCAGGGTCCACTGACCCAAACCATTACGCCATTTGACAGAAGAAATGATTTTACTGTTTCCTGGATGTTAGCTAGTTACACAGCAAAGAAAATACTCCCAAAGGGAAAAAGCTTGTCCAGAAAGCAGAAATTGTAATACTTCAAACTGCTGGTAAGTGAAAATTGAAAAGACATGCAAACCTGACAGTGTTTGAGAGGAACAATGACAGGAATCTATATAGTCCTTGCCCAACTCTGTAACTTAAATACACAAGAAGATCTCTCAGGACTTTTAAAATTACCACCATAGCTCTAGACCCTGTTAATTACTACCTGCCCTAAAATTTCCAATTAAAAATAAGGAAGTCAAATAAAACACGTAAGAGGACACGCTCAGAGTAAATCAGCCCTTCTTCCAGCAGACAGCTGCCCAGACAGTAAGAGGCCAGTTGCTCCGCTCCTCCAGCCAGCATCCACTGTAAGGTACTGCATATCCTCTGCTAGCAGTGGCTGGGTGTTAGAAGGCATGCAGCTTACCCCACAGTACAGTACCCTTCTCAGTGCCCAACCTAACGGAATCTGCTGGAGGCTGCCAGCCCATCGGTGACCAAGGTCATCTCGTTGCCCTCTGACTTGGTGCTTGGGCACCTCTGAGTGTGCTCCACTGCCCACAGGACATGCCAGAAGAGCCTGGAGGGCATGCATGGTATTCAGAAAGAGGGCCATCAAAAATGGCAGGGAGGAGATATAAAATCCCCTCTGGGGATCTCCCAAGATGTCCAACCACCACTGGCACTCCAGACACCAAGCTTATTTCAAAGACAGTGCTATCACCCTTCCTACCTCCTTGTACCTTCACAGCTCCCCTGCATGAGGCTCCTTGCAAGCCCTCAGGTCCAGGGTAGTAGGTCACTTTTAGTCCTGGCCACTTTTTCTCTTTCCCAAGAAGTATTCTGCACATTCATGGAACTTGCCCTCCTGTCTTTACCAGAGAGGCCCTGGGAGGAAAAAATTGCAGGATTGTGACTGCAGGGCTCATCCTCCTGCCCCTTATGCTGGGTCACTCCTCCCTCCTTGGGACTCAGTCATTCGCACCATTATCACCTACCTTCTTGCATCACAGTTCAGTGATGCCACTATGCTTGCCTACGTGAGACAGTCACCCAAGTAGGTTAGACAGAATAAGCACTGTGTTTTTCTTCCTGCCTTTTTAAATACAGACATTTCAGAGCTGGAAGACAAGGCAGAGGGGACTGCGAGGCAGATTTCCTGCATGGTTTTCCTACGCCATTCGCTGACCTTCTGTGTAACCTCAGAAGCAGCCACTTCAGTTCCTCTGCTCAGCTACCTACCTGCAAATCAAGGGATACCCGTACCTAGAGGATTCACTACAGTCTGAACATTATTAGACATAATATTACAAGGATGCTTTTTGTAGCTATTATAAGGAGCCTTTTGTAGTCCATAATACCAAAATATCAGAGATCTACATGGCTTTTCCCACGTTACAAGGCAAAAAGTATAATCATCTCAACACCATCATGGGTTTCACAATTACTGTAAGTCTGAAAAAATATCTTCATAGGTGTTTAAAGGCCAGCAGGGAGCTCTCTAGGCTCGTCCTCTTGAATAACAGTTTGTAAAGTTTTTTCATAGCGATTCCTTCACCAGATTCACTCATCCATGGTTTAGATGTAGCAATTTTCATCCTTTCTTATTTGCGCTTTTCAAGGAGAGTTGTTAACTTCTGTCAGGCCTCCAGGCAACAAAGCTGCCTTTTTAAGCTCTCCTTTGAGATCTCTTAGAAATAGTCCACAGAGACCAACAGTCTCCTGATTAAATTGATTAGAGCTTATTGTGTTCACTGCTTCAACTACTTGCATACCTGTCTCCAAAGAGCTGTCTCTGCTCACACAGACACAGACAAACCTGCAGAGAGCAGCAGAACTTCTAGCCAGATGTGATGTTTAAGGGATTGGGGGAGCAGGGGAAGGAGATTTTCCCCACCACTGGTTTAAGTGTGCCACCCTCTGGATTGTGGTCTGAATCGCCTTTTCCAGACCACCAAAATCTTGAGATAAAGCTCAGTGGGGACCAGTAGGTTGCAGACCTGAAACAAAAGTCCATTGCATCTGTGTAATACTGAGTCCTGTTTAGCCCAACCCAGAGCAAAATGCTCTGTTTTCTATTTTTATTTTATAAGTTTTCTATTATTAGCTCTATAGCCCATTGGTGAAAACAGATGTGATCCTGAGACATCAAGCATTGCAATTCGTTTTCAGATAGTAAAAGTCTATGTAATCTGCTTCCACTCTTGCACTACTGCTCTTCTTTCCATTGTTGCAACCAGAGACATGTGAACTGCAGCACCACCGAAATCAGAAGATGTGCTAACAGGCAAGGCTTTTGTTTAAGGCCCTGTTCCTTTCTAATTATTTTTTCTACTTTTCAGTTCATTATTTTGTCCATTTTAAGGTTTACATTTTGCCTCAGCTCCCTGCTTTGTCTCAAAAAGAAAGAAGCTAGATAGTGCTGGGCAACAGAGGGTCACTCTCTTGGTGGGGGATGGCACAGAGTATTTTGGACTCTATACCTTGCACTAAGCAGCAAGTCTTTTACAAATTGTACCAAGGCAAAATGCAAACTGTCTTACAGAGCAGGAAGCCACAAAACCACCCGAACGAAGCAAGCACATGGAGCTTCCAGATGGGCTGCAGACTATATGGAAAACCCTTCTCACCAGGGGCACAAACCTGTAGTCCAGCAGCATTTTTCTCTGTCCTCTCCTACTAGCTTGAAGCCCTGCAACCCATAAACCCAGCAGATCAATTTAAAGTTTTCTACTTAATAGTACCTATAGTCATATTTAAAAATAGTAAACCTGTGTTCCCAGGCCAGGTCAGACTATTCCTTCTTGAGTGAAAATTCTAGATTTTGTTATTAGATCTTCATCACGGCATCTTCCTGAAACTTCTTGGAAGCAATGTGCCTTGGTGGGCAATTTTATAAGTGATTGGACTACAAGGGACTGAAATGTGATTGAAATGCTGCATAAACCAGGTTAAAATTGAAAGCCTGCACTTCTAAAAGTGACTTATCTATCATTTGATAGATGGGGAGAATAAGAAAGGAAGAGACATCCCTACTGAAGAGAGCGTTGTCAGCAACATTTGTTCTCACTGGACAGTAAGTTGACAATCTGACCAACACCTTGTTCTTAGGAAAGCATAAGTTGCTTTCTCACTTAGGCTGTGAGTTTAAAAATTGTGTTAAAAGAAAATTAAAATTAGAAAATCCAACCGCTCAGTACTTTACAATAGGAAAAGAGCTGCCTGTCCAAATTTCAACTGTCAATAAGCATTGTGAGATTAAATTCTCTGTTGTATGACACAGAGTTCATACTGTGACATGGCCACAGCATCATATCCCAGGCTCATCCACTGTGCAGAACAGCCAACATGCAAACTCTTATTCAACCTTTCTGTGTACCTTCTTTCAAGGGATGGTTCAGGCATTATCTGCAGTGCCACAGCCCAATGTTTTATCAAGTATAAAGTTATTCCTTACCTCCTGGAAGTTTCTGTGATTATGTCATTTTACAACTGATCCACAGCCATTAGGAATATGTCTATCCGGTGTGCCCCAGAGATGAGAGCAAGGATGCTTTGCAGAAGGGAAGCTGAGCCACAAAGATATTTGGGTCCAGTTTAGTTGATCGCCCTTCAGGTGGTGTTCCAAAGTTTTTAACATATTACAACTTCATGTGGGAGAGAAACCTAGAACAATTTTTGTATGCATAAGTCCTGCAGCATAATGTCTGAGCTCTGTAGCAGAGACCGAGATCCCACCTAGCTGTCCAAGAGTCATTCCTGAAACGATCTTACAGACAAACCGTGTAGTGGCCATTACTACAGGATTCACACCCACTAGTGACTTAAGGTTGCACGGGCAACGCTCATTCAGGTATTTCCCCACAGTAAGCTTCATCACACAGAACTGTATTTTTCCTTTGGCATGAGTTGAAGCAAAGCCAAGGGTTTCACATCCACTGTAGGCACAGCTAACAACCACGTCCCCCACCCCTGCACCCCTCACACCTGTCCTATGTCACCTCCCTGTGGCTCCCTCTGCTCCTAGTCATAGTCATCATCTCTTTGCTGCAGGCCAGCTAAGATTTTCAGGCCCTACCAGCTCTTCCAGTTTTTTTCCAGCCTCTGCCTTTCTACCATTTCTTCTGCAACTCAGTGTGACAGATCCCTGTGTTTGTCACGCAGACACACTGAGGGGAATCACCAAGAGAGCAAGACCAAGTGTGTAGGTTCTGCAGCTATGACCGCCTGAAAGCCAGACTTCAATGAAAAGCATCGGAGAATCTGGAGCAGCCAATATTGTTAACAGCTCTCTCTTTACCGGGTGCAGTGGTGGCTGACACAACCGTGCCTTTTCATTTTAACACAAGGATGACGATTACTATTTCATTGTTACTAAGCATTTGCCTCAGTTATATGTCATGACAATGAGTTCCCCACGGTAGCAGCAACAGCACCCTAAGGTCTGGTCTGTGCTTCAACGTTTCATCTGTAATACTAGCAATGGTTAAAAGTTCAGAGGAAAAGGAAACAAAGTATGCTAGCAAAGAAGTTAGTGCTTGTTTAAAATGTTTCTCCACCAAGAAAGCTCACAAAGCTCCCACCAAGCCTTTCTGGCACAGATGCACACCCTTGGCACACTACAGAGACAGCAAGCGGTGCAGGGTTTCCTCATCTCACAGTCCCAGCTAATAAACCCCCAGACAATCCTGAGAAGCAGCTTGTGTTCGTGCCTGTCCTCTGCTTTTGAGGAGGAGCAAACACATCACAGCTGCACCAAGAGCAGGATCTGAACTGCCCGCATAACTTCTCACCAGTACAATACAACTCTCCTCTGTGCCGTGCCGCCCAGAAATCCCATCGCAAGGCACTTCTCTGTAGCCTGTGTTGTAAAGCTCTCTTTTTAGCAATTTCTCGTCTTTTGACAAGAATTGCTTGTCTTTTGGCTTCAGTGATGGAGTTTCGCCTATTAAATAATGGGGATCTTTTCCCGGTTAAAGGAAGATCTGCCGTAACTCGTGAACGCCGCGCTGCAGAGGGAAAGGGATGAGCTGGAAAGGCTGAACCATGTCAAAAGATTATTCGGTGTCTGACACTCAGTGGGCAAAATCTAGTACTGCAGTTCCCGTCTGGCTGCGGAAACCCGTGCCGCCTCAGAAGTAACCCAGTTCAAAAGTGGGCCCCTTCAAGACACCAACAGAAATCTTAGAGAACACATCATCTGCCATTTGAATATTTTAGGAGCATACGGTTTAAAGCTACGGGATCCACACAGCAAGAATTAAAGCCAGGGTTTCAATTACAGGCAACTGAACCTGAATAGAAGGCACGAAATTCAAGCGCTCTAATTTAATTATTTCAGAATGAATGAAATCATTTCTGTCTGATCATAAACTATTGAGAACAGATTTTTTTTTTGCACATTTTTGTGGCTTGAAAAACACCAGTCACACTACTGGCATATTTTAACAAAACTCAGTGGTTATTTAAGCCTACTACTTCAGGAAATTTTAGAAAAGAGTACTAAAATGTGAATTTAATCCCTCCAAAAAATATCTACATGCAATCACTGAAGTAGTCTTAATGCAAAATAAGCCATTACATAAAAATAAGTAGATACAACTAAAAATTACTTATAAAGTTCACAAAGATATTTAACTTGCTGCAAGAGAAATCAGAACGCTGCAGTACAGTACTGCAAGATAGGCATTGAAATCTTTTGTAGCATAACACAATGAAAAGGAATATTCTAAGACAGAACAAAAAGATGTCCCCAAAAGGCCTCTCACTGCATGGTATCAGAGAAGTTTAGACTTTGCTTTGCATCCACAGGCCTACATTCAAGCCAGACTGGTGCTGAAGCCCAGCTAGAGGTGGCAGGGTTGAGAACATCATCTTCTGAGAGTATCAGCTGCATTTCTGCACTAGCTACAAAAGTGACGTGACCAAACCACGAAGCCTAGTGAGTAACCTTGGCTGATGGGGTGGGTATCAGAAATACAGGCTTAATCCTGCAGATGCAAGGACTCTTATGAACTACTCCAACAAAATGGTAGCACAGATCAGGAGATAGTCCATACCCTCTAGTGTTACATTTCCTGTAGGGGATTATAAATTATCCAAGAAAAAAAAAAGATGAAAAATATATTGTAACTGAAAACAGGAGTTTTAGGTAAATTCCTGTAAAATCAGTTTGCATAGCAAGAAACAGGGTTTGGCCAGAGGTGTGTAAAGTTGTCCAAGAGAGATATTCTAATAAAGCCATAGGACATGTCAAACGGGAACTCAAAGTCAGAGATAAGTTTCGTCATTCACTCCTTGAATTTATGAACTGGAATATTCTGGATTATCTTCAGAGCACTGATGGCTTGGTTTTGAATCCCAGCCATGTATGCCAGAAATAAATCTGTGTATCTTTTCAAAAGTCATGTTTCTTTGCACAACAGGAACTTTTCTGTCTCAGAAATCAAGCTGGTCATGCATGGCATCTTCAGCAAAAACAAATACACTATCTTTAGACCAAAACATTTTGCAAACATGTCTTGTTCTAAATAAAAGGGGCTGTGCAACCTGGCTGTTAGAGATCATAGGATGTTCCTTTCTTCAGATAAGAAGCCGCCTCACACTCACAGGCCCTGATCCTCCTGGGAGACTTTAATCACACCATTATCTGTTGGAAGGGCAACACAGCAGGGCACAAGTGATCCAGGAGGTTTCTGGAAGGCATTGATGATAACTTCCTAGAACAGGTGATCAAAGAGCCAACAAGGGGACGTGCTCTGCAGCACCTCATACTTACAAACAAGAAAGAGCTTACAGGGGCTGTGAAGGTTGGGAGCAGCCTTAGCTGTAGTGATCATGGGATGGTAGAGTTCAGGATCCTGAGCGGAGGGAGCAAAGCAAATTAGCAGGTTTCCCCGTCCTGGACCTCAGGAGAGCAAGCTTAGACCTTTTCAGGGAACTGCATGGAAGAATCCCATGGGTGAAAGCTCTGAAGAAAATACAGGTGCAGGAGAGCTTGTTGATTTTTGGGGACCAGCACCTACATGATCAGGAATGTTCTATTCCCATTTTCAGGAGGTCAAGCAAAGGTGGCAGAAGGCCTGTATGGAGGAACAAGGAGCTTGTGATTAAACTCAGATTTAAAAAGGAAACATACAAGAGGTGAAAGCACAGTCTAGTTAAGCAGGAGGAGTATAGAGATACCTCATGTGATGGGTTGGGAAAGCTGAAGATCATCTGGAGTTGAATCTGAGGAGTGGCATGAAGAGCAACAGTAAATGTTTCTACAAGTGCAGAAACAGCAGAAGGAAGACTAGGAAAAATGTGGGTCTGCTGCTGAAAGGGGCAAGGAACCTAGTGACAAAGGACGTGGAAAAGGCCAAGGTACTGAATGCTGTCTTTGCCTCAGTCTTTACCAGTAAGACTGGCCTTCAGGAATCCCAGGCCCCTGACTGAAGGTCTGGAGCAAGGTAGACTTACCCTCGGTGGAGAAGGATCAGGTTAGGGAATATTTAAACAAACTGGAACTTACCTAATGGTTGCATGGTACCTGGCAGGATGCCCAGTGCTGAGGGAGCTGGCTGATGTCATTGCAAGGCCCACTCTCAATTATCTTTGGAAGGTCAAGGTGGTCAGGGAGGTTCCTGAGGACTGGATGTTGCTCCTATCTTCAAGAAGGGCAGGAAAGAGGATCTGAGGAGCTACAGTCACTCAGCCTTACCTCAGTCCTAGGAAGGCGATGGCACAACTAATCCTGAAGTCATTTCCAAACACTAGAAGGACAAGAAAGCGATTGGAGTTGTCAGCATGGATTTACAAAGGGGGAATCCTACTTAACTAACCTGACAGAATTCTACAATGAGATGACTGGCTCAGTGGAGGAGGGGAGAGCAGTGCATGGTGTTTGTCTTGACTTTAGTAAGGCTTTTGACACAATATCTCCCATAACAACCTTGTTGTCAAACTGATGAAGTACAAACTATGTAAGCAGACAGTGAGAGGGACTGAAAACTGGCTGAATTGCCAGGCTCAAAGGGGGATCTGCAGCACAAAGTCCAGCTGGGGACCAGTCACAAGTGGTGTATGCCAGGGATTAATACTGGGTCCAGTCCTGTAACATCTTCATTAATGACTTGGACAATGAGACAGAGTGCATCTTAAGCAAATTGGCAGGTGATGTAAAACTGGGAGGAATGGCTCTTCATTAGGAAAAGCATTGCCAGCAGGTCGAGGGAAGTAATTTTTCCTCTCTAGTCAGCCCTGTGAGACACATCTCAAGTGCTAGGACTGGGTTTGGGCTCCCCTGTGCAAGGGTCTGGGGAACGGCCATGTACTGGGTTTATATGGCAAGGCTGTATTAAGGGGGCTACAAGGTTAGCTTCTGTGAGAAGCTGCTAGAAGCTTCCCCTATGTCTGATAAAGCCAATGCCAGCCAGCTCCAAGACCTTCAACCTCAACCGCTCTGTGATTTTGTGAATTGTGTGGCTTTGACTTCACTCTGGCAATGGACTTCCACACAATCCTGTTGCTTCTACAATCCTTGAAAGGCACTTAGTCAAGGCCAGCACAAGCAAAAGTTACAAGAGATGCTGGAAAAAGAATTGATCTTCTTAGCCCAGGAACCCTAAAGGATAGATACCACCACAGGAAAAAAGAAAAAAAACCAAAACTGTTTCTTGAGAAGCTTTAGGTATTTGCAGCATCCTGAAGAGGAGATTCAGTGCACAAAAGTTAGGCTTTCCTTGAAACATGCTATAAAGTATCTTTATCTTCACTTTATCTTATGAAGCGTCTATATAAAAAGCTTAAGTATTCTCTAAGTCAGTCGCCTCAGGTGAATCAGGCAATGCACAAATAATGATAAATCAAATATTTTTTCTCAAAAATTCACTATTATAAATAATAACTCAGTACCACTCAAAGAATGAGTGAGACAATTTCTTGACAGAAAACAATGTTTATCGTTAACCCCTCATTAGACATGAGGAGACCATAAGCAGCAAGAAGAAAATCCTCATTAACATTGAAACAACATATCTCTGTTGGTTTTAGCTTTTCACTATACCTACAGCATAAAAAAAAAGGAGGTTTATGTTAAAAGTTTTTATTTTGATGAATGACCTGCAAATGTTGTAAGTGCTGTGTATCCCCAAGTTCTGACTGGTAAAACTGTCATACTATTCTACAACGTGCTGTGTGTAAGGAACAGATGTAATAAAAACATTTACAAGGAAAGCTTTACAAATATTCTAGAGAATTTTCAATGTCTTTTGAGAACTATTTGTTGTATTTTTTTGTATGTGAATTCAGGTTCTTCCCTTTAAAAATCTATCTAGTCAAGTAGAGTAATAACATTTTTTTAAAAGGACTTAAAGTCTATTCCTTTAAAAATAACAAGTGATGAAAAATGATATGTTTTGTTGTATTTTTTGTATGTGAAGTCAGGTTCTTACCTTTAGAAATCTACCTAGTCAAGTAGAGTAATAAAACGTTTTAAAAAGGGCTTGAAGTCTATACCTTAAAAATAGCAAGTGAGGAAAAAAAAAGTAACTTCAAATGCCATTAGGTAGGATCAGGTAAAGCTTTTCTATTTTTTGTAAACTTTTTTGATAAATCAGAGGTGTTCATGAAAAATCAGGAGCCAATACCTAGGTATTTTGAATAAGAGAAAAGCAATCAAAGAAAATGTAAACAAAATTAATATATCAGCCAAAACAGGACAGAAAAGGGGGTTTTAAGCTGGTTTTTTTTCCCCCAGTTTTCATCTCAGATCTCTCTGAGTGCAAAAACCTGACATCAGGCATCCTGTGGTAACACTAATATCTTTTTGCTCGTGATATAGCATCATGTAGTCTCAGATATAGCGTTGGGTCTCAGGCCTAGGGACTAATATGGACCTCTAACTCTCAGTCCTGAGGAGTATAATTTTGAAGAGAAGATGTAATATTTTGAGGAAAAAAATAGAATCTGTAACTATTTCAATAGGGATCTTCCTGTATTCTTATCAAAGCAGTTGGATCATTGGCTAGGGAAAGGTAAGCTGATGAAAGAGAACACCGCTTAGCAGCATGTCCTGTTCCCGCATACTTACATGTTAAAATCAGACATACATACATGCCTTAACACACTCGTGTACGTATTATATTCCATGTATCCAACAGCACAAAAACAACCTTCCACTGCATTAGGAGTTAAAATCCGCTTTGCAAATCAGCCTTTCCAGCAACTGAAAAGAATGTGACTGAAGCTACAGCCAGACCCCTAGTTACCAGCTTCTGTGTCAAGAAAATCAAAGCTGCTGAGCTCTGCCGTGGTATCATGGGAATCTCTTTGGAGGATGCTGTTTCACCAGTAGCTTTTCAGCTTGAACTGACACTTATTCGTACCCATCAATGTCAAAAATTGTATCAGGTTTTACAGCAAAGTTTCTACATTTGCCTGAAAGGGTGTCAGTCAGCCTATGCTTTGCGCAGTTAGAGGGGCTCGGTGGGCAGCAGGACTCCAGCTGCGCTGAAACGCAGCCTGCACAAACACCCGGGCGAGGCACCTAACCCTCCTGACAGCAGCTATGCTCAGAGGAGGGCACGCTTTTCCCCACACAGCTGATGCTCCCCCTCCCTGTTACTGCGATAGCTTTGCGCTGCAAGTAGGAGTTAGTGTTACTACGATAGAGTGGTTTTGCTTGAGTTTGTTGAAAGGTGTGTAATAGTAAGCGCAGGGCTGAGTCAATGTGTCATCTGCCAGGCTCCGTACACATTGCGCGGAAGAGAGGGAAGCTGAGCATTCAAGCTCTTTTCAAAGTGTGTTCCCTGATGGTATTGGGGTGATTGACTGGTTACATCACTTCGCTTCATCTCACCTGATCTCATCTCACCTCATCTCGACCTTGTTTTGAATTCAGTCCTCTGGAAGATAGATTCTGAAGATGGGAAACACGAAGGTAAAATTAAGATCCCAAACATTTTTCAGATTGGGGCCTACAAATAAAAAAGCATCCTTGTTTTACACTCCAAAAGTGATACTCATTTAAAACAGCTCATGATAGAAAGGATTTCAGGACATTTCTAAGTTCTAATGTTTTTGAAAGTATCCACACATATCTCATCTCTACTTGGAAAGTGAAAGATGTTTCGCTTTTTTATTAGTATCTTTTCTAAGTATATCATTGTACACCACAATCTGATAATGAAAACACTATGTAGGTCCCAAAAGGGCAAGGCATTTTGAGCTTGCACCTTTAAGTGGGCATAATTGGGGTGATGACCATTCCAAGATTTCAAAGTGAAACTTTAGTACTGATAGCACTAAACTTCAAACCCCTGAAAGACTACCTACAAAGTTCAAGTTGATCCCAGGCAATGAAAAGCAACAACTAACTCCAACCTGAATTCTTTATAACAAAACTCAGTTCCATCACTCATAAGAGGCACATTTGACCATTTATGTGTCTGAGGATGCTTAAACAAGATCCCAAACATGAGATGTACTTCTAGCACTGCTCCAGACAGAAACTTCGCTTTTATCTCCATGCATGAAACTTCCAGTCAGTTGAGTCCTGTAGCATTCCACTTACCACAAACAACTAGATCAGTTAGATAACAACTAGACCTTTCCCTGATACAGAGAAGAATAGAGTATATAAGGCCTCTACCATGGTTAATCAGAGAAAGGGAAATAAAGTTTTCATCCTATAATTAGAAGCAGACTAACTCCAAAGAAATTAGGAAAAGAAAGCATGTGATGAACATGCAAGATTATTTTGCTTAGAAACTAACCGTCTAGTCACCATGTAACAGGAAATGATTTTTCCACATTTTTTCAAGGTAAAAAATTATCTGACGGAAACAAATAGTTAAAAAGAAGATCCTACTATCAGTTTGGAAAACTTGGGGGCAAATGTGCCATTTTTGCTCCTTCGTCTCCTTCAGGAATAAAAAGAAGAGGAATTTAGTCAAGATGAAGGAACATGTTCAGCTATACTCAATCCAAGGCTGCTGAGAAATAGATCTCAAACTACAACTGAAATACAAATTTCAACACAGCATCTTCCACAAGTCTTATACAAACTGGGGTCTTCTCAGTATATATTGTGACTGTTAAAAATCACAGCACACTCTTCAAGAACTAATTTATTGTGCATGTTCCCCAGTTTCTCTGGTGTTAGCACTGGTGGTGTTGAACTCCACCGTTCAAAGAACCCAGCAAAAAGCCACAGAGCACACAAGCATGAGGGCTTCAGAGGATGTCCTGCATGCATAAGATATACACAGTATGGCTGGAAAAGGGAATTCAGGGTTTTTTTTTTGTCTTATTTTTGTTATTCCAGCATGAGAGGAGCAAGATTTTCATACAGGAAGAATTAAGAGGTTAGAGTGATCTCTTCCATCTTATACTATTTGTAGCATAATTCTCTCTTTCCACTCTTTCCTAATGCTACAGACTTACAGTGCCAACAAAAGCAACAAATGACCTTAATTTACTTTTAAAACCCAGGAAACTTGAACAGCCTGTATTCACCGAAATAACACTCTTATTCCAACAGCTTTGGATAATAAACTCCTAACTGGACTGTCAGAAGTCTAGTCTTTGTTGAATACCTTCTTTAATCATCTCAATACAGAACAAGCTGTTTACTTTAATGTTTATTTTCTTGAAACACAACAAGACTTCATTGTTGGAATTACTGCATAAATAAGGAGTTGAGAAATAGACACTAGTGAACATTATTCATGGATGTAGAGGTCCTAAATGATTCAGACTGATTCACTCACATCCTCAATAATTATCACTACAAAAGGGAACACATTTTAAAGAACAGGACGTGAAATTAATGTTCTGAAGAATTTGTAAAACAAAACCTCTACAGATTTTTTTCAGGTTCACTATGAATTGTTGCTGACTTCTAATAGCTCAATCAGGAGCCTTTCATTTTTTAAACAACCATGGTACATGGATTTTTTTTCATGATAAAAAGGCAAAAGAATGGTTAGGTAACTTGAAACTTTTAGAATTGCTTTAGGTCAGTTTAGACCCATTAATGACATGCTTCTGCTTTCGTGAGAATATATGGGGTTTAAGTCACTGGATTATTTTGTAGAAAGATGAGCAACTCTGTCTACATCTGTAAGAGTATTAACTCAGCACTGAGCCAAAGCCTTTGGGAGATTTACTCTAAAATTATTTGGAACATCTCTTTGAAATTCGGAGTCAGTTTTTCCTTCTTGTCTTGATTTTAATGAGTTCTATAAGAGAATTTAAAAATATCTTTTGAAACTCCATAACGCGAACCTAGAGAGCAGCAAACCTGAAATTTGGGTTAGGTAACTGACCAACATTTCTGTCCTCAGGCATGGCAAAGATGTTCTACAAATATTAGCTCAAGAGATCTTTGGAAGTCTCTGATATTTGAACAAACATTGTGTGTCATAGTCTTGTCTCAGGATCCCTGACTTCATTAATTGACTGTACCATGTAGCATTATGTTTTCTTTGCCATGTTGTGGTTTTCTACCTTTGGTTTTCAGTCATGCCATCAAGAGTATTTTCAACACCAGGGGATCTAAATCAACCACACAGCAAAAGGTAATTTAAGAAAATTGTTTGTATGAACTTTGATGAATATTCCTGAATAACGAATATAGTTGTGCAGAGGAAAATCAGGCTAACATTTTGGCAAATGCTATCAGGTAATATTTATTCAGTTTTAACTTTGGTATGCATTTGAACCTTTGAATCCCTGTAAAATCTGAAAATGTTTTCTCAATGTGCTTGAGGTATACCCAGGTGTAATTGAGTGATTCTATAATTAAGATTTGCCTCATAACTATAAGGTATTAATCTGAATAACAAAGTCATTATCTAGTATTTTTTGATATTTTCCTGAATCACCAGGAAAACAGCAACAAGTAATTTTATTTACTTCCTGTAAAATGCTTTAAGCAGCAGGTTGGACTAGATGGCCTCCAGGTGTCCTTTCCAACCCGCACGATACTCTGATTCTATTTCCAGAGAAATCATGAGGTATGAAATAGCGTAAATCCTGCACCTGGATCAACATTTGCATAGAAACCTTGTGTGTTCTTCCCTAGGTTTAATGATGTTCTACCTGATTTGCACAGGTTGTATAATCATAGAAAATAGGGCTAAAAGAAGAAGGTGCATGTAGTCTGTGTCCCTCCATCTAGTCCATGATAATCATTTCATTATGAGGCTGGCATCTATAATAATTCAATAATGCAAGTTCTGTTAGTGCCATAGGACTCCAAACGGTCAATTAAAGAGAAAGTTTATTCCATGTAGAAAATATATCTATTTAATTTCATACATTTGGCAGTATATATCTTGATTATAAAAAGCTCAGGATGACACACGTTTCATTTATTCACTAAAGATTATTCCCTAGGAACTGTCCTATCGTCATTCAAGAGCAATAACGCTATAGCTACTTTCATTGAGTAGGTAGTGATTTCTGATGACTGAAAAGCTGCTGGTTTGGGGTGGGTTTGGTTTGTTGAGGTGTTTTTGCTTGGAAAATACTTTCAAAACAGAGGACAGAAAATACATGTCATGATAAGCAATGAGGCAAGAGAGCAAGAGTACGTAAGGCTGAAGTGCAGGAAATGGAGAATTCGACAGTTGCAATGGTTCAGGGGAGAAAAGTGTTAATGGAAAACAAGTGGTGAATAACGAGTCTCAGATAAAATAGGGTTGTGAAACACTTAAACCAATAGATGTGAAAAAGACTGTGCTAAATCTTCAGCAAGTCATCCAGTCATTCCATTATGTCTAATCATCAGACAAAAATTCATAATTGTCTTATACAGGTATATGATTTCTATAATTTATTTCAGTAAAAAGTTTTTGACACCTTTGGTTTTAGCCCCAGGGTTTGGGTTGGGTTTTTTTACGTTTTCTAGAGCTGGCACATCACTGGGACAATGGATCCTTTCTGAGTGCATCTGCATGTTTTAGCATTGTGTTCAGATGCAGGCAGATGTCATCTGTCATCCTGCTATCTATCAAGGCAGACAACACACAGGAAGATGTGATAAGCTCAAAAATTACAGAGTGAACAGTATTGCTCAGCTTCAGTTCTTCACCAAAAACATAAGCTATCTCTTCCTCCTGTTTTAGCTCCCTATTACTGATCCAAGGACTCTTTGTTTTGTATGAAACACAAAAATGTGTTGAATTTGAAAGCTATTCTAAATAGCTATTCTGCTTCTAAACTTCTTGGTCTCATCACATTTTGAAAATAAAATGTATACTGTCTGCAGCCACTCCTCCAGGGATTAGAGAAAAGATAAACATTCAGAGAACATGGGAGACTTCTCTGAAAATCATGTCAACTTTTTCATGGATATTTTTAAATTCAATTCAGATTCATTGTTTTGAAAAGTCTTAATTTTGTTTGCACATAACCGTTGCCTTTATGTACACTTCTATTTTAAACAAAACTGCAATGGCTCAATAGCCATAAGGTTTAACAGATTCCTAACAAGAATTTACACGTTGTGTATTTTTATCCAAAATTCCCAATCTGAGTACATCCAGAAAAGATGCACATTGGCCAAGTTTCCTGAACCAGAATTGCAGACCTGAACGCTATTCTAAAGTTAGATCATCACACTATATTTACTACCCAGATCTTGCCATCTTCTTCTCTCTCTTCCTATTCTAAGGTAGTCAAACAGCAATTCCAAATCTAAACTGTAAGGAAAGTATGGAATTTACAAGAAATACCACAGTTCAGTTCCTCTTTGTGTAACATCAGAGATTTGCACCTAGAAAATGTGGACTCAGAAAAATGTGAAGATTTTGACTGTGAAGGATCTTCAGCCTCCAATGTTGAGCCTTGAGTGAGTTGCACATATCTTTAGAGACCATGGAAGAACCCTGGACTTGTGCTGTTTGCTCAGTTCATGTAAATTGAGTATTTTATTCAAGTTGTTTGAAATCAGTTTTACCACAGTGAAATGTGCCACAAAGTGACATGAAAGGTCAGTAAGCAAGAAGAAAGAGAAACAGAACTGAACAACACACTAATCCATGTTCTCCTATGAAAACTACATTTAAACTACACCTATCTACAATCATATGACCATCCCTGTTGTTCCTGAACATTCACACATCCCATTTTGTCAGTAAAATAGCAGCAAATAAGAGCTTCCTCTGGTTTTCACCTCTGTCTCATACCAGGGTGGCAAGGGTTGCTTTTCCCTTCCCACCACTGCCCAGGACCATCTCCACACAAGCAGATTGTTCTGCCTCCCTGAACAGGTACAAAACTTGAACTGTCAAGTTTTCTTCCACCAGTTTCTTCAGCTGACAATCTTTCAGCTATGATTCAGCCTCCAGCAGACGAATTCAGATTTGTCTGTAACCTCCCTCCCAATTTATACTATCTGTTGTGTTTAAAAATAAACAAACAAACAAAAAAACCCAAAAAAGACAGAATTTGAGGTAAAGTTTTTGGAAGGGAGCTGTACAGCAGGACAGCTGATGCTACCGTTGTTACTCTCCATGTGACAGTTTCTGCCTCACTCAGCCTTACATCATTTTCTCTCACTAAGCTGCACTTAGCAATTACTTTCGGTGTCTGTTGCAGGGCTGTCAGCCCCACATTAGCTGTCAGGAGGCTGAATTTCACTCTGCCTGTGCCTCATCGCCACAGCCCTGACTGACAGGTGTCCTGCCGCGTGCACATCTGCCTGCCCCAGCACACCGCCAGCCCGCTTCCCCTGGACCAGGCTCGCACCCTGTAAAGTTTAAGCTGTGCTCCCTCCCAGGACTGCCCAGGAATGGGAGAATGCAGGCCACAGTGGGGGTCAGCTGCATGGAGAAGGACGGAGCAGCACAAGCTGCTGACAGAGAATCTTCTTCCACCCCTAGACCCCTCAGTACTGGCTCCCCCATTCCGCCCCATGGCGCTTCTTCCCAGGATTAAACCCACTCGCTACCTCAGCTGTGCTAACCAGCAGCTTCCCTTGCTGCCATGCTTGGCCCAAGAGCAGCCCAGCCTCTGGGGCACACGGAGCAGAGGGACTTGGCTGCTTCTGCCGCACAGGTCGATGAACTGAAATAACGTCACTGCAGCGAGGGAAGCCCCAGCCATCTGAAGCACATGGAGGCCAAAACTTCAGAGCAGAAACAGCCATTTCTTTCATTACTTGTTTCTTTTCAAGCTAGGCCCTTCCTGCTCTGAATCCCTGTACGTTTTCGCAGCTCTCGGCACCCCTCACTCTCACCCTTTTGTTCCCCTTTTGCTGTCACCTCAGAGACCCGCGCTGCTGCACAGCACTGCCTGGGTGCTTCAGGCCTACAGCCCAAGCTGCAGAAGGGGATTAATGGGACACCTGCTCCCCCGGAGCCTGTGGGTGACAGACACATACAGCACCATCCCATGGGCCCTATCAGCACCCAGGATGTTCCTCAGGGAAGGGGAGAAGGAAGTTTCACCCACACAGTGCTGCTGCTTTCCTGCCTGAGGAGCTCTTGCACCCAAGGAACCATCACCCAGCACATGGAAGGGATGCCACATGTCCAACCAGAGGTGCACAGAGCTCACCTTTGTCCCTTGCTCACACTGGCGGCGTGGTGCTGCCCAGACAAAGCACCTGGCCGTGCCTTCCTCTCTGCATTATCTTGAAGCTGTATATCATAGTGACAAAACAGAATATATTGTTTAGAAATCATTTCAGCTTTTAAAGAGATCCAGCATTAAATGTGCAATGACACCACAACAAACAGGATACCCTTAATGCGTGTTGTTAATAGTTAAATATTTTCCAGTGACTATTTGTGATATAAAAACACTGATTAGTCTGGTCTTTGAGATGAAACAATCTTCTTTTGCAACTCTGCAGAAAATATATGTGGACTCTAAGTACTTCTTTGCACATAAAATCTTCAGTGTCAAGTCCAGCTACATGTATCAAAAAAACCCTCCACATTATTGGTTTCTTGTGCAGATGACAGACCCAAAATGCCTCTGCTGAGCCATGCTACCTGTGCGACTGAAGTGACTGCTGACTATCAAAAGAAATGTGTGTTTCTCTCTATTTTTCACAAGCAGGTTTCATTTGGCTGCTAACCAGCCACAAAGTGAGACATTAAAAAAAAATAATAAACAAATAAAATGACATAATGCTGCCAGCTTCTCCTTTGTTTATATCTTCTATAATCTGAAGCCAAGATGTGAAAATGTTCTTTTTCCTTTTCTTTGTATAGAAAAGTATATACTTACACAGATACACATACTCCTGTTTATTTAAAGATTGTAAAATATCAGATTATTTCTACAAGCTGATCATTAAGTACTTAAAAAGAAAAACATAGTAAAAGAATAAATTTGTCTTCCACAGCACAGATGAATTACATGATATGGACAGGTCCTTCTCTAAGCCCCTAAACCTCTTTGCCTTATTCAACATTAACCTTAGAATTATTGTTTCCCAAAACCAGTTCAGCTGTTATGAAAAAAAGTCATAATACTGTATTTCCAGATGTAATTTTGTTGCAATTATTTCTGTAGTTGTTTGAAATAACAGGAGAGGGCCCATTTTCAACATTTAGTTACATTTGCTCATGATTTTCCTAAGAAAAGAATGACAGCAGCAATAAAAATCATATTGGTATTAAATACTTTCATTGTTTGGATCTTTTTATCCCTTTCAACTGAGAGAAGCAAGGCTAAAGTTGGGAAAAACATTGAAGAAAGCAAGGTGTTTTTTCTTCATTTCTTTTTCTGGTGTATGTGAGTGGGTGTGCAAATTACTTCTCACTCTTCCTTAAACTACATTTTTTTTCTCTCCTCTAAATGCAGTGGGGAAAACATTAAAACAACTGATGGAAGGGGAGACATCAAATTACATTTTCTTCAAAGTTAAACAAGATTCACATTTGACTTCACAAAATCTACAATGTAGTAGGGATGGAGACAGTTCAGACATGGGATAAGAATGGGACAAGCCAGGGCTGGGCAGGCATGATCAGATCTGAATGGCTTTGCCACCCTGGGCCACACCACTTCATGGGGACAGTACCATCATGCAGGATCAGAATTAGAAAAAAGGCCCAGACTTGCCAGCTGCAATCAGTACTCTGGCTCTGGTACAAGAGGGTGACAAGCAGAAAAGTCACAGCAATGCCCTGGTGAGGTAGCAGAAGAACCTAAAGCTGCTGAGAAATCCATACTTGATCTACAAGTGAAGGGCTGTTTGATTATTTTCACCTTAAAAGAAAATGGCTGCAACGGAAAATGCTCTGAGCCCTCCAAGGAATGCCCCTGGAGTTGATTGGTGAATAAAACACTCTTGGTGCGAACTGGTGCTTGACTGGGCAGCTGAGCTACTGCTGACAGTGAGGGGGAAGTGATTGTCAGTCCGTGCCACTTTTCCAGCTCTTGTTCATCTTAATACCTGGCTTTGCAGTGCTCTGCATAGGAGGTAAGCTGTTACCCCATTGCTGGAGGTGGGGAAACCAAAGCATGGACATAGATCAAAGCAATGGGCTTTCACCACACTCACTGTGCAGCTGTGGTAAGATGGGAACAGACTCCAAATCCAGGTCATTATCTACAGCTTCACACTGCCTCAAAAGGAATTTGATCTTATGCATCATTTTGAAGGGAATCATTTTGATTGGGATTTGCTGAACCCACTGCTCACAGTTCTGAAAAGCAATGAAAAGCACGAGCCAGAAGTATACTGTGCAGATTCCCGATTAAACTGAAATAGAAGTAATATTTTAGGATATGTAGATAAATATATGTATAAATATCCATGCATATGTAAAATGCATATTACATAATATGTACACAACAGATAATTATATACAAGGCTGGTATCACATATAATGCATTACATATAGCGTATATAAGAGGCTGAACATGTTTGTCAGTGAGCTAGGTGGAAAAAAAAAGTTTAAATAATTGTTAGGGGTTTATTCTCCAACTAATCTGTGAAAACGTGCAGAGGCAAAACACAGCGATCGGGGTGTCTGAGCACAGCTAGTGATGCTTTTAAGACCCAAAACATATGCTAAGCTCAGCAGTGTGGATTACAGGAAATAGACCCTGAAGAAAGATGCTTGAAGATAACACATTGCTGGGGGTTCAGTTTGATGTTAGAGAAAAGAATCACTTGGATATACAGGTGGGAATAATGAAGAGGCACAACAATGCTGTGTGTAGGCCTGGAGGGAGGGCTCCCAAGAAGCAGAGGCACAAGGTATCTCTGACCAACCCGATGTTCACAGTGGGAAGAAACACCACCACACAGGTATAACACTTTGCCTAGTCTGCTGGGTCATGCTGCTACTAAGATACTGCTGAGTGTGTGCATCTAAAAAAAAGCCAGAGCATCCTGTTGCTTCCACTGGTAGCCTCCCTGGTGCCCAGTCAGAATGTCTGTAGAAAGGTAGCTGACCCTATAGCCTCTCTGACCAGGATAATAGACATGGTGGTAGAAATTGCAAAAGAAAAGCAGAGGGTTTGGAGAAAAGTAATAGGACTGACTAATAGTTCCTAACACACGTTAGTTCTTTACATGAATTAAGTCTGGTGTGGTCACGTGCAGTCAGGCTTGTGAGACCAAAACACTGGTCTGGTTTTTCTAGCTATGTTAACCTGGGCTCTTGCAGCTCACTTTTCCACTCTTACCAGCTTAAAACAATCGGAAAAAAAAAAAATCTTTCAGGCAGCAGTGCCCATAGCAGCTGTGTCAGATTGATCCAGAGCAGAGCTGGGCAGAACAAAAAAAAAAACAACAGGACAATCTGAATAGAGCAAAGGATGCATTTTTCTGAAAAAAACTTCATATAAACTTGCACGACCTTACTTTTAAGCTGCCCAATAGAAAAAAGTTTACTGAACAGCTCTGGGCTAAAATCATAGTACCAAGAGCTGCAATCCTCAGTTTTGACATGTTAGAAAGAGAAGCACTACCTCCAGGTCTTTTTCCGGACTGGGGGGCTGCACGCGAAGTGGAGCTGCACACGAAGTGGAGCACGAAGCTGTGGTCAAAAGATGTGACTTCTAACAAAGATCTTCTGAGGGTGAACCTGCAACGGCAGCACTTCCCCGGGGCTCTGCAGCTGCCCTCCTGCTTGGTGAGCCTGACCACTAAGCCCCATAGGGCCACTGACCCACAGCTCCAGGAAGCCAGGGCACAAGGCACCCCAAGCCACAGCTGGAGCAGGGCCACCATGCAATACTGCAAACCACCAAGGTGTAGGGCAAACCTGAGGAGAACAAAACAAGATCCAGGAGCACATGTCTCCATGGCAAGATCTGACAGGTCTGTAAATTAATCATTGTAACTCACTATCTGGGTGAGGTCTGAACTTTGCAAAGTATTTCATTGCTTATTAGAAGAGGTTAGAAAAGGAGGGGAGCATTGCAGTAGGAGTGACAGTTCATGTGAGTTCCAGAAGTGACTTGCATTTGGGAATTACCATTATTTTTTTGCCTCAGTTAAGTGTGAGCAGAGTCCCCAGAGTGGTCTGTTTCCTCTGAGACACTAAATCAAGACTAGGTTTTCATTGTTTTTTTTTAAAGGAGCCAACCAGCTTCATTGTGGGTCAGCACAGAAACTGCTGGGTGAAATTCTGGGCTGGCCAGAGAAACTGACCCCAAAGATCTCCTGATGCCCCATGTTCTCTCCTTCCTGACCTTGGCCTCTGGAGTTACATTCCAGTCCTCTCCCAGTACAGAAGGAGCAGGACTTCTGTCCAGCAGCTTCCAGAGTCAAGGACATGTCCTTTTCTCCAACTGATGAGATGGGTTTGGACTTTGGCAGCGGTCACTGAAAAGCCTTTGTGTATGGAGTGGGAAACGGGGCGGGGAAAAATACAGTTCTGTAACCTCTCAGCCCCCTCCCTATCGAAGCCGCAGAAGAGGACAGTGCCCTTCTCTTTGCTCCCAGAGAACTGGGCAGGAAGATGCCTCTCAGACACTCTGACCTGTGCTTTTCAGGTGGTCTGCTTCATGATGGGTTGCTTAAATTCTTTGGAAGAGGATTTCAGCAACTCAGGTACCAAGCTTATTTTTCTTCTCTGCCTTCAACCTGCCAAGGACATCTGATAAATATAATTTTGGCTGGAGTTTCAAGTAAGGTCAAGACTACAGGCAACTCTTTTCCAGAGTTCATCCCCTCCCCATGCCACCTTCTCACCAAGCTGTGGCCTTCAGAGAATAAATGCAGAGGTTTTCAACAGAGAATAGAAAGAATGAGACTACAACTCTGTGTAAGCATCAGGAATACTTTGTAATTCCTGGGTAGCTTTAAAATGGCAGGAAAAAGGGAGTGCAAGAAAATAATTTAGAAAATCAGCTAGCTATCCTGCAAACACCTCATAAGGCTGCATAGCTAACATGCACTGGAAGAGGTAATACACAGCATATGCCAGAATTTCCTATTCTCAGTCTGGCTCCACAATATTAGTCCTATTTATAAGCTGCAAAATGAGAATAGACCAGAGTGATTGTTTAGTCTGATATTCTGTGTAAAAGACTTTAACATTCCCCTACATTAATTCTTGATCCAAGTCCAAGAGTCAATTTAGCTAGTCCATTAGTTTTCCACCTTTTACAATTTGCATACTCTTAAACTTTCCAAGAGGTTTGAAGATGCTGTATGAGGATTTCAGGCCCACTGACAATCAGTTTGCACTTCATAGTTACCTTTCTTATATCATTTCAGAGTAACCCCTGGACCATCAGGTGTTCACAAACACATAAAAAAGCACATATACTTTTCAGAAAGCATCCACTCTTAATTTTAAATAAATCAGAGATCTTAATTGAGGAAGAAGGAGCCCCCCCACCCCCCCCAC
>JAVJGJ010000037.1:42701353-42726488 GCA_035590215.1 Microhierax caerulescens | reverse complement strand
AGTAACCCAGTGCCACGGGGGTGGTGCCTTGCAGGTGCAAATAGCAGCACGTCTTTTGCCGTCTGCTCACCAAGGTGTTGCCAAACCTTGTGACTGTAGATCACGCAACACTGAGCCCCAGCTACCCAGCCAGAGATGTGAGATAATATATAGGTTCTGGCTAACTCAGGTAGATTATAGTTGACTCAGAGCAAGGGCAGTGTGGGGTCATATAAAGATAGACCTTATGGGTGAAATCACAAACTAGTATATAACTCTTGGTTTATGCCTATTATGTCCATCTTTAAACCTGTGATGTCTGTCTGACATTGGCATCAGTCCAACTTTATCATCAGTCCATAAAAACTGAACTACTGCTGAATTATGTACAGTTCCAAATTAGTCTCACTGAAAGTGTAGAATCAGGCCGTCTACTAATAATGAAAGAAAAGGAGAACATTAAATTGTTGCTATTTATTCCATACTGGCCTTCTGGGGACTTCTTGGTCAGATCTATGTATCAGCCCTTCAACGCAGAGCTCTAAAACCAGAAGATCCCATGGAATTATGGAGTATGAAGCTGCGGGCAGTCAATCTGGATATGTCCAAACTGAAACCAAGAAATAATGAGGCAGGACCGTTGAGAAGAGAAACCACACATTTGAAGTCATCTGCTTTCAGGAGGAGAAAAAACACCTACATCACAAGGATGCTGCAAGAAATTGTTTGAGTTGTCATTGACTCCTCAATGTATGCAATTCACCCAGACAGTGCACTTCGGCACCTCTGTTGTACACATTGCATTCAAGGAAAAGCCATTTTCTTATGAACATCATTTGGCACATGCTTGGGAAATATTTGCAGTACACATCAGCATTAACACAAAGAATTAGTAATTGCCTCAACACAGACTCATTCAGAATACAGAAATATGCCGAACATTCAGAATATCTGAATTCTAAGATGTTTCTCAGCACATGACACTCTTAGTTGATTAGCTGGGCAAATTCTACAGAATTTACCACGTATTTTTATTGAAGTGGCATAAGTAACACAGAGGATTCAAGCAGCACCCTGGACACCAAAACCTCTTCTTGCCATGAACAGATACAGTTGGTCAGCCAAACAGCCAGCCAGCCCGTCGATCACATATACAACCTATTTATGTAGAGAGACAGGAGCAGCCTTAGACCTTGAACTGCAAAATTGGAAGCTCCCAGGCAGAAAGCTCAATGAAATCCTTGGAGACTGGCCAAGAAACAGAGCAGTAGCTGCTGGTACTCACTGTCCAATGTCCCACTTCCACAATGTGGACTATAATTGCTCCCAGAAATGTCCCCACCACAGTTTATTTCAGTTCAAAGATTAACTGAAAGTTGAGGAGAAACATAAAGAAGCATGAGAGGTGAGGTTGCCAGGCAGAGTACTAACACCTAAGAAGAACATGCTTAAGAGATACAGTGCTTCTCCATCAGGCTCTTTAGGGCCTGTACTAACAAATAAAGCAAGATTCAGGGCAGAGGCTGAAGCCCAGGACCACTCACTGTACTGGCACGCTCCCTGGCGCAGTCTGGTCTGTGCCACGTGGCAGCCGCCTGTGCTGCCCGGGCACGGCTCAGCACACAGCAGGTGCCAGGGCACATGCCCAGGCAGGTGGGTTGCATGGAGCCACCCCGTTTCAAGGGGGACAAGAGTTCAGGCATGTGAAAGTGAATTTATCATGTTGCTTGGTCTCAATGCCAGAAGCCTGTCCTGGACTTTTTTTCAGTAGCAGCAAACGCATGGCGTAGTCAAGCTTTTGCCAACAGATGGGGGGGGGGTTGTCCACATCCTTCTGTTTGCCCTTGCATGTTAAGTTGACTTGAACTCCCACACTCTGCAGCAGCTGTATGTGCAGTGACAAGTCAGCTGTACCACTCAGAGACTTCTCCATACATGATCTGGACCCCCAGCAGAATCTTTATCCTCAGGTTTCAACAGATAGTTCCAGCAGTTTCTCATTAGCTCCTCTCAGATAGGTGAGGCTTTAGACCCATATCTCATGTTCAGCAGTTTCACATTTTTGAAGCAAGAAATTCTTCTCGCTTTTCTTGTTCAAGTGCTCGTCTCATACCTTCTGTACTTGGGTAGAAAACAAGGAATACATTATTTCCTCTTTTTCTGGTCATTCAAAATTATATAGAAACTTGTGCTCCAAACCAAAAAGAATTGATATAAATACATAAGACTTTCACTTCACACCACAGATTACATGATTTCATTTTTTTACCTAACTCAGGTAATCCTTTTCTGTGTTCTACACTTGATTCATTATCTTGATAAAGGAAACAGACATACTGGAATATGACAACAGTAAACTTTTTCCATACTTGTTCCAGTCAATGCTCTTTGATGCAGTTACACTGGTCAGAGATCTTGCAAGGCTGCTAAATTTCAGATATGGATAAAAATTTTTTTCCAGATGCATGAGCAATATAAAGAAGCAGACTAAGTTTAACCTCACCACGTGACAAAAAGTCTAAAGAAAACCAATTGTCTCCCCGCCAGATTTTGTATCTTTAAGTATGTTTAAGTCTGGATATCATTGCTTCTATAAGCATTCAGTCCTAGTTAAATTCCTAATCTCAACACCATCCCATTATGAGGAATTCTACCTTCTGTTACCTTTTATTATTATTGAAACTTTCACTTCTCAGACCCCAATTTCTAAATCTATCCTTGCCTTTCTAAACTGGCTGTCACCATGGGAACTGTCAGTATTAAGGTTGGGAGCAGTCACATCATCACCCCAAAGACAGTCATGTTTTCTGTGCACCCTCCCAAACTATGAGGGTTTAAAGGATGTTTAGAGATGCAGGATATGGGACGAGTCTGTGACTGGAACTTTGCTCAGCCTGAGCCACAGGCTAACAAGCTGTTTAGGGATTAGCCAATTTCCAGTTTGGCGGCTGGGCTAGTCCTAATCACTGCCAGCTATGCCCATGGGGACATCAGCATTTCCCAGGCAGCAGCAGCCCTGGTCTCCTGGGAGGAAGCTCAGCACTCCTCCATGGTACAGCTAGTCCTACAATGTAGGAAGCCCTAGGGGAAGAAAGACAGAGAAGATTTGAATCTGAACGGGACCCATGAAAGCCCTAAGCAAGGGGGACATCAGAAACCATGCTTACCTTCCCAAGTCAGGGCTCGTCTCCCCCTGGTACCTGGAGGCAGAGGTGTGCACAGTACTACATGGGTTCAGGAGAGCACCCACAGCTTCAGTGCTGAATAAAAAGATGGAGAAAGATCTTTTATATCTAACCCTGCAGACTAAACATGACTTGTTTTGCTTCTTCTCGCCTGTGACTTTATAATAGTCAGTTACATCATTTTGTTTCCGTTTTTGCAAGCCTTTTAACTCCACTTGATTTTCAACATAGCCAGCAAAGCACCATGGCCTAGCGATCCTATAGGAGTAGCAAACCTTAAAGCCAAGCTAAAACCCTCTCTAAGTACTGTTTATTTAATTTAACTAATTATTATAACAGAAAACAGCTCTTAAAGCCCTTTGAGAGCTGGGAATGCCTGCTTCTTTATGGAAGAACTGATCACTAGCAGCAGCCTGGAAAGCTTCCAGACAGTAGCAAGAATTAGTGAGGAGGAAACATGTTATAAGAATGGGCCACAGATGTGAACACTCACTCCCCCACTTCGGTGTGCTGATCAATTAAAGGTAGTTAGCAGTATCCTGACTGGTGTTGTCTTGAACATCTGCAGACCACAAATGCAGCTGCTTCCCATCTTCTCCCTCCCTTAGAACCACCAAGCTGCTGCTGCTGTCTTATGCAAAGATCAGACATCAAAATGGGTGTAGCATCAACCACCTTGGTCTGAACAGAGTTTTTAAGAATCAGTAACCTGTGTGTTGAAAATATATTGGCCAAAAGCAGCTTTTAAATTGAATATTTTGACAATTACATTTTATATCTAAGTCATTCATTCACTGTCGATACATTAAACCAGAAGGAATGTCATCACCTGTAAAGGTGCAAGCAGACAGATGAGCCAAGAGTGTTGTGCTTTTGGGAGGTCGATGAACCACTTTTTAAGGCACTATGAGAACTAAATTATCAGTAAGTAGAAAAGCAACTGAATCACACACAGTTTTCACAGTTGCTGGAAGGCATTATATTACTGCCGCCTGTCTTTGTAGTAATGTCAGCCCTACGTGTAAAGAGGGTAGTGAGAGATCTGTTCCCTGGCTCAAAGCACATACAGTGCAATACCATATGCTCCCATCAGAAGTAACTGTGGGTGCTCACAACTAATCAAGATCAATCTCTCAATTAGGCAGATCATAGAGTTCAAACACAAAGGAAAAGTGGTAGCTCCCAGCGATGCACTTATTCTCTTAGCCATGTTGTTTCTGTGCTGGATTATGGCTGAAAGGCTTTGGTGGAAAAAAAGTGTGTTTCAAGGAGGAGGTGTCACAATATGTCATTTATAAACAGTGAATTATATTGCATCATACACATTTATAATACATCCACGTGGACAGGTGCAGATACATGCAGGCTGCTTGGTCGGTGCACTCAGATGGCTGGACACAAGCCAGCTCTAGTCTCGAAGCTGTTTAGACACAAACCGGTAATATACACAGCCTGTCACCAGGCCTTATTGACTTGAGCACAGTGCAATGCTAACACAGTTATACAGACCAGAAATGGCTCATGTCTGGCCAGCTTAGAGGATGAGGAGACAGATCTCACAGCTACATCCACCCTCAGAATAGTACACCCATAGATTTCCCTGAATGCCACCGACTCGTTAAGATGCCAGCACCTGTGATACAGCCAGTGAGAAGGGGCATTTTCCAACTCAGACAGAATTTAAAATAAAGTCTGTAGTGTGGGAATAAATATCTATATGGGTCTTATCTCCCTCTGAGGTTTTGGAGCATAAATATCTATATAGGTCTTATCTCCCTTAGAGGATTGTCTTGAATTTTTACAATGTTCATAGATATGCTGATAGAAAAAAAAAATATCAGTGTTGCATGTCTTTCAAGCATATGGCTCTCCTTAGAGCCAACAAGGCTTTTGTATGAAAAATGAATATGAAATCAGGGCAAGATTTTAGTATACCAAAGCAAATTTCCTCCAACGCTATGAACAACAAATAAAAAGAGAAAAGAAAATTTGGAAAATCTGTAAGGCGATCAAGCTACCAGTGAGCTTAACTCAGGTCCACAGGCTACCTCAAAGAAAAGATACGATACAAAACAAATGAACAAACAAACAAGAATTCTCCTTAGAGATCATGCCAGTCAGCTGGCCAGAAAAAAATGCCAAAGCAACAGTCTACTGGTGCCATCTGGCTACTTTTCCTCCCTCCGATGGCTCCCTGCCATATTCCTGACCAGGATATTGGAAGAACCAGATATAGGCCACATCCAAAAAAATCCTCACAGGTTTTATACTGGGCCCAGTGGATGCTGGAACAGGTTTCTGGGAGTCAATGTTATATAAATGTCACGCAGTGCAAACATGCCTGAAACAACTAATAGCTGAGTACCAAATCTTACTGCGTTAAAGTCACACTGGGGCTTTACAGCAGTAAAAGCAGCCCCACGTTTAGACACTTCAGGTTAACAGGGTGCAGCATGTAGAAACACACTGGGTTTTCTCCTCTGTGGCTACTTTTCATTTCAAACTTCCCTTTCAGATCTGAAATGGGACTGATGCCTTGAAGAAGATGAGATTTGGGGTCACTTTGCCAGAAACTAATCTTTACCTAAGTTGAAGAAAGCCAGGTTGTGATTATCAGACAGTTGTATTTATTTTGCTTGATATAAATGTAATCTAGGGATTGAAAGCAAAACACTACATATTCAGAAGATAATTCACAGTTTTAGATATCAACTGAAAATCAAAATATGCACCATTTGCAGTCAGCAACATTCGCGAACCACATGTATGGGGTATGTACAGCTGGTGTAGAATTTAATTTGAATGCTATTTATGTGCTATGCATGCTGCATATAAAGCAGACTGTCAACTGTTCACTTCCAAAAAAGGAAATAAAAGATACAAAAATTCAACCTACAAATCCTAGGAGCTTCAAGTTTTCAAAACAAGAACAATGGTCAGAATAAGGTTTATATCTGTCTTAAATTTTACAGGCTTTTGCCAGTTTAACAGAACCTTTCACTCATTTGGTGTATTTCTCTAAAACACAGTGCAGTTTGTAATTGTTTATGTGTGGTTATAAATTCATCTCTCTCTGAGGCACAGGAATGACCCCTGCTCAGTGAATATATATATAATCCTTGGATTTTTTCCAGCTTCTGATATTTTAATACAAGTAATTTATATCTGAAATAATTTTAGTGCTTTTAAACATTGTGAGATTGCTAGATTTTTAAGAGAGAAATGTTGGTTATCCATACAACATATACAGTACGGGCCTTTGCAGTGCAAGTATCCCGACACTGCCCTAATCAATAAGCGAAACACTGGACCTTAGGTTGGAGACTTGCAAAATTTACTTCACGTTCATTCGATCTGAATTAACACTACAGAAAACTGCAACCTATTATCTGAAAAGCTCGCTCAGAATAACCTAGGAAGAACTCATGCAATTCACTTTGATTTCAAAAAAAGATATAAATAAACCTCAAACTTTCCTTTCCTCCAGTCTCTTTCCCTTTTACCTTCCCTGTAAGTACCAATGAAAGTTAGCCCTGCACAGAGCCAATATCAGGGTCACCACTACTGCAAGTAACGATATGAATAGTAACAGAAATATGTGGAAAGGCCTCTGTTTAATCTAAAACACATTGGATGACCTCCTTTAGAGACCTATACAGAGCTTGACAATAATTATAACAATCCAGAGCTATGCAATAATAAATTTCACTAGTGTCAGATGTGCTACATCTGTGCCAGCAAATAAAATAAATCATGGACATTTGATGACCCTCAGAGCAAATGGAATAGCACCGTTTGCATCTATGTGCCCAAACTCTTCTCCATGCAAAATGAGGTGGCCCACCCACCTACTGAGAGTCCTTTCCACCTGCCAAGAGATGCCAGACATTCTGTGCAAGTATCGCATGTCCCATGTTGTGACCTCAAGGTGAGAAGGATGTCTGAAGCAATATAATCCCTCCGTTGTCCCATGATATTCAAGGAAGTGAGCAGCCTTTCCACCACCACTGACAGTGGATATCCAATAAAGAAACAAAGGTATGGGACTAATTTAAGCTGGAATAACAAGGTGTTCAGCTACACTTCAGCTATCGACCACCCCTGTTCTGCTTTGAAGATCATTCTAAAATGATTCCTTTGACGTCTAAAACAGCCTAAATGGCAAAATGGATCTTTTTTTGTCCCTCATTTGCAAAAACCATGTTATGATCTGGAAAGTAAAGAATTTTAAGTTGATTTTAAGGAAATTCTACTTTGGCACAAACACAAATAAAATACACATTTATAGCCCAGAAACTGAAAATTGTTGAATCTTGGCCTTTCTTTCCCCTCAAATATTCTAAGAACTGTACACTCATTTTGTAAACCTCCACAGGAATTCACACTCACTGAAGAAGATGAGTAGCAGAGTAAAGACTGCCCTTCAGGAGAGCAGACTTCAGCTTATTCAGGCATCTTACAGGTAGGATCCCATGGGAAGCAGCTCTAAAAGGTAAAGTAGTTCATGAAAGCTAGCAGGTCTTTGGGGACAGCATCCTCCAAGAACAAGAACAGCTCATGCGAATACTCAGGAAGAAAACAAGTAGATGTACTAGGATACAGGCTTGGCTAAACAGGGAACACACAACAGAGCTCCAATGCAAAATGGCAGTATGTAAGAGCTGGAATCTGGGACAAGCTACAAAGGAGAAATGTATAAATGTTGCCTGGGCATGTAGGGATGATGCTTGAAAAGTTGTCAAGGGCAACAAGAAGAGCTTCTACCACTGTGTTAGCAGTAGCAAGTGGTTGTCTAAGGAAAATGTGAGTCAGTTCCTGAATGGAGCAGGTGATCTAGTGATAGTGGACACACAGAAGTCAGAGGTACTCAATGACTTTTCTCTTTCAGCCTCCCCCAACAAATTAAGTCTTCCAAGCCTCCTTGCTTAGAAAGTTTGAGAAGGAGAACTACCAGCAGTGGTTGAGGATCCAGTCAGGGATTATTTAAAAACTACTTGACTCATAGAAGTCTATGGGACTGATTAAGCTGCATCCAAGGGTGCTGAGATACCTGGTCAATGTCCTTGCAAGGCAACCCTCTATCATTTTTTGTATCTGTTGTGGAGGCTGGAAGAAATCCGTGACTTCTAGAGAAAGGCAAGTGTTACACCCATCCTCAGAAAATGCCAAAACAGCCATCCAGGAAACTACAGGCCAGTCAGCTGCACTTCAGTCTTGGGGAAATCTTGGAGGATGTTTCTGGACATATGAAGAAGAAGATGATGATTGGGAACAGTCAGCATGGATTTGCTAAAGTCCTTATGCCCAACACATCTGATCATATTTCACAACTAAATGACTGGTGTGGTGATCAATGTGAGAGCAGTGGATGTCACGTACCTCAATTTTAGCAAGGCTTTTGAAACTGTCTCCTGCAATATTCTTATATCCAGGTTAGGATGTTTTGGTCTGGACAGCAGACAAGTAGATGCATGAAAAGTTAGTTAATGGTTGGGCTGGTTAATGAGTTGAACTCCACCTGGAGGTTAGTTACAAGCTGAATACTACAGGATCTGTACTGTTGTGTTTAACAATTTTATCAATGTCCTGGAGGAGGCAACATAATGCACTCTCATCTTGTTTGCAGATGATAATAAACTGGCGCTTGTCCCTATGCCCAAGAGCAAGGCCAGCATCCAAACTGACCTTGATAGACTGGAGGAATAGGTCAACAAGAACTTCATGGCATTTAATAAGGACAAAGGCCAAGTCCTGCACCTGGGAAGGAAGAACCAATTGCAGTGATACAGGTTGGAGATGCACTGGGTGTGGAGCAGCTCTGCTGGAAAGGACATCGAGGTTTTGGTAGATGGCAAGATGAACATGAACCTGCAGCGTGCCCTGGCAGACAAAAAGGCCAACAGCATCCAGGACTGTATTAACAGCAGCAAGGCTAATACATCGAGAGGAGCGATTATCCCCCTTTGCTCAGCACTCCTTAGATGACATGTCAAGTATTGTCTCCAGTTTTGCCCCTCCTGGTTCAAGGAATACATTTATCAAATGGAGCGAGTTCAGCAGCAAGGCCAGAAGCATGATCAGCAGCTGGAGCAATTGTCCTGTGAAAAGAAGCCAAGGGACCTGGGCTTGTTCAGTCTGGAGAAGAGGGCATTTCACAGCAGCCTTCTGAGATCCCTCAAGAAGAGGGATCCAGGCCTTTACATGTGTGTGTGACTTTAGAGCTTGAACAGGAGTTTTGACTGCAAATCTGAATTATTCTGCAATCCCGTGATTCTGTTTTGCCATCAGTATTGATTTAAGATCTATCCATTATTATTTTATCTTAATGTATGTATGTGTAGGGCAAGATTATCCCTGCAGGGTGGACAGAAAACTTGGCAATCCTTTGAATTTGAATCTCATCATTTCTTTCCACAGAAAGACACACCCTCCCAAAATACAGTGAGCTTCCTTCTCACTTCTTGGCTAGAAGTATTTCACAGTTTCTCTATCCCTTTTTCACAGCAGCCTTCATAGGCTAGACTTCAGAAGTTTATACACAGGTGTGTTTTTTCTGCACTGTCATTCCAGGTTGGCTGACGTCCCTCCAGATTGCACTGAGCAAATGGGGGATTTTGCCAGCACACAAAGGGCACACTCTCAATCTTTAAAAACTTTGGAGGTTTAGGGTGGGAGAGGATCACTGAACACACAAAGCATGTGTTTCTCTCTGTTGTGAATTGCTTCCCACCTTCCTCACTCATAAAGTTTAGGTCTTGGAATAACCAACAAAGTATGGTAGGAATAGTAAGGACATGTTACTATTCACACAGTGCACAGGATTAGGGAGACATCTGGATGGTTGCACCCAGCATTGAGGCCTATACTTGAAAAAGGGATGCTGATTAGGATACAGACTGAAAAGGATTCAGAAAACAATTACAATCTATGGTCTGGAAAACCTGCCTCACAGTGAGAAAATAACACGACTCAATATGGTTTCTCTAAGAAGATAGTAGAGCTCCAAGAGCCAGGGAAAGATTTCTGTCAGTAAGAAATCTGTTCTGTCAAGTAGGCCAAGGCATAACAAACAGGAGGAGTTAGAAGTCTGTGTGCAGTTACAGGGCTCTGATCTCTGGGATCACGCAGACATGGTGAGATAGCGCACATGGCCAGAGTACTGCAAAGGAATGATACAGGCTCTTCAGATGGAGCAGACCAGGAAGATAAGAAGGGGGGGTTGCCCCTTATGTGACAGAGAAGCTGGAGTACATGGACCTCAGCCTTGGGACCGGTCAGAGCTAGCTAAGAGCTTAGGTCACGATTAGCAGGCAGACCAACATGGGTGTCATCAGTATCCACTACAGGGTACCTGGTGACAGGGGACACAAAAAAGGCCAGGGTGCTCAATGTTGCCTTTGGCTCAGTCTTTATCAGTAAGACCAGTCTTCAGGAATCCCAGGTCCCTTCTACAAGAGTGAAAATCTGGAGTAAGGAAGGCTTAGTTAGTCTCAGTGCAGGAGGACCAGGTTAGGGAGCACTTAAACAAATGGAATATACACAGTGAGTCCTTGGAAAACCAGCTGACTTCATCACGAGATCACTCTTGATTATCTTTGTAAGGTCTTGGTGGGTGACTGGAGGGAAATTCCTGAAGAATGGAAGCAAGAAAATACCATTCCTATCTTCAAGAAGGGCAAGAAGGAAAGAGCTGAGGAACTATGGGCCAGTCAATCTCACCTCAGTCACTGTGAAGATGATGATGAAAATCCACCTGGACACCATTTCCCAATAAGAAAGTAATTGGGAGTAGTTAGCATAGATTTATGAAGGGGAAATCATGTTTAACGAGCCTGGTGGCCTTCTGTAATGAGATGTCTGGCTTGGTGGATGAGGGGACAGCAGGTGATGTCGTTTACCCTGACTTTAGTAAGGCTTTTGATACAGTCTCCCATAACATCATCACAGGCAAGCTGACAAAGTACAAGTTAGATAAATTCACAGTGAGATGGATGGAAAACTGAGTAAACAACTGGGCCCAGAGAGCTGTGATCAGCAGCACAGAGTTCATATTGGTATAATTAGTGGTATACCACAGAGTTCAACACTGGTGCCAATACTGTTTAGCCTCTTCGTTAATGACCTGGACACCAGGACAGAGTGCACCTCAGCAAATTCACAGATGCAAAACTGGGAGGAGTGTCTGACGCATCAGAGTGCTACCATTCAGAGGGACCTGGACAGGAGAATTGGGAAAAGGGGAACTTTGTGAAGCTCAACAAGGGGAAATGCCATGTCTTGTACCAAGGGAGGAATAACCCCAGGCACCAGTACACGCTGGGGGGCAACCAGCAGGAAAGCAGCTCTGCAGAGAAGGCCTTGGGGTCCTGGTGGAGAGCAAGCTGACTGTGAGCTTGTGCAGCAACAAAAGCTAACAGTACCCTGGGCTGCATTAGGAAGAGTGTTGCCAGTGGGTTGAGGAAGATGACTTTCCTCCACTCAGCACTGGTGAGGTACATGTGTGGCAATGTCTGGTTCTGGGTTCCACAATATAGGAAAGAGATGGACTTACTGGAGTGAGTCTAGTGCAGGGCCACAAAGAGTTTAAGCGACTAGAGCATCTCTTGTGTGAGGAGAGGCTGAAAGAGCTAGGACTGCTCAGCCTGGAGAAGAGAAGCTCAGAGGGGTTCTTACTAACATTTATAAGTATCTGATGGAAAGAAGAGGTTGCCAGACTCTTCTCAGTAGTGCCCGCAGACAGGACAAGGAGGCAATGAGCATAAACTAAAACCAGGAAATTCCATCTGAACATGAAAAAACACTTTTCACTATGAGGCTGGTCAAACACTGGAGTAACTTGCCCAGAGAGGTTGTGGAGTCTCCATCTGTGGAGCTATTCAAAAGGCAACTGGAAATAGTCCTGGGCAACCTGCTGTAACAGACGCTGCTTGCGCAGGGGGTTTGGACCTGATGACCTCCAGAGGTCCCTTCCAATCTCAACCATTCTGTGCTTCTCTGAAGTTCCAATAGCTGGCAACTGGCACTGAATTCATTGCATTTAGAACTTGTGTAAAATGTTAATGGTGAGGGTAATTAGACTTTGATGAAATTTTTCAGACTCTCAGCTTCTCATCAGCTGAAGCTTCTGAATCAAGAGAAAGTGTCTGCTTGAAAAAGCTGCTCCAGCTCATGCAGGAATTAGACATTATTTATAACAAGAACAGAAAAAAAATTCTGCTGTCTAAGTCAGGCAAAAGTTAGATCAAAATGGGCAACCTCTGTAATCAATGCCAGGCTGCTTCTCTTTGCTTCTTGCACTGAACTTGCTCCAGCATCCTCACAGACAGACCAAGATTAAATTATTATAATGGTGTTTCCTGATTTTAAAATCTGTGAGTAGTTGAACACCAGTCCTCTGGTCTGCAATGCATATTTAAATATAAGTTTTAGCATATTTGAAGTGCACATGCAAATTCTTGTAGATATAGCAGGTGCATTTAAATGGATGTGAATTCTCTGTCAAAATGTAGATGAGGGTTGTGTTGTAAGTCTTGTGTACAAGAATTTCAGAAGAGTTGACAAAGAAACTCACTGCTTTCTATAATCTGTGAAATACTGGAAAAGTTCACGATGACTAGAAGTAATATCATGCCCACATCTTAAATGAAATTACTGAGTTGATTGTAATTCTGACAGCTTGACAAAGAAAGAAGGCTGGATTTAATAAGGGAAAAAATTACTGATGAGCTGAACACTGATCCAAAAGCAGTTCTGGGGCTGCAGAAATCTTTGGACACATAAACAGGGAGTGTCAAGTAGAAGAAAAGAGCCTGATACTCAGGCTCGCCATTCAAGTGGCCAGTCAGGAACTGACCCTCTGAACGAGTGCAGCTGGAGCATGGTGTCCATGCTGCCCACTCCTCAGGAAGGCAGCTAACAGTATGGGAAGGGTTCAGAAATGAATCAGAGAGAGTCACTGAGAGGTGTTTTATCATGATAAACTTAAGGAACTGACTTTAACAAGCGTGAAGTTGGCAGCTTGGTTACATTAGTAAAAGCAAGCTTCAGCCTAGCTTAGGAAGGCATAACAATGCTATGCCAAGGAGCTGAAGCCAGCCAGATTCAAACCAGGAGGAAGTTGTGTGTTTTTAACAGTGAGAATAGCTATCACTGCAACAATTTCTCTAAGGTGCATTAGCATAGGAAACTGAAACATTAGAATTTTCTTTCCCATAGACGTGATCTAGTTTAAACAAATTAATTCAGCGCAGTCTTATGCATTGCACAGGAGGCCCTATTACATGCTTGCAGTGGTTCCTTTGGGCCTTTTAATTGTACTCTGTACTTTATGACTCCCCTGCCCTCCTCTGGACTGTTGTGTACATGTAAATGCTGCTCACACCAGTTCACGTGCCTGCAAGAGTTACAGGAGGATGAATTGCACACTCCCTCCATGGCACTGTAACCCACATGTTTTATGCTTCAGCATTTGACTTTGGCCCAAAGAAAGAGAGAACAGCTGTTGTTTAGACTCATTAAGAGCCAAGGAGCCCGACAGAGGTCTGTTCCATGCATTGCCTGTGTGCGAGCGGATCGGTACAGCACTACGGGAGCACAACCCAACAATCGTTTCCAAAAGGCATGTGCCAGTACCATCTCACGACTCGCTTCCCCACACCTTCCCTCAGCAGGCACACACCATCACTGTCCTCATCACTTTCTTATGGTTCGCACAGCAAAGACCTGAAAATACTTGTAAATTAATTATTAACAGAATTGGTGCTGAATTAAAGTCACAAATTTGTCATTTGGACCTCTGGGTCTACCCTGACACAGCCTTTTCCTGACTGCACCATATTTTGGGACTCAGTCAACTCTACCTGCTGGTTGTTGCCTGAAAATGTCTTGTGCAAAACAATTGACTTAATGCCTCTTGTCTGCTCTCCTCTTGGCAGAGCATGTGTCCATCTGGAGTTACAACCTCCTATGACCACCAGGCTACCTCTCATGACACAACCGATATCCTCACAGATATGCAGACTGTTTTTATCAGGTGATGGCAGCTCCAAGGGTGTTCTGGTTTTGCCTTATCTCCCTCTTTTATTTTTGCAATTATCAATCTCTCTGGTTTTATAACAGACTTTTTATGTTGTCCCCACAAGCAAAATTCTAAGGTCATGTCAACCCTGTTTCATTGGCACCATTCTGTAACAGAAGCACTATACATAGGCAGAAGTTAACTCTGTCACCCCTTTTTTATTCAATGGGTACATTATTATTTCAGTCATAGTTTCCAACAAATGGACTGAAAAAAAAAAAAGGAAAGTAAAAGTTGCCTAACTACGCCTGCACTTTACTGCAAATTTCTAAACCCATGTCCATGCAGCTGGGACTGTGTGACTCTGAACTGTGCCTGCTATTTCAGACAGACCAGCAAAAATTACCTGAAATACCAATATCTCCTGTTTAATTGTAGCAAGGCCGTCTCAGGGATGTGAGAACAGGGAGGACAGGGAGGTTTCTCAAACACTTCAGTGAATAATCTATGTCAAGTTTGGTCTAAAGGGATAAATCTTCCCTGCACCAGCTGTGTCACCTATGGGGATAGTTAGTCTTTCTGTCCTTTTGCTTTAATTGATCTGTATGTTTTGTATAAATGATAATCTTTAACAGCGTTTGAACACTCATAATTTCTTTGCAGCCATTATAACATCCCTTTCACGTTTCTCTTGGATTTCCAGTTCCAGATTATTTCTTATTTTTTTAAGAAACCTTTTCCTGCAACTGCTTAAGAATCATGACACAGGCTGAAATAAAATCCTGTGAAATAAGTATTGTGAATATTGTGAAATAAAATCCTGCCTGTTCTGGTCCCTTCCTTCAACTGACAATAATTTTTGGAAATAAGCTGTTCTGTCTACCCTATGCTAATATCCTTCTTTTTTTCTTCCAGGGTTTCATTCCAGCAGCAGTTCTGGCAGCTGTTGTCCACCTTTCATTTGAAATTGGATGGATTTCTGTTTTCCTCACAGCATAGCATAAACATGATCTAGCACTAGACTTTGTTACACTGCATTTCTATTAACTACCAAACCTCACTCAGGTTTGTATTCAATCTGCAGCTTCACTGATTTGGAGCTGAAAGAAAAATTTCTGTAATCCCAAGGTAGGAGCTGCCAGGCCCTCCTTAGTGATGGGAGTAAGTAATATATGGTCAGTCTCTGACCATAAATGTCTTTACCATTGATTGGTAAGGTAAAAAAATTTAAATCCAAGGCTGAAACCAATGACTTTGAGTCTGTGTTTGTCCTTAAAATTTGTTAACCCCCTGTACTAACTGGTTTGGCCAGTTCAGTAGGACAAACTTTCCTTCACCATTTGACATCCCAGGGAAATCGTGCAGCCTTCACTTGTTAGCTGAAATGGTCCCAGTGATGAAGGTTTAAGCTTTTAGGCTATATCTGCACTCCCAAATAAAGGGGGTAGGGAACAGTCCCTAGTCCCCAAGGCAAAGTGGCACAAACTGATGGATACCCACATTGCTAAGGTCAGGCTCCTCTTCAGCAGACTGGCAGGGTGTGCACTAGCAACTAAACAGGGTGCACAGCCCGTGCTCAGGCTCACTCTCTGCCTTTTCTTTTCCTTTCCCTATAAGTGTGGTCTACCAGCTGAATCTCTAGTGACGATATCTCTTAATTTTACCTTTTACTGTATTAACAACTTTCCCTTACAAAAGTAAAAAAAAACCAAAAAATAAATCTTCACTTTAGTTAACTTTAGCATTAGGTCTTTTATGTGAAAGCACTTCAAGTCTTGTGATCTATTGTTTTTAAAATACCTTTGAGCACGGTGTAGTAGGTGCTCCCCAGGCTGACTGCAGCCACTAGGATGTTCCCATCTGGCCTGCCATCTTTCCTGTAGCAGACAAATGTTCAAGGAATTAAATTCACTGGGACAGATGAACTCCTTCTCACACCTTCAGAGCACAGCACAGAGAGAAGTACACCACTATGTGCCCAGCAAAGCTGCGGTGAGGACAGGAGGGCAGACAGCATTGTTTCTACCCATGCCCTGGTTTGTTTGTTAGCATCCAGTCTAAAATATTAAATGTTCCCCTTGCTTTCTGATTGAGCTTCTGGACACACAACCGCCTTAAGTGAGGCAGGGCATAAAGCACAGTAACTCCTGAGTGCCCACTCCCTGGCTGAAGCTCCCAATCCCACAACGTGTAAGGAGTAATTTACCCAAATCCACATTTACCAGAGGATGAAGGTCTGTAGCCACAGCATGTAAACACAGAGCTGACAGGATCCAAATGTGTAGACAGTCTTTCCCTAAGATTTATTCTTGTTACCTTTGCAGTCTCGTATTTGTCTCCTGCTAAGGAGCTGCCCATTAACCCATAAGATTTTTGCAGCTTGTTATTGCTGCTGCCATTCTCCTTGTCAATATATCTTTGAGCACGATGCCCATCCCTCTTCTGCCCCATTTGTGGTGTGGTCTGACTTAACCCTGAGGGAAGGGTCCTAGTCAGGCTCCTCTCTCTGCTAACTAAAAGCCAGTAACATTCAAGTGCAAACACATTTAAAAGCAAACGCTGTGGCTTATAAGGCTTGCTGCTGTCTGCCTGCCTTTCTCCTGCCATCCACTGTCTGCAAACACAGAGTTTAACCTTCTGCAGCTGCCTTGGGAAGAGTTTCATCTCTGCTGGGCATTTTAGCCACTCTTCTGTCTGACTCAAGGTCCTGGGTTTGCTATAGCTCTGTATCCCATGTTGTAACCGCATTGCAGGGGACTGGCAGAGCTCTGTTCCTCTTGGGGCTTAGGTCCAACTACCCCACGTACCACCACACAGGAACTGCTGTGCAGGACAGCTACAGGCTCCCATGGGCTCACGCCAGAGCCTTTAGATACATGTTGCCTATGGGAAGAGGCACAGATTTTTGATGGAGTGCTTTGTGTGCAGGTAGCAGAGCAGGGAAAAGCAGGCAACAGGGCTCAGAAATATTCAGAAACAAAGGATGAGGCAGGTCCTGGGTGTGTCTGATAGCCATTTCTAAAGATGCCCAAAGTGGGGTGAATCCCTTGATTGCTAAATCCAGGAAATGCAGGACACATTTTCTCAGACTCCTGGCCCATGTGCCCTACTCACTGAGCAAAGTGCAGCCACCCCTCCTTGCTGGAGGCCCTCAGATGAGTAGTTTGAGTGTGGGCACCAGAGGAAAAGATCCTCCCTTGGTTCATCCTAGAACCAATTTGATAATGGACAAGTTGCAAATGCAATAAAGTACACTTTTTCCTGAAGGAAATGCTGTCAGAGCATTAACTGAACGGCACTGAGACCAGCAAAGCTTTTTAGAAAGGGACGTACGATTTTAAGGGTAAAAAATAAAGTGGCTTAGGGACAGATTCTGATGTGGTTCCCCCACGGTGATTTGCACATCCCACGGTCTTACCTTGGGATTGCACCAGTGCCACTGAGATCAGCCGCTGGCACCAGCTGAACAAGCACCGTTTGTGCCAGTTTCCTGGTGGGAGTGATTGATTAGAGCTGGTTGAGCTTGCTCTGTCCAGAGCAGGTGTGGAGCAAATTTGCCCTGACTCAGTCAATTAACTGTATCAGAGAATCAGAATCAACAGCGTGAATACGATAACAATGTGTTGCAGGCTCCATGCTTCTCACTGTGCCTGGTCTCACACTGCCAGCATAATTCTGAAGTTATCGCTACAAATGGTGCCCAAATCTTGTGACTGGGTCCAGGTTCATCCCATGCATGAGCAGAAGATTAGCGAGAACACTGAAACTACACTCCTCAGCACCCTGGGCTTCATTTGATATGCAGAAATAGTTATCACTGCTGAAAGCATTTGTGTCTTTGTTTTATCTTTGGGTGGAGTTTTTTTGTTTGTGTTGTTTTTTTTTTTTACTTCAGGTGAGAACTACAGAGAACCTACCCTAAGAAGCAGGGGAATCCTGAAGGAAATTGTATGGTATAGTACAAAGAAGGGAGGCCAAATTTAGAACGGCAAAACATGGACTGAGTGACTAGATGCCCAGATGCCGAAATGTCAAATCTGATGTGGATCATGGGACACAGAACATGCCAGTGTTGGTGTTGGAGCCTCCATCTCCCATCCTTCTGCCATTACACTGGGAAAATCCTGCATAATTTCCTATGGCCACAATTAAAAGGAGGAGGCAGGGAAAATCCCACGCCCTGTTTGGGAAGTCTAAGAAATGTGTCTCATGGATCCTTTGGCAATTCAAGCAAACATCCCCCCAAGTTCAACAGCTGCTCAGACTCTTAGAAAGTTGACCTCAGCGAACTCACCTCTCAGAAAAACTGCATGTCGTTCTTCTTTAAGCTCTTAACTCAGGGTTGTTGACAAGAAGTAGGTAACCCACCACTACATTAAACAGGTCTTCTTTCCTGTTAACCATGTGTTAACATGGTCTGATGCTATATGTAGATGTGTAAAGGGCCAGGGATGTGAAAAGGCTGCATATGCCCTTTCCCTGACAGTGCCTCAGCTCACAAGTCCCCAGATGCAATCTTACATGTCTTGTCCATCAGATGCACCTAGCCTTGCCTCAAGTCACACTGTTTGTTCTCATGCCCATTTAAACTCAAACAAATCAAACTTGTCCAAGTGGATGGCCAGTGAGGGAAATGGGACAATAATGAAGTAAATCAGCCTGAAATATGTTCAGATCTCTGTGCAAACACTGCCTCTTCAAAGACGACTGTCACCTTGGTGGATTCAGCCTGCAGGTGCTTGAAGCCCTTTGCCTCCAGCAGTCCTCTCCTGGAATAATCAAATAACTCTGCGAAGTAAACATCAGTAAGTCTCTGTGACAGCCTAAGACAGGACTAAGGACACTAAAAGCTTTTGTCAGCCCTCAAGCATTCTTTGGTCACTCAATCTTACCCTCAGAAAGGAAGTTGTGTGAAAGCTTTGTGGACTGTCCTTGGTAACTGTGACTGTGCTGCAAAATACTCTGAAAGCAGAAGTTCCTCACAAAGTGGAAATGTATGGGGTTATTTCTCCATGGATGGCCTTTGGCCCTGGTACTTATCCCACCCACCTTGGTTTCTGGCTAAGCTCTGGCAGGGGGTGTGCTAATCCTGAGTTTGAACAAAGTATTAACTAAGGTACCAGCACAATGCGGAGCCACACCAAGGCTGCTGCAGACACCTCTGGATGTTGGAACACAGTGGCTGGACCTCTCAGGAAAGAGCAAGGTCCCTGCTTCATCTGCTCATGCCTCCCTGCTTTTCCTTCGCTTGCCCTGGTGGCTGCAGTGGAGTCCTTTAGTTTGCACCAGCAGGTCTCTGCCCACGCAGAATCAAGGACAGGACTGGAATATGGCTGGCAGCATCGTCCTCTCTGGATCAAAAAGCAAGTTCAAATCCCATTGCTATGGTTTGGCTCAAAAATATTGTAAGCGAGTGTCACAGTGCTAATCAGAGTTAGGCACTGTTACAAGGAGCTTTCCCCTTGGTCATGACCTCTGGTTATTGAAGGGTCCTGTCCCTTTAAAAATGAAGCGAAGCCATATGGTATATGAAGTAAAAAAAAAGAAAGAGAAAGAAGTTTTAAAAGAGAGAGAAAGACAGAGAGGGAGAAAGACAGGAAGAAAGACAGGAAGGAAGGAAGGAAGGAAGGAAGGAAGGAAGGAAGGAAGGAAGGAAGGAAGGAAGGAAGGAAGGAAGGAAGGAGCAAGCTCTGTTACTTCCCTTTTTTTGATACATGCCATTTCCCCAGACCCAGCTTGTAGCCAGAATCATTGTATTGTACTCTAGTGAAGGCAAATAGAAATAATACCTATGAGAAAAGGTGTGATCTAAAAAAGGGAAAAGTTCTCCTACCTTGTATTATGTGTGATTCCAGGCACTGTAACAGTGAAACATGAGCTGGTATCTCTGTTTCTGTGAACACACTATGTTTTAGAGGATGTTACTCTCAGGGCTTCTAAACTTTGTGACATAAACAGCAAACCTAATTCTGAAAAAAGCACCTACCACACCTGATTACCATAACCAGGAGCACACACCTGTAAATCAAAAGTCAGTTGAGTTGGAAAAGGTTTAAGTTTTTTCAATAAATTACTTTTTATAATGACTATAAAAGTTATATAGTACACAGAGACTTGCTGGAGGGAGATACTTTACTGTATCTGAATTGCTGGGAATACTTCCTGAGACATAAAGCTGACAATCAGACATCTGAGTGTGTTTGAAAAACATCGTCTACCAAAAGATTAAAGTATGAATTTAGCAAAGTAATCCAGGAAGGAAATTCTTTGTTCTTTCTTGTTACTTATCATGGCGACTGAAGGGATGTAATGGGAAATGACCTTAGACTTTAATTCAAATCCAGTTGAAATATAGGAAGAGTTTGAGAACAAAATTATTTTTCACTGCTAAATATATGGATTTTAACTCTCACTGAACTGTATTTCAACACATTTTTGTATTTTATGCCCATGATAAGTTATTAAACATATAAAATTGCCTTATTTATAGAGTATAACAGCATTGCTAGCGATGGTGCCTCCATTTTTCAGTGTAGCATCTACTTAGATGTGTATAGATTCTGGATGATCTTTTAATTGCAAGGGGAAGAAGGGAATTGCTAAGAATAAAAGAGGGTTGTTATTCTACAAAGAAGGGAACAAAAGCAATGATGATTCTAAATTAGCAAAAGTATTGAATTGCATTTTTTAGGAAAAATAAATTATAATTAAGAAAAACTACCTTGTAGCTAAGATTGTTGAGAGAAGGTCATGAGGAAGGTTGAAGGGGAGAAAACTAAGGATGTGAAACTGAGCATATCCTTGTGATGTGCAGCATGGGGAGAAAAGGGAATTAACTAATGAATTTACCCAAACTACTAACAATTATTTTAAAGCATTCCTGGAGAATTAGCGAGCTCTAAGAGGTCTGGAAAGAAAGGGGAGTATGTTACTGGTCTTTAAAAATGGCAGGGGAAGAAGAAGAGAAAGAGTGAACCTGTCATCTACCATCTGGTAAGCCTAACTTCAGTCTGCGGTAATATAGTGGAAAAAAGATTAAAAGGTAAAAATCCTAAGCACTTAGGGGAGAACGGAACCACAACCAACAAACAGCATGGATTTATAAGGAATGGAAGAAAGGCACACGCTAGCATTTTTTTTCTTCCTATAATTGCAAAGTGGTGACTGAAGGGAATACAGTAGGTGTAATATATGTGCCTACTAACATATAGATTTGGATGTATGGGCTTCAGTAAATTAAATAGGATCTAGCAGTGTGACCAAAAAAGAAAAAATCCAATGTAATTTTGGGGCTTCTAACACAGAGGCATCATGTCATGTATCCAGGAAGTGATAGATGTCTCTCTCAGTATACAGTACTGATGAGATAGCACCTCGACTACTGCTTTCAGATTTAAGCACTTTCAGTACCAATAAAGGTGAACTGGAAGGAGTTCAAGAAGTGTGGAAGGAAAAGGAAAGGCCTATAGAAACTGTTTGCTGATGAAGTAGTAACTGAAAACAAACATCTATAGTCTGGCCAAACACGGATGGGAAGAGTAAGCTTAGTGCCACATCCCTTACAGTGGAAAGTTTCAAAAAGAAAGAAAATAAGGTCAGGAGTGAGCGTGAAAGGTGGACAGGGAGTAAATGTTAACTGTACACGGCCAGAGCTCTGGCCTCTGCTCCTGCCGAGACCCACCCAGATGTTTGTTGGGAGGTGTCTGAAAGGAGCACAGAGAGTGACTCTGAGAGCTGGAAACAGGAGAGCACTTAGTCAAACGGAGCTGTGTGAGATAGAGTTCAGGCTGAAGTAGATAAATAAGCATAACAGGCATCTCTGTCGATCCAGGGAATTGTAAGCTGCACCAGTAACACTGGTTTGGCCACAGCAGAAATGCACAAGTATGGAGAGCCATGTGCATGAGGAGGGGGGTGACTTGGAGGACTAAAGGGGCTCCTCTGGAGAAGGGAAAAAAAGGAAGGGAAGAGGAGAAGGAGAAAAGGGAGGACAGCAAGAAGGAAGGGAGGGAGACACAAATACCTCAAACTTCCCAGAAACAAACCAGGGCACACTGAATTGTGGTAGGACCCTCCAGTCTTTCTCCACAAACCTTGGTGTGATGCCTTGGTGGGTTTGTCACTGCATATACATCCAGTGGTGTCCCTGAAACTGGGATATCATCAGGCTCTTCCAGCCATAATCTTCTGCAAGTACATTTATGCCCTGGTGTATATATATGTAAATGAATGCATAAAGCCTCCCGAGAGCCTCTTGACTCCTGTCCAAGCAGAGCCCTCAGCTCATAAGGCTTCACTTTCAAAAGGGAGACCAGAGGAATAATTATTTCCTTCCCTACGAACACGCTGCAGGGCTATTTTACATTCCCATGTTTGTTTGGGTTTGGAGGGGGGTTTTTTGTTTGTTTGTTTGGGGTTTTTTTTTGTTTTGTTTTCACTTTTCCATGTAATTTACTATTTCTCCAGCCCCACGTCGGTCGGTCGTCCCACCGCGGCCACCGGCCCCTCCGCCGAGCCAGCCATGCATTTCTCCCGCTGCCCAGCAGATGGTGCTGTGGATTTTGGATCGGGAGCGCAGCGAGCGGGGCCGTGTGGCTGGTGGGTCGCCGCAGGGGCCGGAGGGGACCTAACGGCCACCCGGCGGGTCTCAGGGGACCCTCAGGTGCCGTTGATCCCTTTGCAGCCCTCCAGACTTTCTTTACCATTACAGCGGTCCCCCCCTGAGGCACAGGGCCAGCGTCTCGGGGTGGCATCTCTCACCCCAAGATGCCCCAGCTCTGCCGGCGCTGTCGGGTCAAGCCCGTCAATGAAGTTTTTCTCCTCCTGCAAAAGGGCCGGGGATGGGGAGGGGAATGCTTTCCTCCGTTTCGCAGCCCCTCGCCACACACATACCCGTCAAGCCCGGCTGCGTACACGCACCCGCCACGTCCCACCGCCCTGCCCGATCCCCCTGGCCCCGGGGTCGGGATGCTGCGCCGGGCGTCCCGGGGCTGAGAGCATCGGGCCCTTCTCCTCCCCTACACGCGGCCCCGAGAGCCCGGTGAGCTTCTGGGCCCGTGTCTGCTGCTGGGAACACTTCCCAGGCTGGGAATTCACCGGCCTCCTGGGGCTGCCTCTGGACAGACACCTCTGAGGAGGTTTGCACTAGGAGCGAACGTAAGGGGAGCGTCATTTCATTTCTTTTTGCTGTCTTTTCTTCACCCCGAACTTCAATAAACTTTGCCTAAAGTCGACACAGAAGCAGCTGCGGCGAGGCAGAGCGCTCCCCGACCCTGGGCGCCGGGAGAGCCAGGCAACGCCAGGATGCCCCCGGGGCACGGGGGGCTCGGTGCCCGGCCCCGCTCGCCGTGCCGGGGCAGGAGGGCTCGGGGCTGAGCCGCTGGCAGAAGGACCGGGAACTCGCGGGTGATCCCGAGCCCTCAACTTACTGCGGGGGCAGTCCTTGCCGCAGCGGGCACGCCGTGCCTCTCTGCCCGGAGCAGGCAGGGAGAGGCTGCCTTCATCTATCTAAAATCTGCCTCGCCACCGTTGAGTTCCGGGGGGCCTTTAGGGAAAACGTGGGGAGCGTCCCTCCTCCAGGAGGCTTTTCAGCAAACGGGGAGCGCAGCCCCGGGGAGAGGGAAGAGGTGTTCAAGGGCTCTCCCAAGTAGGGGGCAGAACAAAATGACACTCGAGTAGATCTTGCGAAAGACGCCGTGGAAAATTAGCAATCACTGGGGTTGTCCTCTCTCATCTGTCCTCTGGGGCCCTCCAGCCTCCTCGCACCCCCTGCCCCTGCCTCCCGCCCCGCCCGGGACTCCCCGTGGCCCGGCCGCTCACGGCTGAGGCTGGGTGATGCTCCAGCGCGGCCGGCGCAGCCCCTGCTGCAGCTCGGCTCCGGGCTGCTCGTTTCCCGAAATAACGACCCGAGTGGAGCGAAGCCGGTGGCAGAGGGCTGCGGTACAATTAAACCAGGTAACGAGACGCTGGGCAGATGTGTTTTCATTGCGCTGTAAGATAAACGCAGTGTTAAATGCCTGACAACTTCCCAGAAGCAATCAGCAAAAGTTTACGAGTGCATAAACCTCAAAGACCATTCCTCGGTATTTTTATAAGCCCCGCATTTAAAGCTTCTATAAATTCTGCCTGCTTCCAAACTAAAGTTCCCGTAGACTATTAAACAACCACTTCTTCGGGAGCGGGGGGAGAGGCAGATCACAACAGGCGTGTCTGGAGGAGGCGAGGGGGCTCTCTTTTTGTCTCCTCCGCTTTCCTGTCCCTACACACACACACCTCCCCAAGCTGAAGTTTGGAGGAAAGTTTGCATCATTAAAGCACGGCAAGTCACAGGTGAACGCGTCGGCGAGATGACTGGGATACATCAATATCTCAAAAACAGGGGGCAGACCCAGAAGGAAAAGGGAAGGGAAGGATGAAGGATGATAAAAGAAAAAGCGAGGCGCGTGAGAAAGCTGGGCAGAAGGGGGGACAAGCACGTAAACAGACCCACAGACAGATGAGCAGCAGGTAGGCTGACGGATGGACAGGGCTGAGCAGAAATCTTAGACGAGGAGAGAGAAATTCCAGCCGCAGAGCGCAAACCTGAGTGAACGCAGGAGAGGAACACGAGGAGGCGGCCAGGACCTCCCGGAGGTCTCCGCGATGTCCCCGTCCCCTCGCCCCGACGGCGCGGCCCCGTAGCCCCCCCCGGCCCCGCGGGGGTGTCCCCTGACGCTGCGGTGCTCCCTTGCAGACGGAGTGGTGCTGGTGGACCCCGAGTACCTGAAGGAGAGAAAAGGTAAGGGCTTCCCGCGGGGTCCCTCCTGCCGGGGCCACGGAGCTGGCACCGCCACGGGGGGTGGCCGGGGTCCCCTCGCAGTCCTGCCCTGGCCGCGGGGTCTCTGGGCCCTCGGGTGATGTTTTCCAGCCCCAGCCCCGCGGTGGGTGGCCTGTCCTGCAGAGGATAAGGGTCCTC
>JAVJGJ010000037.1:42645904-42691815 GCA_035590215.1 Microhierax caerulescens | reverse complement strand
GGGGCCGGGGCACGGTAGGGCGGCATCCCGGCGCGCGGCCATCCCGCAGCGGCGGCGGACCCCGTGCATCCATCCGTCCCTGCATCCATCCCTGCACCCGTCCCCGCACCTGTCCCCGCATCCGTCCCGAGCACAACTCGTGCCCGTCCGCTTTCCAGGTTCAGCGCTTTAGCGATGCAGCACCTCTCTCAGCTGCAGCCACCTGCCACGCCGATTTCGCAGGAGGCTGCTGCAAAGATTTCATTTTTAGAAGGCAACTGAAAAATACGCGGAGAAGATAGCCGATTCGCTGGCTCACGGGATGGAAATCAGACGGGGAAAGACTTGCTGCCTGTAGGAGGTTAGCGACTAAACTATCTGGAAGAAAGAGGTAGTTGGAGAGATGAGCTGGTAGGAAAGAAGTCACTGTCAAAAGTCATCACGGAGTGTTTACTTACTGTCTTTTACCCTCCCTGTAGCCAGAACCCAGACTTTATTCAACTTTGCTGTACTCATAGCTGCTGGCTGGGGGGAAGCACACACACCCAAGCCAAACACATCAGTGTCAAAAGCGGTTTAACAAAATCTTGCAAGATAGAATCCTGCAAGGCTCCGAGCAGGAACAGCTGAAGCTTAGGCTTCTTTTGATTATTTACTTTGGTGTAAATAGTTTTGAAGACAAGCACATTTCTGCTATTCCAAATGATGTATTCACACAGCCTCAGTGCCCACGATCCCAGGCAAGCCTGACACATACGATAGGCTGCGTAGACACCGGCTTATACGAGGATAAAGATGCTACAGTTTAATTTCAAGTGCAAGGGGAACATTTTCTATTTTGTATATGCTTCTATATACGCAATAACCATTCCTTCATACTTATTGTTATTTATAAACATAGATAATAACTTAAGGATCACAATACTTTCTCCAGGGTAGTTTTAAGGGGTATTTTTGTAATGCGATCATTTTTCTGCTGTGTTGTGGGTATAGGGACATGACTAGCCTGGGTACATAGGCTCGTTTAGGTAATAGGTAGGAAAACTTTCTACGGTCTGACAGTTAAAATAGCTCTATTCATATGGATTAAGCATACGTCATACATAAATTAATGTCTTGAATAATTTTACAACACAATATAATATAAGTAACACCAAGAAAGCACTTAATGTCAAACCAAGTGTTAGATAAAATTCATTGTTAGGTCTTAATAATTCACCCCCCCTCACCCCCTGCTCCTAGTTATCTTTCAGACCATCATGGAAAGCTCACCCAGAAATGTGCCCTTCAAGAAATCTCAAACAATGCCACCTTTTATTTATAAACTTCAGTAACTTCTAATATAATCTGGAGTTAAAGCAATTGCACAGTTACAAACACATTTATCAAAACCAGAAAAACGCTGCAGGTCTACCTTCTCTAGGACATATCTTCCACAGCCCTCGCAGACATACCTGACAAGCATTTCTGCATGAAAGAACGAAGAAACACTGATGTCTTTAGGGTACAACCTTCATATTAAATATCTACTTGTAGAACTCAGTAGCTACAGTGATACCTAGAAAAGTCTTGTGCTTTGCTGGCACAGTGCTGTATATTGTAACAATTTTCCTTCATTTCCCCTTTTAAAATGAATGATCTGAGAGGACAGAATATTTTACACTAGGTAGTACATCTTGTACTACACAGAGGTTTGCAAAAGGAAAAGCCTAGAAGCTGTATTTGGGAATCGCTGGTGAACCACAGATCTTTACACTAATTTTGATTGATGTCCTAACAATGTCAGAAGTACCTCTTTTTTTCCCCTCATCTGATAAGAAATGACTTAAGTTTGATGGGGGGTAAACCAGACTTGATAATTTCCTAAATACAAAGGAGTTATTCTATGCCAGGGCTGAATTAGAGGCTTTTTTGTCCTCACAGAAATACCTTTCAAGATCAAGGAACAGAAAAATGTGGTATGCTGAATGATTAATTGTAAAAATGAAAGCAATAGTTGTGAATCTGTGAGGGAAGTGTAAATGTAAGCTGGAAAAAAATACCATAGACAGTCATTCAATATTAAAATAGATATATTCATTTTTATTGTGTCCTTGAAATACAAAATTCACTTAAGGTGTTAGGTTACTAAAATAATGAAGTTTCAATTTTCTTGCTCAGAAAATCACAATATACCTTATTCGATCTAAAAGTCCTAATGATGGATATTAACTATTAAACCTAACCATTGCTCAGCTGTATACAAAATGTCAATTTGCACAATTAAGAGCAATTCACAATCTTTTGAATGTCAGAAAGTTCAGTAACAATGAAATAAAAAAGATCATTTATAATTCTACAAGAGAAATTCACAGACCAGTAGTTATTCATAAAAATAGCAATGCCAAAAATAGTGACATGCAACTGGCTTAAAAGCATAAACTAAAGAACAACTCTTAGACGGTTTTATATTAGCACATTAGGACACATTGGCAGAGATGTGAAAGTCTAATTTGCAAACAGGTACACACAGACTGGCACGGTCTTTTAAATAATGTAAGAGTTTAAAAAGTTAGCTTTTTAACATAGCTGTACTGAGTGCCAGCATGAAAATGGAGAACATACAATCTGTAAATGAAAACAAGAATAATAACAGAAAAATCACATTTTAGCATTCGCATGGGTTCATGATGAATTCACTTTTCTTCTCAGGTGCTATAAAGGGCCATACTGACTCAATAAACCTATTTATATGAGAAAAAAGGAGATTTTTCCTTTTTTTTTAAATAGCAGAAGAATACCAAAATGGTCACAGACAGCGACAACTTACAGTTGGAGGCTGGTACTGACCGGCTGAGTCACATCTCACTCTGATCTGTGACCACACCATTTCACTAGAGGAACAGCAGACAAATTCAAGGGGCACATGTGTGCACCTCCTGGCTGACCCTGTGCCTGCCGGGTCTGTGAGGAGACGAGCAGGCACTGCCGGGAGTGCAGGGCAGACCACCCTGCTGAAGTGGAGAGGAGGGATGAGGAAGCACAAGGTCCGACTGCCTCTCACCACTCACTCCTGCAGCACCACCAGCACCTGCATGCTTGCAAACAGCACTGCAAATGTTTCTGCTCAGATGATTTTGGCATCTTCGCGCCCTGGTGACAGACACCAAGAGCTGGTCGCTCCTGGGTTCTGTGGCAGAGGAGGTCAGCAAAAAACCTTACTGTGCCCTATGTCACGAAACATGCTTTCCTCAGCACAGCACGTTGCGGCCAGCTTGGCTCCAGCTGGGGCCTCCAGGGATGGTGCACCCTCATCCCGTTGTGCTGCTATGGCTTATTGACCTGGAGCACCGACACTGTGGGCCTTCCACTCCCTGCTCGACAGAGACCCAGTCACTCCCGGTCAGATCGGCCGCTGACTCTCAATAAGTCACCTCCTCAGCTGCCGAGTACGTGGACTAGAAGGGCTTGACATTTCCTCTGCCCTGCTCTAGCTCTCGTGGCTTTACGTGGGGGTGAGGCTTACCTCCTCTGCAGCTGGGGTATGCTAAGGTAGTGATGCATTGCTTACCAGCAAAACTAATCTACAACGAGCACGGGTTACCAGGGACACAGTTCCAGGACGAGCTGGGCAGGCCCTGCTTTACATTTGATTATTTTGGTCCCTGAGCAAAAAGAGCAACTAACTTTTACCCCAGAAAAATGCTGGCCTCTTGCATGGCGCAAGGGGTGCTTCAACCCCGACGCAAGGCCTCCAGGTGCCTTCTCAGAGGTTTCCTACAACTCCTAGCAGAGATTCTGACCCATTTTTTTGTTTGTTTTTTTTAAATAGAAGCATGCCCTCCAGATTTAATTCACTATTTCGGAGACAATCTAGCTCTTCTTTTAATTTCAAAATAGATACTACACAAACTGATCAGCAATTAATCTGAAATTACTAATGATTTGCATGTACTTTTGGCACAGTCCTATTACGTCCTACCAATTTATGCAGCAGCCTGTAATATTCTAATTCAAAATCCTAAAAATAAATATAATTATAAAAAAACGTCCTCTGTTTAAAACAAATACCTACTGGTATTTTTGCAGTTTCCTCAGGTTTGTTTCAAAGTTGGATGCCAAAGATAGATCTATCATAACTGTGGCATAAGAAATTTTACAGCTTACATTTAAACAATAATGGAATACAGTCAACAGTGTAATGATAGCAACATTTCCTCTCTCAATAAACCAGGCTCTAATGTCCAAACTGGATTGTGAGCTATGGCTGAGTTTAGAATAGCTCCTACAGGGTAACTACAGGAGTGAGTAACTTGCGTACAAGAATCTCTCCATAAAAACAAATTTTATTCGGAGGCACAAAGCAATAATCAGCTTTTGCTGTTGATAAAATGTTGAAGCAAAGTTAAAGCATTTAATCAACTGCAAAGCCCATTTAATGTAGGTGTACTCTAACACTGTAGACATTATTGATATTATATATTAAGAGAAAATGTTTAATACATCTCACAAACCCACAATTTTCTCCTTGGAGGATTCGGAATGTGGCTGTGCCAATCTCTGAAAGCCTTTCTACTGAGGCTTCTTTAGGGTATGTGCTTTACATGAATAACTAAACAGGCTTCCACATGAATATCAATAAATAATTCTAATCCTTAGTATGTATGTAGCAGGCTCCATCCATAGGCCATCAAGTGCTTTAGAGGTGAGTAAAATTCCTGATAGTAAAAGACACATGCTGGGATATCCCAGAGAGATGTTTTCTGGGAACACAAGGCAAGGCCCACAGACATGGCTGCTCTCCCATCACAATTATCGTCTTGGCAACTTCAGACTGGACAGCCACGAGAATCCTCATCAGTCTCTGAAGTGATGGCTGGGAAGAGAGACAGGGTCTAAAAATCTCAGATTCTACACACTAGGAAATTAATTCTTGAAACAAGAGCTGATCACTCAGTGAAGCCGGCTGGGCAGCCAGTATACAGATAAACTTCTGTGGCTGGCCAGGGTTTTCACTTGCTCAGATTTTGGCCCCAGGGAAAAACTTCTTTTCCAATTTGTAAATGGACAAGTCTGTTTCCAAGCACAGGTCACACTACTCTGCCTAGGCATAACTTAGGCACAGTAAAACACTATTAAAAAGCAGTTTCAGATACCACACTTGCCCTTGAAGCCCTCTTCTTCTTTTGCCTTTTTTGGAGAAATGAATAAGCACAGGAAATGGTCAAAATAAACACACAGACGTGTTACCAGGAATGCAGTGAGACAACAGAAGGTAATTTTTGAGATGACAGAATCATTTCAAACAGGCTTATATATTTTCTCCCTGAATAATATACTTTTTTGGCTCAAAAGCCAGAACAGATAATTTAGGCTTGATCCAGAGCTTATTAAAATCAATAGAACCTCCCTTCTGACTTTAAATGACTGCAGGAAAATATCACAGATCTTAATTTCTTTGCACTGCATTGAAAAAAAAGAAAAAAAGAAGACAAGCAAAGCATTCACCCTCAGTACATAAAACCGAAGTTAGAAATGTGTTTGCAGTAAGACATTCTCGCAAATCATTTCCCATCACCCTGCACAGCTTCCATCACATCTCCCAAATAAGGGCTAAGACACTCAAGACCATGAAGGGAACACAGCGAATAAAAAGTAAGAATAATAATTACTAAAAATTCTTTTACCTCCTAGAATGAAGTTCCCCCCTTTCCTGCTGTTATGTTTGTATGAGCAGTTGCAGAGATGCCTCCAGATGGTGGGTGTATGGGACCTCCCAATCTAACAAGGGGGAACTGAGGTGCTGAGCCCATTTCCCATATAAATGGCTTGGATTCAGCTTGATGTCACCCTCATTGTAAATCCTACTCAAGAGTAGATTTTCCTGGCCAAGAATATGGGGGGTCCACCTTGTAGGGATGTTGGGCTACTTACTTGGCCAAACTCTTGTCATCTCACCTCACTACTCAAAACTCAGGCAGGACAAATTGAGGTGGCGCGTCCCTGCATCTGATATCTACCTCCAACCCAGGGGCTTTTCTCCTTCGAAACAAAAAAGGAGGGAGGTAAAAGCAGAGAGGGAAAAGTAAATGTTTCCAAAAATCAAAGCTGAGTGATGAAACAAGAGAAAACATGGAGATTAGTAGAAGGCATACAGGCAGCCTCTCACTTTCTTAAGGACCTTAGCTTGTAACGAAAGGCAATATCAACGTCTGGCAGGAGGATACCAAGGCCCATACGACTGTTATCAAGTCTGACAGCTTTGTTTTCCACTAGTTCTACATCAAAACGAGCCAATAGTAAGAAAATAAACATTTTCATCTCATTCATAGCGAGGAACCTCCCTGGACACATGCTGATTCCAGAGCCAAAGGGCATTAGGAAATACTTCAGTTTCCTTCCTGCCTTGTAGAACGTGGTTTTCTTCTTGCCATTCTCTATGTATCGATCGAACTTGTACTCCTGAAAATAAAAGAGAGCCAGCGTGAGCCAGCGTGATATCCAAGAAGGCAGTTACATGAGTTGCTTTGTTTGCACAACAGTAACACTTCTGAAACCCAGTAAATAAGATAAAGAGGAAGACAAGGAGCTGACAGCTTCTCCTTTTTAGTTGGTTCCCTCGAGTTCCATTAACTCACATTATCTTCTCTGCAAAGAACGCTCCTTAAATCCACTTACTTTAGCTTAGCCCTTTTACATGAAGCTCCTTCAACTTCCACATCTCATCCACTGAGTGTCTGGCCTATATTGATTGTAATTAGATTTTGACCGCTTTGTAGCAGGGACAATGAACCTTAGTGGAAGGACAATTTTCTTGTAGAGCATCATACGCGTTCAGTGTGGTACATACATCATGAATAAGGATAATCTGCCAAATTCTGCAAATGCCTATGAATAAATTAATGCACTGCACCGGTCTTGCTCTTGCAAGCTAGAGCAATATCCATCCTTCTTTTGCACCCAGTGGTGCAGATTATTCAAAAAACAGACCTGATGCTTTGCAGTTGCTTTTCCTTTCAGTTAGAGATGGTTGCTGCTCAATTTGCCACATCTTCCCTTCAAACGTTTTGCTTTAGAAACTGTGTGCAAAGCAGGACAACCACCAGTGGCTGACCATTAGAAAGAGGATGCTTTCAAGTAAGGTTTGAGGTTGCACTTGTAACCTACATTCTGTAAATTGAACATCTTTCTGACTATTTTCCACTAGCAGGATCCCTGTTTAGAGATAATTCATGTTTTTGAATGGAGGAGATCTGGCATCCTTACTCAGTCAACGGCAAATTAACCACTTACAAAATCCTCCTGCATGCTTTGAATAAAAATGACAGACACTTCTTGCTTATGGTCACTCATTAGCATTTGTCCTGCTTTGCATACATCTGCTATAGCAGCAGCCATTTGGAGCTGGCTGGGAACAAGTCAGTCAGACAGAAACCAACCTCAACTGATTAAAAAACCCCCACACCACAATGAAAAATACACTGACACTGATCTGCCCATTACATTAAAGGCTCTGAAAACCATGTACTGCAGGTCTTGCTGTGAAGAAAAAAACAGTGTCAGGGGAGGTGGTCTATGAGAAAGGGAACAAGTAAAAGGTGCTCTGGAGGGGATGTAACTTTGGTTGCTGAAGAACGGGAGCTTGTTTCTCTAAATGGCAGAGGCCTGGATTTTCCACAAAGATAAAGGTGATTATAAGTGAGTTTCAATGGGCAAATCATTCTTTTCAGTCTCTGAACATCCCAGCCAAAAAGAAGCATGCTTTTTTTTTTTTTTTTTACCCTGGTAAGTTACTGCTTCATTTGAAGAAGCACAGTAACAAATGAAAGCCCAGAATACCACTTCTTCCTTAAAAAAGATTCACTTTTATATCCTGCTGCTCCAAAAAAGCACTGCTAAATATGAACTGCAATAGCTTAAAAAACCAACCCAACCCAGAGCTCTTCACTGTGTTGGAACATTTCCACAAGGTGCACTCCTGGTGTCTGGAGCAATTAAGAACTGTGGTATTGAACGTAAGACATACTGGGTTAAACCTTATGCTTTCTTTGTCATTTTAAGAGCCATCTGAGACTTGTAATTGCTTTTAACAAAAAATAAATTGGTGTCTAAGGAATTGAGAAAGCAGAAAACAAGTGTGAGACAGGAATGGCGCCAGTGACAGTGACATCAAAGGCAGGCTTGTGCTGCTGAAACCCCTTGGGTTGGATAGTGTTTCCTTAAAAGCTAGTTCATTGGCTAAATAAACACTAATTTTTGACAATCAAGGAACTTTCAGCCATGCACAAGGCCTCCTTGGAAGAAATGGGGTGGCTGATGGCCAGGAAAAGTGAAGACACTGAGCAACAACAGGTGATGAAGTTCTGCGTGGACAGCCTGCTAAGAGTATTATGAAAACTGAGCAATCTCCTATGATTGATATAAGTCTCTCCCCGTTACATTTTGTATTTAGCTTTGTTTGGGAAGCCACCATGTAGGGTTTCCTGATGTTTCACACTATGGGATTTGCAGAATTTATTTACTGAGCTCTATAACTAGCTGAATTAGGTTTTAGGGGTTCACTTACCCACTTTATAGAAAATGGACTCATTTAATTAGAGTTTGATGAATGGTGGAAGAGGTCAACAATACATACACTACACTTATACAATATGGCACCAAAGCAGAAGATGGTTTGAACTTAAATTTATGTATCCAGGAGAAAAGCATTGCTACAAAATTATCTCGTCAAGCTGCCTGTTTTCCCAGGAAAGTTTTCCCTAAATACTTGACAAGCTCAAGACTGCACCTTTCAAAAAATTCATTTTCCATCTCTATCTGATCCTCAGTAGTTATTGTTGAAAGCACACTGCATATTTTAAGAACCAAACAGAACAGTGATTTCCCCACTTTTCGAGAGGGCCCATGTGCTGAAATCAATGTACTGCAATGTGTGGATTGCTCATTCACTATCAAAAGGATAAAATATATGAACTAAAGCTGTACTGTGAAAGCTGAGCAGAGCTGATACTAAGCAGATATATTCAAGCAATGGAAATATGGTAATATATTCCGGCAATTATTGGATAAGGGAGGGGATCAGTTTCCACACTGATGCTTTTGGTCTAGGACCTAAACAACAGATGGACTTTTGACAAATCAATAAATGTTCTCCAAAATAAAGTGTTAAGAATAAAATGAGAAAAAGCTTATTTGTTAGTTGTTACTTTTAAAGGATAGAAATACTAATCAACTATTTGCCAATATATGGATTATTTTTTAAAACCCTAATTTTGTCAGTGGGCTTTGTCTCCAGTTTTGTGTGGGGACAGCCAGCAGAGCCCTCCTGGATGTCATTTCCATTTGCACGGGTCCAGTGCTCATCCCAGTGACTATATCTTACTCCTGCTAACTATGACACGCTCCACACCTCCTCTCACTGAGGTTGGTGGAGTTCCCGCACATTGAGATGCTGTCCCACACCAACAAGGCACTTGAATCTAATCTTTCCTCTGCAGTCTCATATTCTTACACTCCTGAAAGAGAGAGCCTCAGGGAGCAATGCCTCTAATTTGGGTTTTCTATAAACATGTACAAAAATCCAGTTCTCTTCTTCTGCTCAAATGCCAAGGATGGAAATCAGCACAGCTGAGAGACAGATACTTGCTTAGGAAAATGGGGATGAGGAATGGATCAAATGCTTGCCTCTCAGGCAGCGGAGTCATTTAACAGCCTCAGCGCGCACCCTCACCCTTCCTCTGTGGCATCCTGGGCTGGGGACAGTAATCCGGGGGAGCAACCTAGCCAAGATGAGGACTATTCAATTTGCATGCAGGTGGTGAACTTCTGTAGCTGTATTAAGGCTGAGGCAGGGTGGATTAATTTCCAGTCTTTGATATTCATTAACTCAAGCGTCAGAGAAAAATACAAGGAGATGACACAATTACCCTCCGAGCTTCACTGCAGAGCAACAGCTTTACAGTCTCAAGTTCACAACACTCTACTAATTGATCAAGAAGGGGTGAATCCCTACGAAGGGAGGTGAAAAAGCATAAGGCTCAAGTAAGACACTGCTATTATAGGACTTCAGAGAGTCAATGATGCTTTGCGGGCACTTAGCTAAATGGCCCACATTATTTGCTATTTAAACCACCTTCTATTATTCAGCCCTCCTTGGGTATCAAATGATCCACTGCCAAACAAAACCCACATTTAGCCTAAAGTTTATGGTAGTCAATGTGCAATTGTCAATTCCTTTGAAAGCAGTGGCAGTCAGTCTCATCACCATATTTCTCTCTTCAGGCCATGAATCCTTTGACCTATAGGGCCCTAGCAAATACATCTGAAAGTAGGGAGATTTGTTCCACAAGAAGGAACAGCAGTAAAAAAAAAACAAAAAAACCCCAACCCACAGATCACAAAAGGCTTGGCTTCTCTGATGCCCTGGAGTAGGATGAGTAGCACCAGCTGAATGTTTACCTTAGGATCTTCATAGACCTCAGGGTCCATGTGCAAAATCTGCGGGTAAAGGGCTATCCAGTCTCCTTTCCTCAAACCGACTTCTTGATTCCCTTCAAGCTTGAGAACAAAATCCTCCTGGCTGATGCGAATGTTCATGGAGGATGAGCACATTCGTAAACTCTCGTTTAAGGCACTCTCTGCGATTAAACAAAAGTGGAGGGGGGGAAGCGTCAGAAATATGGGAGATGACTGGAAGTTATACATGGCTACAGCTGCTGAATCTCGACAGGTTTAGTAGGGCAGGCTAAAGGAAAAAAAATGAAAAAAAAAAAATCACAAACCAAAGCAAACATAAAGCAGAGACCAGGAGGAGGCAATAAACAATCCCGCAGGGCCGGGGGAGCGGGGAGCAGCCATGATGCTGAAACTCCCGATGTGATTCTCACTGATGGTGCTGAGAAATCCCATTGGCTGTAGGCAGCACTGAGTTTTGGGTGGAAAGTTGTTATTCAGGCATCATGTTGAAAAACAATGCAATCAAAAGACATGAATACATTACACATTTACATGTATTTTGGTGGTCGCAAGCAAATACCAGCAAAAGCATCCATGGAGCTGTTTAGCTTGCCTTTTGAAAGCTGTTGGATGTAATGGCAGGACTGATTATACGTTGGAAAAATCATTTTTCTTGTTAATTCCATAGTCATGCTGAAGATTTAAAAATTTATTTATTTTCTTTTCAGTGACCCACGCTGCCAAATAATAGCGTCTGTTATGGTCAGAGTGAATGAAAGCAATTCATTATTTGCCTGGTAATTTTAAGAAAGACACTTTTAATTGGCCAAGAGAAAACAAAACATAGTCCTTTCAGGCTTAGGAAAAGCAAGATTTCTGTCTCCACCATCACATCCTGGAAGGCTCCAGAAGCTGAATGTCCTTGCTTTCCCAGTGGCCTTCACCTTTTGCTCCTAGCACGACAGATTTTATGGCTAATTTCCGGCAATTTATCCTGGCAGTTTGAGGAGGAATTCCTTTGGGAATAATATGCATAATTTGCATAAATCATTCTGATAGCATGTATATCAGCATGTAGCTCCTGTCTAGGGCTGCATCTCTCACTTTGTAATCAAAACTGACTATTTTTCCACCAGCGTGTATGGGCACTGTTGTATGTGACTTGCTTCCTTCTAATCATCGGTGTGAAAAATAGCCTAAAATAGGGTTTCATTTGCACATAATAATCCATTTGTGTCTGCATCTATGTTCTGTGATATCAAATAAGCCTTCTGTAAGTGTTCACCAAGGCACTGTAACTGCTGCACCCAAAAGGTTAGTTTATTAGAGACAGTAGCTACCCAGTGTGGATGCCTCTGAAAAAAAATAACAACAAATGCTCTTTCACTAAAAATTAAATCTGGTGCAGCATGCATAGCAAATAAAGTGGCCCTGGATGCTTTCTTGCAGGAGGTTTTTCCTTAAGCATGCATTTGTCTAAAGAAATGAGGCTGCGGTCAGCTTTGTGTGGTCAGCGCTGTGATTCAATGTGACGTACAGTGAGTCTGTGCATATTCTTTTGGACTGCCTTCGTTACTATAATCAGGCAGAGTCAAATCGGCTTGTTGGTGACGAAGCCAGAAAAGAACCGTGGTTCCAGAAGATGGCCTCTACTGCAGATAGCCACAAGGCACCTGACACGATAGATTTCAGCTGGCAGCGCTCTGGCAACAAAACTTTACGCGGTACAAAGAAAGGGTCCAGCCTCTGCTCCCAGACTGTCCTCAACCTGCAGAAAATGAAGCTGGTAACTCCACACCGGTCCACCATTTGGAAACAGTGGTGACATATGTAGCGACAGCAGAAATCAAATGAGGAAGAGGGAAGGAGGGGGGGGGGAAAATTATTAAAGCACTGCTGCAAAATAGCAGGTTTACGTTTTACCGCCCAAGCGATGCAGTCACATCCTATCGGTGGACATCCTCCCAGAAAGCGCGGCAGTCCCTGCCCGCTGCTGGATCCCAAATGACAATTGGGCAGCATATCTTATACAGAAGTTAATCACAATAATGGAGCACAAAGTGTGGCTTAGCGGTCAGATCGTAAATGACAAATCTGTTTTACCTTCCAGTACCAGTTATGTGTGGAAGGCGAGCTTGGCTCTTGCTCTGAGCGATCATGCCGATAATCATTAGATGACAAAAGTAATGAGTCACATTATGATCAACAAAGGAGAATGGAGCTTATGTGGCTTTGCAGGCTCACATTAAAAAAATAGACAGTCAGCTTTCCACAAATGCTGGAGCTATACATTGAGAGGAATGACAACTGCACAATAAAACTGCAGCCTTTACTTGCAGTTGTCATAGTTCAGCAGACACCAGCCATCGCCGCTGACAGACCAGCTGGGTAGCTTGGGAGGCCTTCCATTCTGCACCGTGAGGTACGGTAAATTATCCAGCACGGTAGAGCAACATCTGTTTCTGTGCTTGTGCCGAACAAACAAGGCAATTTAAAGCATACCAAGGGATAACCAAGCAGCAAATGAACATGACCCTCATTTTTTTCCCCCCTTCTTACACACATGAGATGCTAAACTTCACTGTGCGAGTGCTACATAAAGAAGCCAGGCTGTTGTTTGATAAGGTGTTGTCAGAGAGATTTTACATATTTTCTAGAGGGGGTTGGGGTGGGGGGGAGAGAGATATATCTCATAGTATTGTTATTCTTAGAATCCTCCCACTTCTCTCTTCGTTTCTCTCGTACTAAAGCTAGCACTCAGCTCCAATTCATTCTAGATATTTTTTTAAAAACTGTTTCAATATACTTATAAATATTCAGTCTTTAAACCCTAATTTGCTATACTTAGTTCACATGCCTTCAAGCATTTGTCTTCCAATTTCCACTGAATAAATGCGTACTAATGAGAAATAGAGCAAGCTGCTGAGGCAAAGCTGGGTGACTTGAGACTGGCCTGCCACCAGCTTGTGATAGGCAGGCAAATTGAGTTAAAATGAAAAGTCTTGTCAGCTGAAATACAACATGGTAGCCAAACAGCAAGCTGTCAATCATCCAGCCAAAACAAGGGACTGCAGGTAATAAAAGGTCATTGCGAATCATAAGTGCATTTGGCTTTCGTAGGCAAGTTAATTTTAATTAAACATGATCTCTATCTGTAAATGTTTTATAAAACTTATTGTGCATAATGGATTGTTAATTTTACACTAACACATAGCAGGTAATAGGGTACTATAATTATTAGAGTGTATTGTAGGAAAATAGCTATCGAGTATGCAAATATTTTGGGGGGGGTCATTTACCCACAGGCATCACGGTGTGCCAACACAAACGATAATCTGAAACAAGAACATTTGCATCTTACTAAGAACTAAATGGTTCTGCCCAGCCCATTCCAGGAAAATATATTCATTTCTCTCAATCCAACCAATGATTTCATAGCTTAGCATTTGTGTTATGACTACGCACTCTGTCTTAGCTGTTTTTGGGTTCCTACCCTTTCTTGTGTATGAAACAATTTTTCAAGCTGTGCTCTTTTCGCAGGAAATATCTGGGATTCAGCAATGACCTGGGGCAAGAATACTTCACCATATAAATGAATGGACTAATATTAAACAAACGAACTGACTAAACATGCCTAGCATTAAACATGCACTAAGTATATCTCTGCTTTACCCTTTGCATTTCCATTATAACCATAAAAACCAACAGACCATTCTTATGTGTCGTTTACCATATTAGAACTCTGTTGTGAGCCGTAAGGACTAATAATATATGTTAGTCTTTGCACACAAATAGTGCATTTGTGTTTCGGGAAAAGTCTTATGTAGACAAAACAAAGTGTGCTGCCCCAGAAATGTCATGGGAAAAAATAATCAGGGCCAAAATTTGTTAGTTTTGCTGTATGTTGAAATTTTGGGGAGTTTTTTTTTTCATTTCTTAATTAAAAAATCACATCCTGTGCTTTGAATTTAGACGTCGATCAGGCCATGTTGTGGTCCAGACCCAAAGTATCTGACCATGACAACAACATTGCTTTTGGAGAAAGGCTTTTTAGCAATTCTTGCTTGTTCTCCATAGCATGAGGAGTCCAAAAAAAGGCTCTTGTTATAGTAGGCCAAAAAGAGGACGGAGAATCAGAGCGCTTAAAACAGGAGAATGAGATGACAAGGTGATGAACGTACAAGAATCCCACCTTGTCTGCCTTACTCGAGAGCAGGGACACAAAGCTTGATTTCCTACGCTCTGGGTTGGCACAGGGGAGTGGGAAGAGGAAAAGCTCTGTCTCAGAGGTTGGGGTCAGCGAGCTGCAAGGGCAAAGGCAGTGCTGGCTCCCAGCCTTCCCGCAACATGAGGATTTTTGGTGCACAAGCAATGCAAACTGGGACCTTTGTCCCTCCTATGCATTTATTAACAAAACATCCCTTTCCCCTTTCACTGAAGCATGACTTTAATTCTCTTACGGTACAGATTTTTTTCTGTATTATTATTTTATAGGACAGTATCTGGCCCTTTATGACTTAAGGGCCAGGAAGAATTGAAATCTAGGTTCTGTTCATACCACGTTACGTTTAACGTGATTATAAAATTTAACAAAAGATTTACAAGAATATTATGAAGCAAGATGTGGCACATTCCTCTCAACACATAAATCGAACCAAGGTTCTTCAAGATTTTAAGGAGCAGCAAAAGAATGACACAATTAATTTTCTAAACTGTTCATGCCATTTTGCACCAGATGGTTTGAGTGAAGTACTTATTTTTATTTTCCTATTCCTACACTTCTGGGGTACCTTTTTTTGTGTGTCCTTATTTTTCTTTGCCATTACCATCTCAGTCTCCAAATACAAAATAAATGCTCTCTTGATCTTCTTGATTCTTGGTAGCTTTCCTCTTCTCTTATTTTTTGGTGGATGCTAACTTGGATGTGAAGAAGTTTTACTGTGTTCCTTAAAAGTACATGAAATACTTAGAATGCTGTGTTATTCTTCAGAAGTGTCCCTGTCACCCAATACCTCCCCTATTTCAAAAGCCCTCTCCATCAGTTAAGAGATAAATCTGCACCAAAACAGCCATGACTCCAGATGAAATCAACTGACTAGACTCTCACTATATAAGATTAACATTAATGCTCCAACAAAAGGAACTGGATCAAATTCAATTTTATATTTGTACTAGAAGAAACAAATCAAATTTGAAGACAGATTCCTGAGACATGCCACACTGGATGGTTCTGGAGAACAGCAGCTATTGCTTAGATCCAAACCAGGCACAGATACTGCACTGCTCCACCACCCTCTCTTGACACAGCTTCATTTAAGAGTGGGACATCAGTTCAGGCCATGTGCTACCAAGACATACAGACATGAGCTACCAAAATATATAGATTATGAGCTCAGCTGTAACAAGGGACTGTTTTTGATCTTTAAAAAGAGAGGAATATTGAACCTCTAAGCTTTTATTCAGCTGTTGCCTACCCTACTAACACTACGTATGGAGCCTTTCAGATGCTTCAAGGTTAGGTTCCTACCTGCTACACCCCCTCTCCTCCCTTGGGCTAACTTTAGCATTTGTCTTGCCAGTGCCTGTACACTAGCAAATGAAATCAAACCATCAGCTGATGCTTTGAGAGCCTATCCAGCTTCTGGATCAAATGAATTCCAGTACAGGCAAGGGTCTTCCTCTGAACCCCTGATCCAGAACTGGAACCCTCAAAGCTCTCTATTTTGAATCAAGGTACTTTTCTTCAATACTGTAAAAAGCATTTCTCCTCTGCAAAGCTTTACCTTCTCATATTTTGACTGGAGGCATTTGCTCAACTGAAGCCTGCTTTAGAAGTCTTTTTGTTTTGTTAAAGAGACAGAAAGAAAGAAACTGCTCGTGAAAAAAATTACATTTGCAGTTTAAATACATTATCCTGCTTTAATTTCAGAAAAGGGTCTTTCTTGGCAGTACCATATAGAAGTATTTGAAATGCATTAACACTTCGGCAGATGCTCAGAATCAAACAACTTAATAGGCATCAACTTTTTTTCAAATAATTGCAAAGCTTTGATTTAGCCTTTTGCATACCTTGCATAGTTAATTACCTAGGCTTTAGTGTTTACATGCAATGAGAGTATCTACAGCTATAAACTACATAATTTATAATTGATGTAAATGGGTGTTATTATGTCAATTAGGCAGCTGTGTCCTCCACCTTCTCAGTAAACAGAAATGAGTGATAAACTGAGTTTGCTGGGAGAGCCCTTCTTTTCTTCCTAACAGATAAAAATAAATTACCTAGGTAGACCAGGTTGTCCAATTGTTCTCTGGTGAGGTGGATGTTATACGCGGGCCCTCTCTTTTGACCTGTTGAGTGCAGCAAATGGTCAATCTCGTCACGCACTGCTGCAAGAGCTTTTGGGTGCCGCAGAAGATAATACATGGCCCAGAATGTAGCTGGAATCGTGTTTCCCACAGAGGCCCACAGGAAGGCAAAATGATGTGCTGGGAGAAAATAAGTGAAAAGGAAGATTAATAGCGTTTATTACACTGATTAGATTTGCAGTGTGCTAATTAAAAGATGTTAGGACACAGACCCAGCCAAGGATCAGTGAATGCTAATGAGGACCAATAGGCTTCTGAAGTCTAATTTTCTGCTTAATGAGAATAGTTTGAAATGTAATGTCGGGGGGGGTGGTGCGTGTGGGGTGGGGGGAATAAGGGGAGGAAATGCAGCTCAGTTATAATCTTTCTCATTATCACCATTAAGTATCTTGTTTTACCACCTCAGCACAAAAAAAAAATCAATTATCATAGAGGGTTGTTTCAGAGTAAAACATTTTATCATTAGCCAATTAGAAAGAACATAAAAAAATTTCAAGGTCGCCATTTTGCCTTTTTATTTCAAAGGTCTATAGTAAATTATTTTATTTTAGACAAGCAATCATTCATAAGTTTCCTACCTGCTTTGTCATAATCTCCAAGCAGCTCATATTTCTCAAATATATCTTGTCTGGCTTGGACCACTTTTGACCCTCCCAGCCATTTTGTCATGTTCTGAAGTAAAAAATGATGTATAAGCTCCTTCCGAACCTTCTTGGTAGCTCCTAGCAACTCAATTGGTATGTTTGCAGCTAAATAGGGAAAGCTGGCATCAAACTTGATAAATTTGTCTCTGATTTCACTAATAACTTTGTGGCCATCTGCAGCAGGAACTCTTCCATATAGTGTTATAAAACTGGCTTCAAACATTACAGAGCAGCAGAATTTGTACATTTTTTCTGTTTCCCAATCTGTTGCTTGTGAGCATTTCCATTCAAATATATCCTGGAGATTTTTCATCATGTGGTCAGAAATGATATCCAAAGGCTTGCCTTGTAGATACTGGTAGATTCTGTGCAGGTTTTCCTTGAGATCGGGGAATTTTCCTTTTGACAAGGCTGGGTAGTCAAAAGTTTTGGAAGCCATTTTATCAGCGAATTCATGAAATTCAAGTTGCTTGCTATTTCGGATGACATAGACATACTGAAATGGGTCCATGATAAAGGTAATATATCTACCTGAATAGAACAAAGAAAAAAATACAGACATGAACTTTAATAATCTGGTAATACTTTCAGAAGTGATGACTGAAAATAAGCCAAGGCCTGGAAAAAAAGCATCCAGAAAATCCCCAAAGAAATCTGCAGAGCAATATGAAGAGGTAACAAGTTTTATTTAGATTCCCTTTGTCAGGATGCTGATTCCACCTGTGTACACTTATAGCTCTTCTAAAATCAGCATGAAGCCATTTCCATGTAGACGGATCAACTGGTTTTGCCAACAGTAGGGTGTGACCTCTGCAGTTGTGGCACTCTGACATAAATCACTTATTACTCTGGTATAATTCATGAAAATACAATCTAAAGTCATAGCAGCATTTGAAAATTGTGGGGTTTTACGAGCAGAAAGGGAGAAACACACACATCTCACCTGCATGGAAGGAAGTGAATGATGATGGCTGGAATGGAAAATATGCCACCTAGGCAGCTTTCCTTCAAGCAGATGACACAGAAACCCCCAAACCTGCCAGTTATGGCCTTAACTGCACACTGCAAACCCCCCAAGATTTAAAGTCTCTCTCACAACTGTTTTTCTTCCCCCTGAAGTTTTGCTAACTTCTCGTTAAGAGTGTGCTTAGTATCTGTAAAACCTTAGGATCTGATTTTGAAGCCATAGCTTACAATGGAGCAGGCTACCATTTCTAACATGGGTGACATTCTGGGATGCACACTGTCTTAGTGCTATCATCCACTCTGTCAGTGTACTGACAAACTCCTACCATTCCCAAGAAACTTAGCAAGGTCAAACAGCTGAACCTTCAGCTGCATGTACAGAGGGACAGGACAGCATCGTCTGATGCTTTTTCAAGCTGCCCCTGCCAGAAAAGTCCTGCAAATTTTCCCTGAACTTTAAGACCACTACTAAAGAAAAGCATTTTGGTGAACTGTCATGAATCAAAATGCTAATAGTCCCAAAGTTTGATTAAATCTTAACTCTTTTTAGATGGTTCCCATGTTAAGTCTAAATTTAGATTTCCCAATCCTTAACTTGAATGGAGAGGGGCATTAGGGAAGAAGCATACCCATTAAAATGTACACATCCCCTGTGAAATATCCCAGTTATAAACTCAGGAAACCAGTAAAGACTCCAGCACTTAACCATCTAATTCCGTCTCACTAAAGGGACAAATCTTTGGTTTTAATGGGAACACTACACACTTAACTGAGGACCAAATTTGGCTCTGTGACAGATGTCCTGAGATAATGTAGTCACTACCACTAAAAATGTCAACAAGTAGCCATGGTTACCATATAGTGATATTTGAATTATCATAGTTATTCCATATTCTGACTTATATACACACAGTGCTCTATGGTAAATCTGGGTGTGCTCTGGACTTCCTCTGCAATTACCAGCTGCCATAATTTTCCTCCCAATTACATCCACTGCAATCCCAGTGAACCAGTAAGGAAACGTATGAGATAAATAGTGACAGAATTTGACCGCCTTTTTTTGTCAACAGTGTATGAAGTACAGTTTGCTTTACTGTAACACAAACAACCAGAGACATAATTAATTTTAAAAGAATAAACATATCAAGAAACTGGCATAAAAAAGAGATCCTGAATTCACAGTCCTCTTTTCTGATCATTTCTTCCTTCCCAGACCACAGAAGATGACAGGACTTTTTAGTCTCAATCTCTCCAGGATCTTTGTTAAGAGTCCTAGGATTGCTCTCCCTTTCCACCTTTCACCCACCTTCATGCTCTTTATTGAGGCCACCATCTTTGCTATCAAAGCTTGGAAAGAATGTCCATTGGAGCAATTTTTAATAAATAGATTTGGAGTGTTATTAACCCTAAAGATGAAAGCTGGCTTCCTAACTTTGCATTTACAGGGTAAACAATTTAAGTTAAGATTTTTAATTAATATTAATTTAAACCATCTGTCCACCATCTGCTTATTTCTGATGCAAAATATGAGTTTCTTTGTGATCTTTAATCAGACACTTAGCAAACGCACATCAATTCTTATAATTTTTAAATAAGAAAATGATTTTCAGCAAATGAGTTTTCAGACAAACAATTTTAGCAATAATTTTAAACCAAGACTCACTCAGCACTAGCACGTACTTTGGAAAAAAAAGTCTCTGAGAGAAGCAGAATATTACAGATCCTGATTTTTATTATTCTCATCAGGTTCCTGGTAGCAAAAAGTAAGTATGTACCAAAAAATAATTCATTTTGTAGAACCAGTTCAGGCTCCAGACCACATCACTGCAAGTCACCAATATATATAAACACACAAACCAAAATACTTTTGTTACTGCTTGTAGTAAAGGTCTATATAGTGAAAAAAGTGGAACCCCTCTATAACAAAGGCAGCTTGTTTATATACCTCACTGAGAATCTAATTTTTGATCTCTTAATGAGAAAAAGACTAAAATCTAGGGCTAATTAATAGCAGTTAGAAAGTTGTTGTGAGTGTGGGTTTGGGAGCTTTTAGCAGTTACAGTCCTACTCACACACAGACGCACTACACGTATACACTGGTTACCCCAGTCTCTTCCACCCAGGTACAGATTGCTAATTACAAAACCTTGTCCCAACACCTCCTCTACCCTGAGCAGCAAACATCCAAACAGGAACAACCGTCCTCATTTCAAGTTATGATTTTAAATTTTGTAAGTGTCAATATGGTCCTTAATCTTGCTTTTTAAATTCTGTCTTTGTCCCCGATGAGGTCTCTTCCCATTGACAGTCCCTGCTGGTGTCAGAGAACAACAAATGCCAATCTTTCCTAAAGTCTCCAGTTATTATTTGGCATTTTAAAATGCAGCTTCCCTCTTCCCCTCCCATGTCCTTCCATTGCAACCAATGTCAAGAACTATCTCTTAAAAGTAGCCTTTTCCGAAACCGAAACAAATCTTGATGCTCATACATTTCCATCAGAGTATCAGTAAATGCCAGATGAGCCAGAAGTGTAGGCATACAACACGCTCCACAAATCAGGAAGCCTTAAATATGGAAGATATTTATATGGAAACCACTGGGGACCAACCCTTTCCTTGTTAAGTTGTAAAAAAAAATCCTTCAACACTAAAAACTAAGTAGACATGTCCATACAGAAATGCTATACTCCACATCCCAATAGTTTAAGTCACCAAGCTATTTTATTTAGTACCACAGAAAATCGACAAAATAAGAGATGTTTCCTTCTTTCTGTAAAAAGTCCTCTGAATTTGTAAAAAATATGGCTACAGAGAATTCTTACTTCCCCATCCAATCCTTCAGTCTGCATTACACTCCTGCTGCAAATAGCCTGGTTATCTCCATTTAGTTTCTACAGTCTCCTAGAAATAGAAGATTGATGTGGAAAATATGAAAATTGTCAACTTTGGTAAATCTGAGCACAGAAGCCAGTATTTGTATGATAGTTAAGAAATTAATAATGCATTCTGGAGCTTTTTAATGATAATGATGAAAGACAAGTATTTCAGATGGCATCTAATGATGGATGTTATTTCGGTAATGCTTGTAGCAGGCTTCAGCTTTGTAAGGAGTTAATGTAAATTACCTTTTGCCTAAGAGAGAAAAATGTGATATGTTACTGTAGGTGTACCATGATTTAAAAGAAAAGAATGACTTAGCAGCAGTATTCGAAAAGGCATTTGTGCTTAGTAAAAAACCCTCAGATTATTTTATTGAAAGTTGAGTTAGTCTCAGAGAGAGTGTTGAAAAGTTCAGTATCATTCCTAATAACTTGTCAGGAAAAGGAGACAAGGTTTAATCCCGAGAAACAATGACAAAACTGTTTCAAGCTCTTTAAAGTCTTACCTAGCCGTCTGCCTATGCTGCTGACTGAGCCTTAACAAGCAGAGGGGCTGGCTTGGAAAGTAAGATCATCTCAACACCACAGACTCTCTCTCCCTCCTTCCCCTCCTTATTCTTTTCCTTCCCCTCTCTCTCTCTTTTTTTGAAGGCGATCGCATTTACGTAATCATCCTCTTATTAGGGAGATTCTGCTGAACTGCTGACAATGATGTACAGTGGTGCTTCGCTGCCATGACGTTTGGGGAAAACGATTCTGCTGCACCACCACACAAAACCAATTAGAGAACTATTTTCTGCGACAGGTCAGGAATTTACATTGTTTCTCATAGAAAGATGTGCTTTTTAATTTCTTTATTAAGATGACATCCATGTCCCTTGCAACTTTTAGGGATGACAATCATTTGCTCATCACATGGGAAAGTACGATCAGCGAAATCGCATTACCAGTACGGGGCAACGCCAGAAACTCTGAGCATCGTTCCGCATTTTCCAAATGAACTAGTTTGAGAACCAATAATTAGAACAATATATATTGATAGAATTTTTTGACAGGACCTTTAGACACTGACCAGGGGCATAAAGCAATGATAGTCCATACACAACAGGCTACGTTATGTTTGCCAAACATATAAACATCATCTTTGTCAAATCAGTAAGACATATAGAAATCCTGTATGTCTTCGGGACATGATAGGAGGTACTAACTAGTTTCAGCTTCTTCCTTGACTTGTGGATGACAAACTGCTTCTCTGACCATTAAGGTCAGTAATTTTATACCGAAAAAAAGAGAACTTAAAGTGGCATCTCTGTTATGACAAATTCTCAAAATCAAGGATTTCCCTGCATAAGGCTAAGATGATATTGAGAACTCACTCCATTTACCTCAGCCGTTATCAAGGAAGGCTTCCTTAGAATACCTGAACACGGGGAGATTAGCTGAAACGGAGTTTTGTTTAGCATGCAAATGGAAATTTGTGAAACTGAATTATACTCATAGATTGCCTAAATATACAAATATCTAAACATAGCCTTGCATAAAATAATGAAGAAGTGAAAGAGAAATAAATATTTGATTAATCACATTAAGGATTCTGAAGCATGGCTGTATCTGGTTTTGTGAATGTATTAAGGTAGGCTCTGAATTGTAATTATTAATCTGTATTCGTAAGAAGGCACAACTGTATAGAGTGTGAATGTACATTAACAATAAAAAAGACTGCATTTCAACAAAAGTTGGTCTTGTAATGTGTCAAACTCACTTTCAAGATGGAAAAAAGTCTGAGCATACCAGTTTCCAAAGAAAAAACCCTGAATGAATAAAAAAATAATCACACATTTAATGGCAGTAAAAGTGCTCTTTCAAAGGATTTTCCAAAGGAAAAAAAAGAACAGAGGAAGACAAATTTTATTAATTAAACATACGGCTTGCAATTTAATTAATTTAGTTTTAAAGAAAAAAAATATTTTTATTGAAAAATAGTACTTATTTGGAAATATAAAGATAATGCTACTACCATGAAATTAAAAGGCAAACTATATACTTTACATTTTTAATTGAAACTCCCTAAAAATATAGGTATAGCTAAAAATGAGATAGACTTAACTCTAAATTTGATCATCAATACAAGGATATCAGCATATAAAGAGGCAAAAGATCCATTACATCCACCTACACAAATAAGAATTTGCCTTTTTGTCAACAGAGGAAAACACTGGATTATAAATCGATTTTAGTAAAAAGTACATCTGTATATATGTGTGTATATTTATGTAAAATTATATAATTGTTTCATTCAAAATTCCAGTTTTATTCTGTGTTTTTCTTCTACAGTTAAGTGACTACGTGAAATCACTCAAATGTTTCTATTCAAGCTAGTGTAGTAGTACAGCTATAAATACAAAAAGCAGCAAGGTTATATCATACTTTATTATATTGTTATTTTCAGCAGGCATGATCAGAGTAAGAGGCTGGCAACGGGAAGTTTCTGTGTTCCAGTCCTGATTGTATCACTGAGTCAATATGTCATTCATTCCCTTGTGTTCCTGTCAACCAGTTGTAAAATGTGTGAGAACATATTCTGCACTTTTTTTCTGAAGTGTTTTCTAAATTTAATCTGATATTTTTCTGTGCTGTGTCAAGATGATGTTAGTTTGCCCTTCTTTAGGAAAAAAACCCCAATACACAATTAAATGTGCTGGCAAAATCCATGTTCATACATTACATGCCCACAAATTCTGTCAATAAGCATACAGACCTATAGCTGTATATAAATCCCCATGCCCATAATTACAACCTATGGATAATTATTATGCATTCAATACATGTGAATTTAAGTAATTTTTATCGGCCTATGCTAAACAAAAATGGTTTTGGTTATGAAAGATTCTCAACTAAACATTCGAATTAGTATTTCATTTCACTGATGGAAAAAAAATCAAGAAAAATGCTAAAATATTTCTCACCAGCAATATGTACAGTGAAAATATCTCCAAGTTTCTTTTGCTGATCCAGTAAGAATTTGAAAGCATCTTTTCTAAAAAGCAAAGCCATCCCAAGGTAAGGAATCCAGCCATTTATTAGTGGGGGCTCTCCAGTCTTCCTGTTAAAGACAGAAAAAAAAATAATCAGGAATTAACTTTGCCATGAGGGCAACTCATCTTTATATCTATGTATATATTACACTTAGTCCCACCATTTACATATATAATTCTTGCAGTGTATAATATGTTGTACAGAAAGTTCTTCAGATATGATGGCAGGTTAAATCTAATCACACCTCTGAGCACAGAAGGCTCTGTATGGTGATTAGGAAAAATAAGTGAGAGAAATTGAGTTGCATTTAACTACAGGTCGTCCAGTTATTACCATCAAGTTATGAACACAGAAAAATGACATTTGGTAGAAAATCTCCCAGCAAAGACTTGTCTCATTTTCAATATTTGGTGTGTCAGAGGAAGATGTATCGGAAGGCAATTATGACAGATTTAGGTAAATAGGACGCTGACATACCACACAAAACAACTAGCCTTACCGAGAAGGTTTTAAGAATTTCAGTTTACCAGCACACAGAACAGCTACTATTCTAACGAAACATCTTTAAAATACAAAATAATAATAGAGGCTGAACATTTACCACAATAAATCTTAGTCTCTGAGTATTTATAGTCTCCTGAGCTAGAAATGTGTATGAACAGGTTAACATGAAATTCTAGATAATGATATTTATATCCTAGTTTAAAAAAGCAGCTATGGTGTGTTAGTTATGTTTATGGAATAGTATAAAATACCTTTTAAGAATTGAATAAGTTACATTTTTCATTAAAAAGGAAAAAAGATTTCCACACTGTCCTATTCCTGACTGCAAGTAAATGTCTTTCCTTCATGCTGGTCTTTAGTTGCTTGAATCTGATTTACAACAAAGAAACATAAAGTGTGGTTGCTCGGGAAAGGATTAAAACAAATATTCGTGAACAACTCTGCTGCTACATCCCATCTGTGAAGGTGACTTATACTACATGCAGAACAACTCATTCTGATTAAACACAAGATATTTACTAGCTTGGATCTAATCAAAGATCAAGGGATCACAAGCTTTACTACTATCATACACAGCATGGATTTTTATGTAGCTGGATTAACCCTATCATAGTCACATTCTCCCTTGAACTGCTGTAACAGAAATGAAAAAAAAAAAAAAAGGTAAACATGATATGATGTATTTACATTTTTTATATTCCTAATTAAAACTTTCCGAGCAGGAAATTACAAGCCAGAGATTTACCCTCTTACTTTTAAAAGTTGCTATGGATTTAATTTACTGATAAACAGATGTGGCCAAACCAAGCTGCAGATCTCAATCTCTTTCTGTTTAACTGACTACTAATTCCGAACATTAGTTTTCAAGAACATCCTTTTGCCCTCTGGAAAAGCAGTAAACCTTCTGGTTCAAACCCAGCAATCTCATAGCAGACACATTTGCTCTGGCTTTTTTGTTTCTTTGGGTTTTGTGGCTTTGGGGTTTTGTTTGCTTGCTTTGAGGTGTTTTTTTTTTATTGTGGAGAAGATAGAGCTCCTCTTTTTTCAATACTTCCCATAAACCATCAAATTACCCATCCTCTAGCGGCCAAATAACAACATATTTACTCAAGTGGTCCAGAAAACTTTGTAATGGTTAATTCTGTATTAAATGAATACAAGAAAAGAACTAATCTGAGATTACACGAGAGAGATCACCAGCCCTGGAATTGTAACAGCCAACTTGATACCCTCAATTATCCCCTCCAAGCCCATAAAGAATCTGGATGATTTACCCATTTCCCACCACTCCAGACTATAAAGTCCTGAGAGCAGCTGCCTTTCACTTCCCGGGCTGGACACTACGCCCCGTAAGTAGCATCCTGACAAATATTTAGATAGGCTTTTTGTCATCTTCTAATTGAATGCATCTAATTTCATCCTCCATGTTCTGTCATTCGGTCAGAAGCTGTATTCTTCACGAGCTCTCTGCTGGGTAAAAAGAAGGCAGCTCAGAAATCCAGGGGAAAATTAACTTAATGCTCCAAGTCTGCGGGATCACATCAGGGAGACATTTTGCTATCGCAAAGACGTGAGGGTCATCGTTCGCTTCAGACATGTTTAGCTCAGCAGCAATAAGCTTAACGCTGTTAAACACCGTGTCAAGGCTACGCGGCTTTCAGAGGAAAATATAACACCAGTTCAACTTACGACCCACAGCAGACTGATAACAGAAATGTGTCTTCATTTCTAGCTTTCCTTCTCTTTGGAAGATGGAGGTCATCTCTATGACTTATTGATGTCTGCTAACACACAGCAAAGAAAAGAGTGCCGCGTGTATCTTAGTGCCTCCCAAAATACAATGCTTCACTGCACTAACTTTTAAGCAGTGCACCGCAGCTCACCCTGGCTTCCTGAAGGACTCTCACCCACATCCTGGGTGCCTCCAGAAGTTCTCATCAGCTCCAGATGCTACACTGAACGATTAAAAAAGCCCACTGGTTAACTGATTTGTTTATGAACTTGAACACCAGACACACGCTTCACAGTCATTGTAATATTTGATAATTAGGCAAAATATTACAAATGTTACATTTTTTCTTGAAACAATATATATTGTTGTACTAAATCTAAAAAAATAACTAAGAAATATAGAAGAGCAATATGAAGAGTTTTGATGGCAATTTAAGATTGCAACTTTTTTAGCTGAAGCATTCAGAACATCTTACCAGATTACATTTTATTCAGACCTAGTTTAACTGCTTAAATTCTAATTCACTTAACATACCTTGTAATATTCCCAGGCCTTTTTGCTCCATATGCCTATGGTTTTTACAGATTGGGCTAATTTTGCTTATATACAGGGATATCTTTACTTATCTGAGAAGCTTCTGTGAAGTCAGTAAGACTTAACAGACAAATTTTTTCACATATGTGAGTGAATTTTACAAATAAAGCATCAGCAACATGTCCAATGCAATCTATAAGTAAACAGATCAGTTACAAAGTGGAGGGAAAGCAACACAGTTGTATCATCCATCATTGTTAAATGGATAATTTCAAATGGCATTATAAAAAAATCAGCTGGCTACAAATACAGTCCATAAATAGAAAGAACAGACTTTGATAACTGTAACTTTTCTTTGCTTTCACAGTGAAAAGATACTTCGATGTTAGAAAGTAATAAAGTTGCAATGTCTACTACATCAAAGAAGCAAAGTTTTAGCGCTTGTTTACAGTTTTCTTCAGGTGATATTTTTCAGCTCACCCAAAACACAGAAGTCACTGACTCAGGTGTGATTATTTAGCCACTAAGGTAAGGCAGTATTAAAAAATGTGAATGTTGTACCTATGTCTCATTTATGCTAAGCAGCAGTGATACAATAAAGCAGGAGAAAAATGGGCTGCAACATAAATCATGTGAAAAATAGATTAAAAACTATTTTTTTAAAAAATTCAAAGTCTCTAAACACTATGTTTTCAATTAGTGAAAGGGAATTATTCTGAAAACCCAAATAAGGTCATTTGTTAAGCTCTCTGAACATTAATATTTTTTTATTTAATTATGGAGAAAACACCCTTAAGATTCACAAGCAAACAGACTTTGCCAGCATTACATCTTATAGAAGTATTATTGCTTTATAAAAGCACACAAGACTATTCTTTTGCTGGTTACACCATTTCAACAGCACTGCAGTGCAGGGCATTGGATCAGTGTAAATGAGACAAGAATCCTTCTCATTTCACTGGTTATTTGTATTCCAAAGGAGCAGATGCCTTCCAAATTATGCAAAAATCCACAGCGCATCTCGTACTACAGCAGATGAACAGGTTAATTTTTCTCTTTGCACATAATAAATCATAAGTGCTTTAACACCCATAGTCGCATTTCATGAACATAAACCTTCTGTTTAATAATGTCTGTTTACAACTAGAATCAGACATACAGTAATCTCTTGCCTGGGATAAACATTAATCCAGATCTGTCTAGAAAAATTATACAATTCATTACCATAAGTAATCTCTATTGTGCCCTGTGCTTAACCTTCATCTTTTTTCCTGTCCTATAATCTTGCAAATCCACTGGTGGTGTATGATTGGCATCTGGTGTTAACACAGCCTTCACTGCACACAGCACAGCTGAAAAAGCCCTATGTGAACACGTCACTCTGCAGGGTACCGCTGGTTCAGCTGACCGCTTCTCAGCAACTTTCACCAAAGGGTGAATAAAACCCACAAGCCGGGGAGAAAAGGGTCTAACAGTATCATTTGCCACAGAGGGGTCATTTTCACTTTCCAAGCCACTGTCACCATCCACAGAAATTAAAGGTATTGGTCTGATTTTCCTATAGCATCTGTGGTCAAACATCACATACCACGTCCAAGCTGGAACACTCCGTGCTGGGGGACTTTAAGGAATGGAAATGGATAGGTACAGAAGGAGAACAAAAGCTATTATGGACATGTCAAAGCAGTTTGAGATTATTCACAGGCTCGATCACAATATTTAAGCAACAAGACATGACAGACAGTGTCTTTCCAGGAGCTTATGAACACTCTTAACTGTGAGGAAAAGAATGAGGCCAAAGGCTTCAATCCCAAGAAAGGTAATCCCCAGAAACGTGGTGTCTGGAGTGTCGTCTTGTATTATGAGAGAGAGAACAAAAGAAACTTAGGACAGGAGAAAGCCAGTAAGTCTATCTTCCTATATTTTTAATTTAGCAGTAAGTTTCCCCCCCCAGACCTGCTCATAGCATTAGGTATTTTGTATCTATGAGGACAGAAGAAAATATTATCTTCCTGCATTTTTCCACAACACAATTTTTTGATAATTGTCAAATTTTGCATGCCTTAAATATCCCATCCAGATTATCTGCCTCAGTCACCTCCTGGAGCTCCAGTTTCCAGGCTGAACACGCGGTATGAAAAAGCGTTCCCTGCAGAAGAAGCCAGAGGAGCGTTTTAGCAATATACAGCCCCCTACCTTTGAATTCTCAGCTTACGTACCTCCTACGGAGGTATGGACCAGATGCTGCTCCTATCTGATCACTATTTGGAGGCTTACGGGGAGTAGATGGATGTATCAGGCCAAGTCTTGACAGACAGATGCAGACATGGATTGACTCAGTGAAGAAGAAACAAGAGCCTCAGAATGGAAAAACCCTCACACTGCTGCCTGCCACCTATACATTTGCCTAAGTAAACAGGATCACTCGTAAAACAAAAGAACCCTCAGAATGCACTTTTGAGCATACCAAGGAGAGAAGAGTTTATCTATGCTCCCAAAAAGAGCAGTACAGCAAAGACAGAGTCTAGTGGTATTGTGAAACAAACTTGAAGAAACCCCAACCAGCCAGTGAATTTTTACAGTGATTTTTTCACAGAAAAATGCAATCCTTTTGTTGAAAGTTTTTCATGTCAAGAACTTCTGGGATTTTAATAAAAAGATTTTTTTTTTCCTGTAAAAGCATACAAGCTTTTTTTTGGTAGGATTTCTAACCTGTGTTGTGATCCGTTCATCACAGCAGCACCTTCTTTTTCTCTCTTCCAGTAATTTCACTTGGGTCATCCCCAAATATCCAAAAAATACCAATGCTCAACAACTCATTCAATAGCCCTGAAATATTGCTCTCTAGGAAATCTTACTTCTTTGCAGTTTTTTAGGCTAAATTATCTCAACAATTGTAGGTTGACATTGCACATACCAACTTTTTACACTTCAAACTTGTGTGTTGAAGTTTGAAGACATCAATAAATTCAACCACTACCTGTAGTGACTGGTTGGGATGTTGCCTAAAAAGCCAAAAGTAAGTACCATTGTGGAAAAGTGATCTGTTTTAAAATATAAACCCGCTGAAAAAGCCCTTTTGACTCAGGTTTTATTAGAGGCTGAAAATTCCCAGAGAGGTCCTACACAAAATGTAATGTAATGGGGCAGGAGTCACAGCAGAGACAAGACCTGAACAATGTGGCAATAATTCAGCAATACTAAGAATTAAAATATATGTAGTGCTTGTGGCTGCACCCTTGAAATCCTACTTTGTTTCTGCTCTGGGTGAGAACAGTGAGAGCAGCCATGACTACTCAAGACTGTTCCTGACCAAGCCCAAGGTTATTCTATCACATTGCAAATTTGAGATCACTTGTCCAGCCCAGGGCTTTTCCTTTCTTAATTCAGCTTTAATCAAAGAAAAATAGGCTAGGAAGGGATGACAAGATGTTACTTATACCATGCCTTGTATCCCAGGTAGGGTGCTGTGCACCTGTATCTTCCCTCATATTTGTCTGTGCTGTTCTTGAAGACACTCAGTAATGGAGTCTCTACAGTCTCCCCCAGCAATCTGTCCTTATTATCAGAAAGTTTCTCCTTACACCTAACATCTATCTTCATGTTGTACCTCAAGCCCACTACTTCTCATTCTGCCTGCAAAGGATAAAAGAATCAATTATTTCCTTCACTTCTGCAGGAGCACTTAATGTATTTACAGGTACTGATCATGTTTTCCTTTACTCTTCTTTACGTTAAACAGCCTCACCTTCTTCCGGTATTCCCTCATACCTATTTTTGAGACCTCTACATACTTAATGTCACTCCTCTCTTGATTTTCTAATGTTAGCCCACACCTTTCTCTATGGCAGTGTCCTGCACTGACTGCACCAGAGCAATTACCTCTTCCATCTTGAGGGCGACACTCCTGGCTTTGCCTCCCAGCACAACCTCGGCTTTCTGTGCAAAGTCACCACCGTGTTGACAAAAATCCAGCTTGGGAACCATTACAGCCCTCAGCCTATTCCCAGAGAAAAGATCGTGCTCCTGTCCAGATGCTGTTGATTAGTCCTCTGTGTTTTCCAGTTCGCCATTTGGAACACTAATCCCTCTTCTGCAGGCTTGCAGCCGCTTCTGTTTTGGTATTATCCACAAAAATAAGCATTTTTTTCTCCTGTATTCGTAATAGAAGGATGGGATCAGAAAATGGAAGTCCACCAGTATTCCCTTTTACCACTATCAGCAACATATTTATGCTGCATATTAACTGACTTTACCTAAGAGAACGCAATGACTCTCGCCTAATATCCACCTCTTTCATAAGCCATTTCTGCACTTCTATATACTGCCTTGCTGCAACACATGTTAAAACTGTACGCAGTAAGTAGCTCATAGTAGGAAATCATATTAACCGCCTGGCCTAGAAATGACAAGTGAAGTGTGGATAAGAATGTCAGCACTCCCCACAGAAATGTATTCAAACAGGCAGAAATCATTCCTTACGTAATAAAGAGCAAACAAATAAATTCAGGAAATCTCAGAAACAGCGATGGGACATTATCATGTTTTAAAAACCCTGGTAACAAGGAAAGAGAGGAGAATGTTAGATGGAAAGATATTGCCACTTCGTGTGCAGGTGTGCAGCAACAGTATTTTGTATGTAGTATATAATTTCAGAAGTAAAAAAAATAATTGTGAGAATAAAATATTTTTTCCTATAAAACTGTATGAATGCTAAAAACTGCAGGATGTCCATCAGAACAAAAAGAGTAAAGAAAATAGACTTTTCATTTCATGTAATCGAGCTGTCCAAAAGTTTGGTATCTTGGTTAAGGAGGACATCTTTTAAGTTCTCTATAATCACTAGAGAGAAAAGGAGTGAAAGGGCTTTTTGGAAGGATTGGTCTTTAGTAATGATACAGATAAGTTAAGAGCTGCTCACTCAGATAGCACAGAGAGGATGACTCCCTTGCATTTCCCTAGTTGTCATCTCTCTTCCCACATTTGGTTTTTTATGTCAGTTTTCCCAGCCCACTCATCTGAAAACTTTTTTTTCCTCCTCATGATCCCTCTGCGCACTTCCAGCCCGGCTGCCCATCCCTCTTGGGATGCGTCCATGGACCTGCCACCACCATTGAGCCCCTTTACTCACTCACTGTTAACTTCCTTCTCAAACAAGCTCCTGTTCAGATCTGGGGAGCCTTTGCTTTATTCTTCTGCAACACAATTCTCAGTCCAAATATTGTCCACCCAGTTTCACTTCCAGTTCATTCTCAGTCAAATCCCTTCTTGAATCCTTACCACTGCTGTCACCACTGCGGACCACATACATACTGCACTGGCACAGAGGATGCACAAGGCTGCTGGTGGGTCTTGCCCAGTTTCCCCATCATGCTCTCATGTCTGTCTATACCCATCTGTTGTCACCTGCCTTGAAGATAAGAACAGCTTTTCTACAGTGTATGTCTACACTGACCATTGCAAAATTCATCTTTGTTTGTGAGATCGACTAGTATCGATAAGATCACTCCTTCTCTCCATTTCACCTTCCAGGGAATATTAGCCATTTTCAAGAAGTGGGCACAATTCATGCAGAATGCATATCTCTGTGTGTGTACATGTATTTATGAACACAGATTATGTGATTATAAGCATACTTATTTCTATATATGCACATATATATGCATATATGCAAACAGAGTAATTTCACCATGGGAAAAATTGAGTGGTGTGGCAATTTTTTTTTATGGTAACACAAACTTTTAGTTTTATTGCAGTATTTCATTTTATTGCTGTAAAATTCTGATGTTACAGCAGTCATGGTGGTATTGTGAGTATCAGCACCACCCTTTTGACCTGAGTGCATTATATACCGTTATAGGGCAATAACAGAACACTGCAGAAACCTGTTCTCTCCCTTGCTCTGTCTACCATGCACAGGATTTTCAAATACCAGCAGCCCACTCCTGATTTATGGAGGTAATTAGTTTAACGAGAAAAATGGGGCCACTCACTCTGTCTTAAAATCTGCATGCACATAGCTTTAGATGGATAAAACATTCTGCATTTTATCTTTAAAAAAGGATGCAACACAGCTATGAAATTTTTAATTAATGATTTTGTGACTCCCACAGTTATGGCCATGCATTCCCCAAGTGGAAGCACAGAAGATCATGGCGATCTGCAAGCAATTTCCCTCCTCTCCCCCAAGAGCTTCATATGTCAGACATTTCATGAATCATATTACGGAATGAACAGTCAGGACATACATGGTTTGCTCAAAAATGTATTGAAAAAATCCAAAGTATAGTCTGAACAGCTGAATAAATACAAAACTACCCCAAGTACCTTACTTAGTTCACTTATTTGTAAATACAGCTTGAAGTTGAATTTGCATACTAAGAGAAGGTGGCTAATCCTGTCACTAATGCATGTATCACAGGAAAAGAGCAACTGAATATGGTAGAGGTGAATGTTTCAAAAGCCCTAATGTTTGTGAGATGAATATACAATTAGTAGGTCTTCCTCCCTTTCAAATTATTACAGATACTTGCTTCCCAGATCCTTGTTTTCCCTCTTTTCCTTCCAGTTCTACTGGAAGTCTATTGCACGTTAAGAGAGTTTTGTAACCAGACTTCCCACTACACATTCATTCTCTCTTGCTTCATCTCCTTCGGCCACCGGCCTATATTAACATATCAGTTTCATCATCTGAACTGATTTTGTTCTCTCAGCAGAAACTACAGGTGATTTATTTCAGCAAAATGCATGTTGCAATCTGTGCTCTCAGTCTTTTGCTCCTCACTAGTTGCAGCAACTTTCTCTTTTTCTTCCCTCTTTCTAGACATGCTTCTGTGCTCTTTCATCACATCCCTCATCTTCCAAAACTCCCCCTCTCCGTTTTCCATTTCACTTGTGCCCTTGCCTTTCTTCTCCTTTTTCCTTGAGCTCTGCTCTGGCTCTGCTCCTGCCTGTAATAGCACACATGGTCTTTTTTAAGCCAGAATTTCTCATAGTTCATAGCTGGATAAGTACTGTCCCTGCCTTAACAAGCTGCCACAATTAGGGAGCAACAAACCTGATTACTTGCAAATTTATTTTACTAGGGCTGGGTAGTGATACTTTTCACATTACCATGCGCATGAGCAGCACCCTTCTATAATTCATGCTACATGCTATGTAACACCAACAGGATGGAGCATCTAGTTTGAAGTGAGCAAATGTGAAGTGCAGTTTTTTACTGAGCATTCCTGGGTAGGACTAGCCTGAAAGCAGACCTCTCATTATAAGGGAAATTCTGAAGTATCTTAAAACATTTTTATTTTTAAAGATTAAAAAAAAAATATTTAAAATATATTTCCCACAAAACAGCTGCTCCTCAATTTTATTTAGCAAATATCAGAATGAAGACAGTTGCAGCCTTCTCCGTATGCCCACAGCTTTTCCTAGGATGCTGAAAGGACTAACGAGAGGGATGGTTGTGCCCTCCTCCCTGGGTGGATTTGTGGAGCAGCCCATAGCCACCCACAACCTATGCAGGCACCCTGCGAGCTGGGCAGTAGGTTGTGCGTCTCACAGGCAACCTCTGTCCAACCTCCCCCTTGGGGTGCTCTCATCTGCTTTTCCCTCTCCTGAGCCTAAAAATCTGCTGAGCCCACAACAGATATAATATGTATTAATCTAAGAGCTTCAGTGTATTGCATGAAAACAATAGTTTGATGCTTGGAAAATATATTCCTTCAATTGCTCTGTGGTTGCCCTTCTTAAATATTTATGTAAACTCTACTGTGTTCAAGGGCATAAAGGTTAACTCCAAGTGTAGCTCCCGGCCTTGTATTTGTAGTGAGTCCTCTGGAATGTACAACATCCGTGTTGGTTTTAGGTACCCTAACTAATTTCAGTTTTAGGTATATCAAGAATACATTTTCATTCTGCAGTCATGGAAAGTAAAATACTATTAACTGAAGATCATAAGATGGAACAGTAACTAGGACACTGCAGATCTGAACATGTTCTAAATCCCTCTGCTGTGAAAGACGAAGTAGAAAATACAAATACAATTCTCATATTTTTTTAATTAAATTGAGTAAATGTCAACTTGGGGACTGTAATCAGAGACATTACAATTGAAAATGAATACTTGTTTAATTGTTTTCCTAAGTTGTTTCCCACACAAAATAAAACCTGGCTTATAAAAGATCATCTTTCTAAAAAGTCCAAGACCTGCCTGTCCTAGATTTGCTGAAATATATTAACCTTTATTTTTCTTTTAAAAACAGATATTGTCCAATTCCAAATTTTCATATAATTATAGAATTGTTTAGGTTGGAAAAGACCTTCAAGATCACCAAGTGCGGCTGTTAACCTAGCACTGCCAAGTCCACCACCAAAACATGTCCCTAAGTGCCATGTCTACACGTATTTTAAATACCTCCAGGGATGGTGACACAGCCACTTCCCTGGGCAGCCTGTTCCAGTGCCTGACAACCCTTTCAGTAAAGAGTTTTTTCCTAATATCCAATCAAAACCTCCCCTGGCACAACTTGAGGTCATTTTCCCTGGTCCTATCCCTTGTTGGGAGAAGAGGCTGACACCCACCTTGCTACAACCTCCTTCCAGGTAGTTGTAGAGAACGATAAGGTCTTCCCTGAGCCTCCTTTATTACAGGCTTTTGGCACATGGGGACGGCCTGCTCCTGTGCCTGGAAGGTGTCCTTCCTGAAGAATGCCCAGCCTTCCTGGACTCCTCTGCCCTCCAGGACTGCCTCCCACCCTGTCAGCCAGGCTCCTGAACAGGCCCCAACCTGCCCTCCACAAGTCCAAGGCAGCCATTCTGCTGACTCCCCTCCTTACTTCTTCAAGAATCAAACCCTCTATCATTTTGTGACTGCTATGCCCGTGACAGCCTCCAACCACCACATGGCCCACAAGTCCTTCCCTGGTTGCAAACAGCAGGTCCACCCGGGTGCCGTCCCCAGCTGGCTTCCTCACCAGCGGTGTCAGGCAGTTACCTTCCGCACGCTCCAGGAACCTCCCGGACTGTTTCCTCTCTGCTGCATTGTATTTCCAGCAGGCAGCTGGTAAGTTGAAGTCCCCCATGAGAACAATAGCTTACGATCATGAGACTTCCCCCAGCTGCTTATAGTGTGTTTCACCTGCCTCTTCACCCTGGTTGGGAGGTCTATAACAGACTCCCACCCTGGTATCTGCCTTGTTGGCCTTTCCCCTGATTCTTACCCATAGACATTCAACCTTATCATCACCATCATTAAGCCCTACGCTATCAAAACAGTCCCTAACACACAGGGTGACTGCACTGCCTTTCCTTTGCCTGTCCCTTCCAAAGAGTTTTTAGCCATCTACTGCAGCACTCCTGTTGTGCGAGTCATCCCACTATGCTTCTGTGATGGCAACTGTATCACAGTTTTCCTGCTGCACAAGGGCTTCCAGCTCCTCCTGTTTGTTGCCCAGGCTGTGTGCATTGGTGTAGAAGCACTTCAGTTGGGCTCTTGACCCTGTCACCTTTTTGAGAGGAGAAGCCTTAATTCCTCCGTGACCATTCTCAGTCCTATGTGCCTTTTCTCAGTGACAGTGTTGCTTTCCCCCCGTCCCCTTACACTGTTCCCTGTTGCTTGTTCCTTCCTTGTGCTTTTGTCCTTGTGCAAGTACAACTTGTTGCAGTAGTATCTGCTGGACTGTAGAAGGAAAGGTCTGGGTTTCATAAGAGCCCTGCAAGGTATGTGTGGGCCCTCAAACAGGACTTCCCACTGCAGCTCCAGAGCTGAGAGAGCAGTGGGCCAGAGGGCACACATGGCTGGGATCGTTGGTGGAGAAAGTGGAAAAGCCCTCACCCTGCCACTGTCAGAAAGAGAATATCTAGCACTGTTCTGGAACACACCTGGTATCACTGGGGTGGGGATCAGCCTGTGAGGCTGGTGGACGGTCCTCCTCCCTTGCTGGACCATGGCCATGGACCGGACTGTTCCTGCAGCCCCTCTCTGTACCACTGCTGAAGCACTTGGTCACAGAATTTATTCCATTCTTGAATTTAACACGCATGCTTTTGCAGAAAAGGAAAATAAGTGGTGGAGAGTGTGTTCAGAAAATCTCTGCTTAGACTCATGGAGTCTTGTCTGACTGAGCCCTGAGGGAAGGGAGGACACTTCGCATGGGAAACACTGGTTTGTACCCTGTACATGCACACACATGCAGATGTGTGCATGCTCGTACGAACATACTGGTTGTGACCAATTCCAATAACTACTCACGATGCAACCAATGGTTACAAAACCGCAGCGGCAAACTGGAAGTTGGGTTGTACGTTGCTATGGATATAATGGTTTGCCTAGAAGAGATGTCAAGTTTTCAGAAAAGATTACTGATGTAGGGTGCTCAGACTGTGAACCTGATTTTCTGAAGTGGTGTGCTTCTGAAAATGAGACTCTTAAAAGCCATCTTAAGCCTTAACTATCAAAACCATAAAGCCATCTTTCTATATCCTACTATTTGTCATCTTAGAGGTAAAACCAGAGAAATGTGAAAGAATATGAGAGCAGCACTGCATTGTGCACGTGTATGTATCAAATGGAATTGTTTATTAAGGAATGTTTATTAATACTGCTTTAAATTATAGGTTGATTCAAGAAGTTACTTACCTTTAAGAATGTACTTAAGTGTATGTTTAAGTGCTTTCCTGAACAGAGATGTTTTTCTGAACGGATTTGGTAACAAAGGAACTACATTAAAACTAAAGGTAAATATCAAGAATGTCTTCAGGCTTTAGTAAGTTACAGGAAGCACTTTTACTTAGATGAAGGACCAATAGAAAAAAAAACAAAACCATAAATGAAATATTTTGGATTTTTTTTTTCTCTTCTTTTATAAATACAGTATTTTAAAGCTTCTTTAAACCCCTTTGTTTTAGTAGATGTGTTATAAATGCATGTGTGTGTGTATATATACACACTTGTACATATATATATATATACACTCTATATGTGTATGATGTCCAAATGTAACACATGGGAATAGATAAGCATGTAGCCTGCAGACATGATGCTGTAGCCTGAAGAGGTGGGGGCCGACAGGTAAATTTGGCTATATGATAGTACCTCCCAACAGCAAGCTTGAACAAATTTTCCAAGTCTCACCTCTCTGAACCACTTTCAGCCACACTAATAAGAAAAAAGGGAAAAATCACAGGCTACCCAATTTATCCTAGTGCTAAAGTAGACTGGGAGACTTCTTCACACTGAATATCCATATTTTCTCACTATGCACATCCCAGTCCCCAGAGCTCTCCTTAGAAGTTCGTTAGCAGCTCTGATCCCTACAGAGCTCTTAAGCTCCATCTCTGCCCATATGAAATTTAGAAAATATGTGGCTTTGGATAATTGCCCATACATGAGATTGTCCTGATTAAGCAGTCCCTACTGTCCCTACTTTTCTATGAACAGAGTTGCATCATATAAGCAGTAGAAAGCAGCGGAGAGAATCATGTGAATTAGATCCTGAAAATGTAATTTTTGTGATGTTGTTGCTCCTCTGCCTTGCCAGTACTTGACCTGCAGAAATACTTGTCTGGTTTCTTCTTAGTCACTTCCAATGAAAGAGTGTCTGTAATAACCAGTACCGCAGTGCAGTGACCACAGCTTTCTTACACCAGCAACTGAGAAGCATTAGCTGGAAGTTAAATAAGCTGTACTAGTGCTTCCCAAATCCTGGCATGGGGGGCACCACCTGCTGAAGGGCTGTGCAACATATATATACATATGCTGATCCACTCCTGCCAAGGTAGGCAGGTCTAGAGAGCTTTAGATAGGTAGTCACTAAAGCCTAGACTGAGTACCAGCACTGCAGTCCGGCCTTACCAGCAAGTTACTATCCCTGGAGTTTTCCATGCTGAGAACCAGCCATAAGATGGAAGATTATCAATATTGTTGAATTTAAATGCCAGTTTTCTTGCAGTTGCTGTGTCTGAGGGTGCTGGTGTGGTTCTGCAGGCCCCCTGTGCTATGCTGTCTTCACAAACCTTCCTGGGCACTGTCTGGAGGAAGGGTGGTTAAGCCTATTGCAATGTATTTGGAGAAAAAAAAAATGGGTAAATAAACTTCTTAAAATTACTTTTTTCTTCTTTCAGTAGCTGGGCACCCCTGAGACGGTATATTGAAATAATAAATTAGGATCCTGTCCACAAAGCTGTGATCTCTTTAGAGATGCAGATTTTTCTAATAAGAGATGGTGTTTTCCAGACTCCTTTTAAATAATTCATAATCAGAAGCCAGAATATAGAAGACTTTTGTCAGTTTTCTTGATTCATCTTGGTCATATTCTTAGTTCTTGCTGTACACTTTTCAGGGCTTTCTTTTCATGAAGCTGCTTGCTTGAGAGAGCTCAGACAATTTTTGGCCCTGTTAAGACTACCTATTTCATTAGATTTTCTCTCACCGTTAGCAAATTGAAAGTAGTAGGAGCTAAATCAGCTCTCCAGAACCTCTCCAGCTTTCCTTAGTTTTTTTATCCAGAACTTTCAGAAAACATGATCTGTTAGTGTGATATCTGCTAATCCCTCCCTATGGTTGCAATCACTTTCTAAACTCGTCGGCTCTCGGCAGGTGCAGGGGGGCACAGCAGCTCTGTGTGCAACTCAGTCATTTCAGCTCCCATCCAGCTCACCCAGGGGCAGAAGGTTCATGCCACACAACTCTGCTTCTGACGCTGAACAGTGTTGATGGTTAAATCCCCACCTTGTTGTTCTCAGCTGGTTGCTAGTAGGACAATTTCTAAAATTAAGGAAAATGTAGGGTATCACATGCTATAGGATGTAAACTCTGAAACACAATGTGGAAACACGGGATTTTGGATGGGGAACATATGCAATACTGTTGTGCATTACATTGATTTGTGTTACATTAATTAGTGAGTGTTTATGTAACACAATCATGTAATGTTTCTGTATAATTCTAGCAGATTCAAAGCCAACTTTCTACTGCTTATTCTTTAGGGATTTTCAGAAGTATTTCAAAAGATCACCCATCTTTCTCTTTCATTGATAAGGCCATTCTGATTTATCTCTCACATTTGTATGGGTTCACAGGAGTCATCACTGCCTTTTCCTGCTTGGATTCAGCTACTGCTTTCCTTCTTTATTGGTCTTTCCAAGTTCCAGATCTGGATGTATGCAAACAGAAGGAAGGATTTGCCTTCCTGTCCTTTATCAGCCTCTCATACCTCCTCCTTCAGGGCAGACTGGGCTGAAATTGCAGTCCCAGAGCTCAAGGTTCATCCCTGCACATCATCTCCTCTGCCCTTCATCCTACCTCATGTGGTTCAAAGAAGATACGCTGCATGGAGGATTCCAAAAGGCACAATTTCTGACATGCTCAGCAGATGTTTCAGTTTTCAGCAGAAAAAGGCTCTTCAAAGGCATTCCTTATTCACTTGAGACCTGTCTGTGATTCTTGCTTGCTGGACAGAATTGTTCTTACTTTCTGAAAGGATGAGTACTTGAATAAATCGAACAAAAACATGTATGTGGAGACATAAGAATCTAGTAATTTTTGTGGTTTCCCACAAAATCCTGTTTCCTGAAAAGAAGCTTGCTTGCAAAAATGTCTTAAGCTGAACGTAAAAGGATGAACACGCACAACTGAAGAAAATGCATTATAAATTTAAAAAAACAAAAACAAACCCAAACTTGTATGTAATTTTCAGAGGTCTGTTGCTCTCTGAACTATTTGTCTCCTTTCTGTGCTTCTCCATATTGTGGTATAGACTTCTGACGTGGCAGAATTATTTCTCTTCGTTTAACTTTGTACGGAATCTCAGTTCTCATTTCTAATCAGGACCAGTTGCAATCTTCCTAATAAATACTCAGCCTCTGTATTCCCCTAATAGTCCAGGCACCTTTGCAGATTCCATGCAGATAAGCTTGTGTAGTCTTTCATCTTTGCTCCTTCACATCCACACATGAGCCATAGAATAGCCTTCATCTTGCAGGCTCATTTGTTGTATCTGGAAAAGCAGCAGTGTTTGTAGTTTAAGATGGTAAAAATAGTCAGACATTTTCACTTCTAACCTCTTGGTTTTCTGTATTTAGGATTGCCTCAAACTTTTGCATCCTTTGGTGACATTTCTTCAATGCTTGCTCCATCTCCAAAATTGAGGGGAAACAAAAACATTTTTATTATACGAAGGATATGTATTGCTGAAGCTTATAACATGATGTGACATGCCTTTATGGACTGCTAGTTGTTTGAAAATGGGTTAATGTTAATAAAGTTAATACCTGGGGTGTATTTATTTATCCATATTTTTGAATCTGTATATGCCTGTATGCAAATCACCATGCAGACAAAAACAATATATCTGAGCTCTGACGTGCATTTAATCATAAACATCCAGGAGCTGTGGTTCTTTGCCTGCAGTAACCAGAACATAAACCTTGCTAAATGTTCTTCTATCAGTCCATAAAATCTATAAAGAAATTATCTTTGCTTTTTCCTTATCTCTTTGCTTAAAATCAGAATAATTAATAAAGATAAAAGCTTTTGAATCCTTTGATTTAGAGAATTTATTTCCAGCAATGTTAACAAAGCCATTAACATACCCTAATTTTCTGTTCCTGTAAGCTTACAATGTTACTGACATACTGTGGTCTATCTTATTATGCAAATTTTGCATAATGACTGAAGGAACACTTCAAAGAAGGACAGAGGGTTATTTGTATAGCAATGCATTTAGAATTTTTTAATAATTTTTTTAAGGAAAAAAGTGCTGATTCAATGAAACCGAACAGTGAGACAGTACCTTTTGATAAATTACCTAGCTCAAAAATACCTTGAATGAATGGATTAAAACCTTGGTTTGAAAATTTTTTAAATTTGAAAATATTTCTCTTCCTTTTCTGTGTCTCCCTGTTTCTCTCTTTCTCCCTCTCATCCTCTTTCACTTTCTCTCTTGTTCTTGCTCGACGTTCATTCGTTCTCTTTCTCACATTCCCTCTTTCAAAACATTTTATTTTACAATTGTCATAGTTTTAGAGGCCATAAATACATGTGAAATATTTCACTTGTTCTAGGCTGAGATCTGTTCTGGTTTTTCTTCAATTTTTTTGAGACTGCAGCATGTTAGAAAAAAGAATCAGAATAATCTTTCTACTAAGTGAATTCAGTTACTCTTCAAATCAGGCTTTTCCTATTTCACCAGCTTATGAGAGGGCTATTTATGCATTTACTTCCCTTGATGCTTTGATTAGTTTGTTGGGGTTTTTGTTTTCTTTTTAAGAAAACACTAGTGCTAGCCCCCTGTAGTGCAATTACTTCTTTGCCTATCCCAGTGTTCTTCCTTCTTGGGTATTTACCAAGAGCCATCATACCTGCCCACTGACTTCACTTTGCTGAGCTGAAAAATCACGTTCTTGTGATCACATCATGGACCGGAGCTTCTTCCTCCTCTTTGCTGTCTTGGCAGCCCTTTGCCTGACCATAACTCATCAGATTGTACATAATATTCCCCATGAAGGCTTGCCTGCACCTAGGGCTACAGCATAAAATAATTTCCTCTAATAGCAACCAACTGGCCTTTTTTTTTCCCAGGTGAATGTCACACACCTGGCATACAGATATCATGCAACCAAACGACACGCCAAGTCTTTTTTTCTCCCACTGCCTCCAGCCATTTGTGGTCCTAACTTATAACATGAAACAGTTTCGTTAATTCCAGAGTCTGATCTTCCACATTCTCATGCAACATTTAATTCTGTTTCTGTTATTCTCAGTCCTTAAAGTCATTATCTTCTTTCTTACATAATATCCCAGAAGTCCTTCATTTTTCATAGATCAGAAAAAGTGTTTCTGGGCCATCTCTGCTATTATTATGTGTTTCTTCTCTTAATGCAGAATTAATGCTCTGTTTTGTGCATATATTGTATTAGGAAGCCCCTGGATGTGTTTAGTTGACTGCGCTAAGCACGTAGTGTGAACACTGGCTTTGGTCATACCCATTACTCGTGTGAGCAGTATGAACCTTCAGTTCAAGTGGATTCAACAGTCCCAAAGTGTCTGTGCTATCCTGGCACTCAGCAGGACTCTGAGCATGCAGGGGCTTTTACCCTGGTACAACGCTGTGGGGCCTGAGCACAGCTGGGGACCACAGTATGTGCCACAGTGACATCTTAGATCAAGGCTTCATGTAGGGAAGGATGGAAATGCTTTCCAAATATGTATTGTATCCTATGTGCTTTGAATCTTCAACCTGTGTGTTTAAACCTCGCTCTTGGTCTTAAAAGTGCAACATCTGGCTAAAAAGTCAAGCTTACTAAAAACAAGCTTGTGAACATATAGGTGCAGAAGTTCTATCTGAACAGGCCCATAAGTTGTTGTGATTTTATACTAACCATGGTAAAATTAACACTTCCATCTTCTTCCCTGACAGGCTAAAAGGTCAGGATTTCTAAGTATTTCTTAAATACTTGTGACTTGAAGCCTATACCGGATTTCATTGGTTTGACTAAGGCAGGGAATCTGACATTTTAATTGCTTGCAATTGAGCAAAAGAAATGCAAAGAAGGAATCCCCTCTGATTTTTCTGTTTTCTTTTGGGGTTTCGGCACTTTTTCCAAGGAAATTATTTATTCCTACTGGCCTTTAGAATACCCTACAGAAGAGAGATGAGGAACTATAAATCTTTAAAATAGGTCAGGAACTCACTAATTATTGCTTTAATTAGTGACAGCCACATCATTATTTTTTTTATTTTGTTCGGTTTAATAGGAGTCAGAGATATCCCAATTTTGCTAATTTGAAAGAAGCCGTGCCCTTGATTTTTAATGGACTTCATCCAGTCTGTAAGATTACCTGGAAGTGTACATGGTAAAAAATTTAAAGGCTGTGCCTTTAGTTTTCCTGTCACTGCTGCTCTTTTCATTAGTAAACCGAACATATATGGTCTAAAGAAAGGGCAAACAGCAATAAGGCCTTCATTAGTTTGAAAAACAACAGTGTGAAGGTAAGAGCTTTTTGCAGTGACCTGCACACTTTGTAAAAAATATTCTCTGCGTTGATTGCCTCATACTCTGGATATATAACAGTAAATCAAATCATAAATCTTTAAATGCCCTGAAAATACTTTAAATTCCTCTAATAGATGTAGTTTGTGAGATCTGCATGGTGTATGGAGGCAGTTTTAGGTTCAGAAAAGACTGAACAGTTCTTTTATGCAGGTTATGCAAAATGACATACCACAGTGGTGTGTCATAACCCTCTGAAGCAGGGAAGACCTACTTATGTTAGGTTTTCCCATGTTACAAGGACTGTAAAGATGTCTCCAAAGAATTCTGTAATTCTCTGATAGAATTGCTAAGAAGTTAATTCTATTGCCTTGCTTACTAACTCCTTTACCAGCTGCATTCATTAAGACCAGTTTAAATGTACACTAGTTAGTTGCTGTGAATAGTGTTTCATCTTGTATTTTCTTGTATGAAACACTTGCACAAAACCTGTTAGTGATGGAGTTAACAACCTTAGATTACATTTTTAAGTACTTTTGTACAAGTATTAAGTGTGTATTTAACTTAATATTTTAAAACATGCAATGTGGACCTCATTGCCTAATAAACAGAATTACCTTAATACAGTGAGTTCTAACCTTAGCATGAGCAGTACATGAAGTTAATTGGGTAGTTTCCTGGTACTAATCGAATTGTCCTTAAGTTACATTTTAAAATATTTAATAGTAGCAGTGTCTTTCAAATTTTGTATTTCTTCCCTATTTTCTCAATGTAGGACGTCTCTAGTCATGTTTTTTAAAGACTACTTTAAGGCACGCAAATATTTAATATTAAGAAATGCTGTACTCTTAATACCCATCATGCTATTACAACAGTTCTTGATTAAGAGAGAATTAATTCATGTTAGATTGCAATTTACTATCTCAATTATCTCACTCCTTAGTTATTGTGGTAATTTATCAGCATCAGCAGAGCGAAGCAATACAGAAGAAATGTAAGGCAGTTTGTGCAGAGTATGAAAATGAATCTCTTGCCATACCTTGCTGGCTGGCTCATCCACTCTTCTGCACTGGGGCAGTCGCAGTCGTGCACCAGGCCTTAAAATACCAGACACGGTGCTTCTCTGCACCCTCTCAGTGGAGATGGCGTGGAAGCTCCTGCTGCTAGGACAGGCTCTGCGGGGTGGAGGCAGCGAGAGAGAGTGCTTGTTCTGCCAGAGGGCTTGGGCTTGCTTTGCTTTGCACCTGACTTACCTGTGCCCTACACCCTTTGTAGATGCCACCTTGAACACAGGACAAGCAAAACGAAATTAAATGTTGGCATTTAATCAACCTGATTCATAAGCTAAATTAAAGGCTTTGTTTTAACTTTTTGAAGAGGACTGGCCTGTGTCTGTAACTGGGCAATACCTTCACTTCGCCTCTTGCTATGGTAGGACTGTTTGTCCCTAAGTAAAACTGATGCCCCAGATTGCCACAGCAGCTGTAGTAAGCAGGTAGTAGCCCATATTTTCATGTCACAGCTGGTATTCGAGAGTGCTGAATGCACATGAGAGAGATAGCCTTGATTTCCACTGGGCAGGCATGAAAAGATAACTTTTCACACTCTACATCGCAAAGCATTCAGAATGGCGTGCACTTACGGTCTGAAGGCCATTTTTGATTCGGATTGTGGCTTCTTAATTGTTCACACTTGAAGTTCCTCGCGTTCCGGCGCGGAGGGAGCGCTGCGCCGGGCTTGCGCTGCGCCTAGTTTGCGCTGCGCCGGGCTGCACTGGGCGCCGAGCGCGGCCGCCAGGGGGCGCGGCAGTGGCGGCGGCGGCGGCGGAGGAGGTGGCGGAGGCGGAGCGTAG
>JAVJGJ010000037.1:42587293-42645804 GCA_035590215.1 Microhierax caerulescens | reverse complement strand
ACCTAGTTTAAAGCTCTTTCAATGAGCCCTGCTGAATCCTGTGCAAAGACCCTTTTCCCCTTTGAGACAGGTGTACCACATCTGTCACCAGCAGGCCTGCTGTCATATAAACTGACCCATGATCAAAAACCCCACAATTCTGCTGCTGACACCAGGCTCGGAGCCAGGTATTGAGCTTCTGGCTCATTCTCTTTCCTTCCCCATCATTTCTTGCAACTGGAAGACTAGAGGAGAACGCTACTTGTGCTCCCGATCCCTTAACCAGTCATCCCAAGGCCTGAAGTCTCTCTTGATTGCCCTTGGACTTCTTGTTGCAACTTCATTGCTGCCTAGCTGAAAAATCAATACTGGATAATAGGGCCGTACCTGAGCAGGCAGCTTTCTCTTCACCTTTAACCAGGCCCCCAGGGAGGCAGCAGACACACCTGAGTGGGTTTGCTCTGCACATTGGGCCGTCTGTTCCCTTCAGAAGGGAGTCTCCTCTGACAACAACCCACTTTTTTCCTTTGTGGAAGCAGTTTTGATGCAGGGCATAAGCCAGCTTAACCTCACCAGCACCAACAAGTCAGAAGAACTATTGTACTCTGTTGTTGGGTTCCCCTTGCAGAGCCTCATACCTGTTGCGTGCAGGCACCTGGGCTGGTGGGGCAGGCACAGAGGACAGCCCACTGTGCCGGGCAGGAACTTGTCCCACCGCCCCTCTTCCTTCAGTCACTGTGCTCAGCCAGGTGGAGAGAGGATAGAGATTCCTCCATATCATTCATCCTGCCTGCCCGTCGGGCCTGTCTGAGGGAGGGCAGGGTGACCCCAGTGGTGGGTCTCTCTCTCTCACGCTCCTTGATCTCCTGGTGCTCCCCACCCCCCGGGGGCTCTGTCACTAAGCGGGGGGCTCCTCTCCCTGGGTGCACTCCCATAGCTGTGCCCACGCTGTGGCCGGTGCTGGTGTAAGAGCAGGGCCCGGCTGGCAGCCCGGCTCCTGGCTGGCAGCGTGTTGTCATCAGGGCCCTGCTCGGGCAGCTGCCTCAGTTGTGGTGGGTGCAGAGCTGAGAGAGGCCATGGCTTCCTGCCGTGCCCTGGTGGAGCTGGCAGGGCTTCAGCGCCCCTCCCGCATGCCCTTCTGCAAGACCTGCATTGCCATGCCCTTGCTGCTTGCACTCCCCAAGGGCTTCTCTTATAGGTGTGGGGGGCTTGGTCACCATTGCCCCTGGCCCTGCCTGGGTCCCATCAGCTGTTGCTGTGCAAGCTGGGGGGTCCTGGTGGGTCTCAGCTCCCTCTGAGGTTCTCCTGTTCGGGAACCTGCTGTGTGCCGTGCTGCAGTGCTCCCCTGCTGATGTACAGGCAACAGGGCCACTTGCCTCAGCAACCGAGTAATTCCCTACTTAGGTTCTAGGGTAGATCTAAACTCCCTGGTGCAGTTAACGACAATTTCCATTTTACTTGATGTAAGTAAATAACGTAAATCATGTAAGAGGCTTGAACTTGAAAGTTAATAATTTTGTTCAATATTTTCCAACTAGCTATTCCAGTGGAGTACTATTGCACCTGTTTTGAAGCCCCACATAATTAAATGCTGATTCCCAAACAGCAAATGAAGGAGTTGTCTACACATAGGACACAAAATTCATTGAAGTGTCAAAGCTTCATGAAATCTTAAAAGTTTTAAACATTTCTATTGGGGAGATAATGAGCTTTACAGGTTCTAATGAAAAGAAAGTGGATGCAGCCAGAGAAAGAGACAGAGTCAGGACACATCATCCATGTTAATATTACTGTGCAGAAATGGATGCAAACTTGGGATCACGGCCAAGTGCCTCATCTATTCATCATTCCCCTTGCTGAAATGCCTCCGAGGCTGGCTGTACACCCACTCATCTGGTACAGAAAGCTGTAGGTGTAGGTGTTTTAGAGTGCACTCAGGGGTGCTCCCTTGTGTGGCTGGTTAACTGACCTGGCAGCTAGCCCATTTGCACCTCAAATTTTGTCATATAACTGATGCTGAACAAACACAACAGCCCAGATTTCTTCTTAGAAGGACCTCGATGTTGCTTGCCAGTAGACAGCTGGATCTGTAGGAAGTCTGAAAATCCTCTAGCTCAGGTTGCTAGTAAAGTTCATATGAGATGTTGGGTCTTGTGAATGCCCAGGACGTCAAACCCTGCTCATACTTATACCCTGAGGTATAAGCCACCTCAGAGAGATCATAGATGGAGCTTGCAATTTTTTTTCCATCTGTTTGCCTGAATTCCAAAGTATGTAATTCCCATTGTCACAGTATTTGAATATTTGGAATTCAGTCAGATTCTGCAACTTTTATTTGTTCCAGCTGAAAGCCACTGTGTCTTACAAGTACAATGGACTTCCATTACACCAAAGGGTAGATATTAACAGCATCATAAACAGATGGAGAAATGTGCAAAATAAGGACTCACAGAAGTCAACACTAGCCTGACTATTCAGGCTAATGACGAAAAGATTTCATGTTGCGTGCTGCATCGAGAAGACAGGTATGGGGTGTGTCCTGAATTTCATATTAAAATCTACATGTTGTCCTGTTGTTAATGAACAATTGGTGACATCATAGGGATGGAGAGGAGTGCATCAAAGGCATGGCCAAAGGTTGTGCACTGGCCATGCTGAATTTTGTTCTGAGGGTAGGCAGGAATCCCGAGTACCAGGTTTTCCTAGCTATAGCTCTACTTTGGTTAAAACTTGAGTTTTTACGGAAGGAATTTAAGTTCTCCATCACAAAAATTGTTCCACAAAAAAAATATGCTGTATTATGTACCTTTGGCTTTATTATTTTTCAATTAGAAAAAAACCCTAAATTAGAAATGAAAGGTTATCAGTAAAAAAATTTAACATTTCAATTTCTAGCACTTGCACCAGTCTGATCCAGTGTAGCCTTCTGTTAATGATACATCTGTCATTTTATTGACACCCTTAAACAGCTTTATTCTCTTTTCTAATTAAGAGACAAAGCTGATTATGTCAATCTATGAAATAACATCTGAGTGCTTTTGTTATAATGTAAGAAGCCATGAATATGACTATTGTTATGCTAAAACAAAAAACTTGGGAATTTTAACTGGAAAACCCAAGATAGCAAAATATATAATGGCTAAATTAAAGCAGATTCTTCCTATTCATGCAAAATGCACGTGATTGTATTATATAATTAAATGAAGATATTGTGTTGAAAAATTAATTCACAGTAATAGAAAACATAAAGCAACAATGAAACATAATATGCCTGACTAAAATATGTGAGGAGAAATCATCAGATCATAAAATATCTCAAACAAATAAATGACAGACTAAGCCATCAATCCTCAAGGAAAAAATTAAGCTATTAAATAAACCAAAATGGTTGCATGTCAGGACATGATTTCAGCTCCATCCTGCTGCTAAATCAAAGATACCTGCTCAGTGGGCTCTCCCATGCAAAGGAATACATTTGGAAGTATTCCCTGGTACTGTCCTATGCATTAATTGGGAGTGCAGAGAAAATCCAGTTTTCACCACTTCCCCCAGGCTACCATAAATATTGCTCTGTTTTGTGAACCAGAACTAGCTGCAAAGACTGCTCAACCTAGTGAACTGACAGGTGTTTTTAAGACAATAGTGTGGATGGGATGAAATGCTCATCGTTGTAGGAAGGTCTTTGTGTTTGAATAGACACAGGTAAGAGACTGGAACAATCTCCCACATGCCAGCATTAATTGCTGCAATCTGTGCTACCTAAAAAGGCCAGGGAGAAGACACAGAATCAGATGATCTTCAACAATTTGGAATGTTAGCAGTTTTCAGACTCTAAAATAACACGAAATGGTTTTCCCTTCACTTGTGATTAAAGGCAACAGACAGAGGTTATGTGTCTCTTGTGGCAGCACTAGATCTTCAGGACCACTGCCGATGCTGAAGCTCCTGGCAAGAAAGCACCAAATCCTCTCCAAGGAACTCCACTGATCCTGTTTAAGAGGTTCCTGCTGATGGTACTGGGTGTCCTCAGGACAGAGATTAAAGTACTGCAGACTGACACAGCTCTCCTGGCATCAACTGAGCTAAATGAATTTACACTCTGAAGATCCAGTCCTCAGCTGCTGAATGTGTCAACCAGTGCTGACACACATCCAACCAACACATGCATCTTTCTTTTTCCTTTAAAAACTTCTGTTGTAAATAATCAGAAGAAGCCAAGACATTATAAGCTACAGTATCAATGGCATTAAATTTCATTACGGATTTTAGCATTTCTGCTTCCTCACATGCACACCACACCTGTAGTTACAAACTACCACTCCCATATAATTTGCTGGTCAAGGGATCATATCCCTTTGCCTCAAATAACTAGAGGCAGTGAGTGGCTGAATGTCTGTGACCTTCTGTCTCTGTCTTCATGGAGGTTTAGTCAGTGGGAATGGTACCTCCTTACACTTTTACTAAAATGGATCTGGATGTATAAACTGTATCCTTTGCATTGGATGTGCGGGTTATACTTATGTTTCTGCATGACTGCAGAGATATGCAAGATAGGAGATGTCTACTACTTAGAAGACCAATGGTCTTTCTCAGTACTTTAAGAAATCAGTCTACTTCTTTTGCATATCATGGAATACCTAGTTGACTGAAAATGAAATTTTGGGAACTGCTTTTAAGGTATTATTGAAATAGAAAATAATTTTTCCTCTGTTGCAGGTTCTCCCCTAATAGCCCACTCAATTACCTGTCATTACTAATCAGTTCAATAGCATTCAAATTCTGTTGGCTACTCACTAGAAATGTTGGGCTGTTCACTGATCAGTGGGAGAAAGGGAAGGTTCCAGAATGTATGCCCTTTGGCTTGGGAAGCACCATGATCTGCTAAGCCACAAACATTTTGCTCACACTGAAGTAGCAAGACTGGGACATTAACGAAGAGTTTGGAAACACATGACTCTTAACTGCAGCTTCCATCACATGTAGGATCACCTCAGAGGTGACTGACAACAGCGTCAAACCATACAAATCTACAACATAAATATCTGGAGTTAGGATTACTGAACAAGAAATTATTGCTGATATTTGACATTTATGTTCTTTGGAATTTTCCTCTTAAAAGAAAAAAAGAAAGGAAAAAATCCAATCACAGTCTCATGTTTTTCTCCTAGTCTGAGATATGCACTTAGTTTATAAGAGCAGGTAGATAAAAAACAATTAAAATCAAGAGCTAGACTCAATGGTATAAATCCATAGCAGCATTAATTTAAATATTGCTATTGCTAGGCCAAATGATGCCGTGTAAGGGATAATATCTGATTAACACTGGTACACTAACAAAACTGACTGTGGTGGTCACAGAATATGAAGAAGCTGTCATCGTATAGGACCTACATACCAGTCACCATCATGATGAGATTCCCGGGGAAAGAGGACTCTACATAATCTGAAGAATTCTCAAAAAATGCCTTTGAAAAGCAGATTATTGAAAATAAACACTACCACTGCACCCAGCCACTGCCCAGCCACAGAACTTCTCTTGCCTGTGCTTGGGATCGGTTCCCACCAGTCAGCCACTGGACCTCTGCCAGCCATAGCTGAAGCAGAGGTCTTCCAGCAGAACAGGCACCACAGCCATTTCTATGCTTTCCCTTCTCTTCTCCCCCCATTCCCCCTCACTCCCCTCCCAACAGCTCCTGTGGCTGGGCTAGAGGACATGGCCAAAGGAAGAGAAGTACAGCCAAGACTTTGCCATGCCCCAGCAACCCCTCTCTGCTGTTGCAGGGTCACTGGCAGCCAGAATTATTTAGAGCAGCCTCCAGGCCATTCTAACTTACAGTGAGGGACTTGACTGACTCATTGCTGCTCCAGGACTGTGGGAATATAAAGTTACCTTAAAGCCATTTTCAGACATCCCTGCTTCTGAGCTGTGCTATTTTATCCTTGCCTGTGACTGAAACCCCCCCTGACTGAAAGCACAGGTTGTTTACACATCTTGCAGCTGCAGCAATGGGGTGTTTCCTTCACCCTTCTTGTGCCTTCATTTTTTCTGTTTTGGCTTTACAGATCGCTCTGATAGTGTCCATAGCCCCACAGTCCATCTGAGAGAGTGATTCATAGCAGTCTCTGCTCTGTTGATTGGTCTTCAAAAGCCGAGGCTCCTGTCAGCTGCAAGGCTGCAAGAAGACATGCTGTGCTGGAGTATGCTGTCTGCAAACAGGACAAGCGATGTTCTCATGGTTCACATGCGTGCCGTGCCCATCAGGAATAATTTTGTAATTTAGTGTCCTAATTTTTAAAGAATCAAATGAGAGTGACAGTCTAGACAGAAGAGAGATCAACTGTTTCATTTCATTGCTTATCAGCTTTGCTTATATTTTTACTCTGGAGGGACTTTGGTTTAAATTCCTGCATTGATAATCTATTTTGTTAGTGTACAGAAAATATCACACTACATTTATTCTACTAATTTCTGTAGTATTCATGCATTTAATTTATAGCTTCTGTGTTCTCTTCCTTTGTAGATTTGCCATTTTAATTTAATGCTCTTGATTGCATATTTTTCACACTTACCCTCTTTGTCCTTTTCTTCTGTAATACCTTTATTAAATTCAATCTTTTTATAAAAAAATACTTCAATTTTTTAATATTATTGCTTCTTCTCTATCACCATCTAGATTTTACATTTCATTAAGCAGACAGTTTTAATGTTACTTTTCTCTGACTGTTCCTTTCATTAGACTGTTTCTTGTCTTGACCCTTTCATTTTTCTCTTCTGCAATTTGCTTTTACCCTGCCTAACCAATGTGCGTCTCTTTTCAAGTGTGCTTTTATTCCCTGTTACTCTCCTTGTGAGTTCTCTTTGTTGCTCAGTGCTGACAGTCTTCTTCCCCATCCCCTGTGAGTGACAGTGACAGCATTTGAGTGGTAGCTGGCAGATTTAGGGACAAGAAGTATCTGTCTGAAAAGATTTTATTTGGTTTTATTTTTATTTTGACTGTAAAATCAGACCTCTCGAATCCTAGAGCACCAGGGGGCATTGTTTCATTTAGAAAATAAAAATTGTCATGATAGCTATTAACTTCCCAACAAGTCCACTGCAATACCAATCAGAGCCAAATGAAAAAAAAATCAAAATGGAGCTATTATGTCAAATGCAGCAATGAAGGTGGGTTACAGGTCAAATGTTTTAATGCTTAAAGATGGGCACTATTTTGGAAAGCTGCTCCACAGTGAATCAGAAGTGCTGTACCCCTGATCTCCACTCCCGTACACCTCAATATTCATCTATAGCATCCAGGGGGAAATAAAAGATTAGAAGGTACAATGACAGCTCCTAAGCACAAACCTGGATTTAATCAACAGTGGAAAATATTGACTGAAGTATCTAGAAGGAAGAAGCAGTGACAGCCATGGGAAATTACACATAAACATAAAGAAACAGCCTGATTTGCCGTTAAAATGAATGGAAATGTAAAGAGAAAAGCAGCAGGAGAAAGTGGAGTATCCCCCAGGATCGGGCCCAGTGGTTAAATTTTAGTGAAATAATTAATAGGCTACATTTCATAACCAAGTGCAGGGTAATAACAAATGTAAGTGCAACTTCACAGCTGGCTAAACTCACAATAGCAACAGGCAACTCTATTACCACTAGTGAAACAATCCTGTTTGCCAAAGAAAAAGAGAAAAACAAGGCAGCAAAACTGTCTACAATTATGAGGGAAATCATCTATGTAACAACTTAAATAATGCCCAGAAGCCGAATGACTCACAGCATTAAGAAAATTAGAAAGGGTGCTCAGTAGTATTATATAATTCAGGACACGTACATTCCAATACTGTGGTCTTAACACGCCAGCAACAAATTTAGGCACTATGCAGTATATGGCTCCAAACCCTGCAGAACACAAGCAAATGCTTAATTCAACCGCACTGTAGAATTAAGTGCACAACTATTTACAGATTATGGATCTAAATGTCCAAAGGTGGACTTTTCTGTTGTTGAGGTTTTTGGTTGGGTTCAGTTTTATTTCCATGTGATTTGATGCTTGGGTAGCTTGAAGCGTTCTTGCTCTAAGTGTGTTTATAAGGAAAAAGAGATGACACGTAGCTACCTCTGAACTGCCTGCTGCAGGTGATGACCTCCTGACTGAACGGATGGATGGCACTGTGTGAAATTTGGACTCTGCCCGCAGTGCCAAGTCTTGCTGCAGCTCTGCTAGCTCAAGTCATCTTGACTCAAGCCAAGAGCCAGGCCACACAGTGACCTTAAAAAGAAAGTACGAACAAACTTGATGTAATTCACCTAACCCAGGAATCTGGGACAGTTTCCAAATAAGGGTTAAAAAATTACCCTTTTTGGTTTGAGCCCCATTTCAACTACAAGAAGAAGAATCAAAGGTTATCTAGACAAATACCTGCTGAAACCCACAGGAACTCCTCCAAGTCCAGATTTCCCCTTGGTAAAGGCATAGCGTGTGTGCCACAATGTAAAGTCAGCTGGAAGGCAACAGAAATCAGATACCAAGTTCAAAACTTACACAGCAAAGCTCTTACAGAGCATCTACTTAGTAAATCTCCACTCCTTCATGTTGTCTTCAGCTTTTGAGCCTCTGCTGCTCCACATCCCAATAACAGGGCACAAGCTGGCACATCATACTCTTCCTCTGAATGGCACATTGATTCTCTATATGAAAGAGAATCACACAGCAGACACTTCATGGTTTGCTGCAAAGACTATACACACACAAATAAACCAAAACCCAACACATCAACCACAAAAACTTCCTTTTACCTTTCTATATTTCAGGCAAACTTTTTCCTACTACTTGCAACAGATCTGTTTTCTTAATTTTTACTAATAAAGCTCATATTGGCCTCTCTCCAAGCATACATTCACATTATATATAAAAACATAACATTATTATACACACCTGCACAGAGGTAATTAAATGCCTGCCATTTTTGTTACTATCAGTTTTGTATTTTACCTACTTGTGCATTATCATTTTACTGTTACCACTGATACGACTTACGCTCATTTTCTTGTTATATTATAAGCAACCTGTTGAAGTCTAATTGAATATCAGTTAAGTAATTGAATCTTGAGCTTCTACTGCCATCTGTAATATTAGCAAAATACTGTAGGTAAATTATAACCATATACCTGATTGGTTAGGAGTTTACAGTCCTTCAAGAAAACGTTCAGCACAACAGCTTGCAGTAACTGTGTGTTACTATCAACAATATATTTTATCTATTTTCTTGTAAATGAACATTTTAAAAATTAAGTGTTTATGTTTATTGTTTCCTTAGGTTTCCATTAAGGTAATTTTTAGAAATAGTATGGCCGAGTTTGAAATATAATGTTCACAATTTAAAAAAATTCATTCTGTGAATGCTTACTTGCGGAGTTAATGTATTTAAAACACAGGTTAAAGCTCCAAAGGAGGTGGACGTGGCATAATTAACCCATCACCTAGATGCAAATCCACAGGTGAAATTTGGGAGCATTGTTACAATGTAAAGCCTATGAATACATTTAGGGTAAGTTTTAAAATCTCTAGCCGAAGCATCCTTTCAGGATATATAGAGACAGACCACCTGTGAGTATCTACCCATGAACACAGACCCACATCTTCAAGAACTGCTCGGAAATCTTAACCTAAGCAAGTCTGTAGGGCTGCAGCTATGTTACATCTGCCATTTTCTAGGCTGTAATGATAAAGAGAATGTTATTGTTCATTTCAATTTAATGTGTGGATAATACTGTCCCTAGGCACTAACTTTCTACCAAGGAGGTTAGATTATTGTAATATCCACATAATTAATTGCATTATCAATTTTCTTACTTTTTAAACATTTGCTTTTGGTTAGAGAAGATTATTGCATTGCTTCTAAAAATGTCTTTACAATTAATTATCTTTCACTGCAGCAAGCAACTAGGAAATGGATATTAATCATATAAGACTTTCTCAAATTGCTGGGATTATCTAATTTTTAATTACAGGTGGCATAAATGGTTATGAGCCTGGTTGTTTGTGTAAGAAATGTGGCAAAATACTTACAGCCTCTGTAATATGATGTTTTGCACAACATTCAGTCCACTTATTTGTTTACATAAAATATTTTATGTTTCCAGTCTGCCTTGGAAAGGCTCTTCAGCCTTCAATATCATCTATGGGAAGTTTCATCACAGAAAACAAACATCAGCCATCAGTTCAACTCTGCCTTGCAGCTAGTGAGTCAGGGATGTCCTCCTAGGGCCTTTAAACAAGTTGTGCTCCCAGACAACACAGAGCAATGCCTGCATCTCATTTTAAAGATATCACTGACCTATTAAAGGCCCATGTTCTTAATTAGAAGCTATTTTTGACTCAAAACCAGAGCTGATAAACCCACTAAAATGCCAGCTTTCTAACCATCAGAACATCCTCAGTCCTGTGTTGGTAGGATGCTCATCTCCCCTGCCCGGCTCGATGTCATGGCTGAACAGAGGCATGCTTGGTGGTTGCACTGGCTCCATCTATGATGCGCCTGCAACACCCAGCGTTCAGATAGTGGGTCCCTTCTCTACTGAGTGAAAGCACAGCAGACATCTTCCCAACCAGCCAGCTGGGCAGAGCTGCCTGAGATAAGCTCCTGGGGTGGGAAGAAGAGAAGTGGAGAAAGAGAAAGGAGGACAGGATGAAGAATAAAACAGTGGTTTTAGCATTCATTGTGCTAAAAAAGAAAGGAATATATTTTGGAGTCACTCAAAGATCTAGCAAGGGGCAGAAAACAAGAGAAATAAAAATGCTGAACTTCAGGGTACAAGAAGGCAATATCATAATCAACTTGGTCCAGATCTCATAAGCTTTAAAGGGCTGTCTAACTAGAGCCTGGCAGGGCGTCTGTGGAAACCATACTGTAGGAACTACAAGTTTGAAATGTTAACCAAACAACTAGCAAAATCAATGGATGGAAAGTCTAAAATTAAAAGAAAATACTGCTCATAATCCAGAAAACACCTGAGTCACAGATTTGAAGAAACTGGAAGAGGCAAAAGGCATGTGTCTGTGCATACTTCTCCTGCCATGCATTCCCTGGCACACACCCGCTGCTGCCCCTGGAGTTGAAACAAAACCCAGCTAGAGAAGCTGTTAGTCTCATCTTGACCATTCTTACTTCTAAACATAATATGAAAACTACAAAATGTTAATAAATCAGGCTTCTGACTTGGAGAGGAAAGGAAGTAAGTCAGAAACAGACAGAAGAGAATACATAGTCTTCATTCAGATATACCCCTAGACCAAAAGCTTGCTTGTTCTGTATTAATAAACCATTAAAATTTACTTGCAAAAGAAAAATACTAGATAAAAACATGCAAGCCAATGTATGTTTTTTTGCAGCTAGTGAAGAAGAAGTCTCATCTTACAGACACAGTACTTAAAACTGTACTGTTTCACGTATGTCCTCACTGCACTGCTCACAATGTTATTTTTTATATAAACTAATTCTTATGTAGCTTTTTACTTTATCAGTTGAAGTTTTGACTGAAGTCTTAACCTTATTCAAGCCATATGCAAGATTTACCTGATTCTTTCCTTTCTTTCAGGTCTTTGTATTCCTGGTCTTTCAGGTCTTTGTATTTCTGGAGAGTTTCTGTGTGAATACTTACGTGTTCATCTTAAAACTAAGCAACTTGTGGGTTATATAATGGAAGACTATTAGTTCTAGCCAATGTGACCTTTCAGTGCAATCATTGCTAACATGCAGCCTTTCTGCTGCTCATACCTGTACCGCCTCCAAGAAGGACTATCCGCAACCCACCTCAGAGGTTACAGCAGGGATTCCAATGTCCAAACCTGCTTTATTTTTCTCAGAATGCATCTATGCCTTTCTGATGTTAGCACTAATAGCAGGGACGAAGGCTCTTGATTCTTGCAGGTGATAGTGACTGCAGCTGTTCTACAAAAATATTATGGGGCAGTATTCCCATCCAACAGTTCCTGCTTTCTTATGTTGTCTCCTTCATCTGCGACATCTCCTGAGTCAAATACTGTCTATAAATAAATGGACTATGACTTGTTGTCACTAATTCAGCCCTTCAGCAATGAGATTTTATGAGAGTAGACAAAGAGAATAGATAAAATGTTGCTACAAAGGGAAGAAAAGTGAACGGAGGGAAGACAAGAAGACAGGGATTAAGCAATATACAGTTAAAAGCAGTAAGGTACAGGAAAAGGAGTACGGATCATATTTCCAAGTGGACTTGAAAGATTACACAAGAAGAGAAACTGCAAAGAAAACATGGCACCAAGTAAGAGATAGGAGGAGTACAGAGAAGATGTGGGATCATGTAATCAACCCATTTCACAACATTGCTCTAATGAAAAGCAAGATTCCAGGCAGAATTACTCTGAAGTAATCTATCCTAAACAGTTTGTACACTATTAAATGTGCTAGCTGGAATTTAAATTCAAAGCCTACATCTCTTTCACAGTTACTATGGAAGCGCCTACCCTCTGTATATTTCAGATCTACAGTCTTAGACTTGGCCTTCTTTGCATATTAGATTATAATAAAATGTTACCACTCCTTCCTGAAAATATCTCTGAAGATTGACCTTTCTCTTCTTTCACACAACTAGAAATCTCATCAAGTGTCTATGTCATACTGCCCCTTAAAGCTACTGGACATGGTTCTGTAAGGATTAAGTTTGTTCTGAGCCCTTCAGAGATGGGGCGTTTGGTGGGGAAAGAGGCTGCACCTACCCTTTGACTTTCTTCTCTCACGTGCTGGGTATAAATTTACCTTCTCTACTGCTAAAACTCTTCATGGCTTAGCTGTATTCTTGGGGAACAGTTTTCAACTAAAGCTCCAATCTGTCAACAGTACTCAGGTGTCCCTTTCTTGTTACACTACCAGCGGTTGGGAAGAGACTGCTCCATGCACCCTATGCCCATGACGATGGCACTTGAGAGAACAGCAGGGATGTAGCCCCCTCACTTGGGCCATTTGATATATGCATTCCCGTACCATTTTATAAAGCTAAACAGTGCCCAACTAAGATGTGTCAGTTTTCACAAATGGTTCCTTTCTCACACTGGGTGATGATGGTCAGAAGTTTTAGCTTTCTATTGGCTATCAACAGCCTAGGTGAAATGAGTTCGTGGCTCATTTGTATCTAATGGATATATATCAATAAAACCACCATTGCAGAACAAAGGTCACTGTTCATGGCAGTGTACACGCCTTTACCTTTATGTGTACATTTAATTAAGTTCTCATGCAGAGACCTCTCTGGGCTGAAAATGAGTAGGCCTGAATAACCAACACCACGCTGCACCAATTCCATGGAGTTACAAAGGACTCCAAGGCTGTTTGCAGCTTTGCCACAAACTCTGGAAGTGCATAAACAAAAATTAATTCCACATATACATAATTTTCTGCATTCATATTACAGACTGTGCCTGTCCCTGGGTTATGCATCTTCAACAGAGTGTCTTTGCTGAGGATAGGACTGTAAGACTCCATGAGAAAATGTGCTACCTGAGATCCTTTCTGTCACAGTACAAACTAGACTTCAGTAACATTCATAAATATGATAACTCTTAACACTGTCAAAGACTACCAAATGGTATTTTAAAGCAAAAGACCAGGGTAAAGAGAGACTATTAATTCTTGTCCAGGACAAAGCAAGAAGTTCCGTATTATATTGAAATGGTAGATCTAAAACTTAATTGAAAGTAAGTAAACAGAAACAGGGAAGCAATGACATTTCCATTTCCCCCCATGATTATTTATAAGAGAAATATCTAAAGACATAGCAGCATATATAAACCTTTATGAAATAGGTACCTCTTTGGAGGAGTACCTAGGACAGACATACTAGAGAGAGTTAGATAACACGCTACTCAAAATAGACCAGAGCTAAATATGCCGTCTCTGCTCACTTTCCAAACTTTTTTTTAAAATGCTGACCAAGCTCAGCTGGGCAAGACCTGCTTAGTGTAGTCATTTTCACATTCCCACTGAACATATCAGCTCTGACAATATTTTTTTTAAATCTCAACAGCAGAGACTACTACATAATTCCTTCTAACTCAGCCAAGAAAAAAAAAATCAACCTTGAGAAACTAAAATTGCAGATATGGTATTATATGAAATTGCACCAAATTTTACAACAGTCCAACGTTCCTGATATTTTTATCTTAACACATCAAGGGTGATAGAAGCTTCTTTTTGCTGTCAAAGTGATCAAAGAGAGGTTGAGAAAGAATCTATAAACAGATGCTGCCCAGTGACAAACCTTAAAGAACAAGACTGTGGGGCCAGATGTTTGAGTGACCTTCGGACTACAGAACATGTTGGCATGGTGTTGATTTAGATAGCTGTTGGCAGGGGCTTTCGATCCAGCAGCTGAAAAAAAAAATCTAAATTATGGAAATATTTTTTCTCATCTTTCCCCTAACTACAAAAACTGAAACTACTGGTCAGTGGGGCTGATGGCTGTCAAAGAAGTTGAATTCACCACACAACCCTGCCAGTAGGTATCACATCAAAAAGGAGTTAGCTGAATGAACAAGAACATCTTCAGGCTGTGCCATTTTGCATCCCCCTCAACTTTCAACAGCTGTTTCTTGAGTGAATACAGATGCAAAATAATTATATGAAATGTTTTCCGTTTTCAATATACTACATAATGTAAATATGGAATCTATGAATACCTATGGGTGATACCGCATAAACCACCATCGGGAAAGGATTTGGGAAATGGAAAAGGAAACAGATTGACTAATCAATAATGGTGACTTTCCTAAATTATGTTCTTTATACATCCGATTTGTAGAATTAAAATGACATTACAAAAATACCCCAAACAACCAGAGATAATTGATCACATACATATAGTTTATGACAAATACTAGAAGACCCTGGAAATTATTATTACATGAAGCATTAGTTGTGCTGCACTCTTCCAAATCTCAGTCTCAGCAAGCCCTTTCATTGTTTAATCAGATCAGAGAAATTAGTTGCGTATTACAAAATGCAAAAAGAAAACAGAAATTTCACAATCCAAAATTCCAGCAGATACTCAAGTCTGAGCTATTCCACACCACTAGAACAAATGGAGAAAGCAGAAAAAGTCTTGCTTTGTAACATTAAATGTGATTGAAGACTGTACAGTTCTTCTTACGCTTTTAGACGTTTTGTCACTTTACCTGGAGAAATATACACTGCTTATTCTGAATTGCTGCTGATGTCCAGCACTTGTCAAAACCGCTATCTGTCAAGCACTTCACAAAGTGTTGCAAAATGACAGATCAGGATGTCTGAATAGATGGAGCCCCAGGAAAAACAGAACAGATAGAAAATTCATGACTCTAAACTACATCAAAGCGACTTCTGTCAACATCATGTCAAAAGAAGGAAAAAAAGAACTGTTCATTTTAGAGGGTTTTTTTCATTATATAAACACTTTTTTCACGTATGAGCTAAGTGTAAGGAAAAATTAACTTGGTGTACAGTATGATCATTTGAATGTGCCAAAAATACTCTTTAAATAATCCAGGAATAAGGAAAGTTCTAACAGTAGATACTGTCTGGCAGTTAAAACCAATGACATCCAAAAGAAATGCATGAAGAATCTATCAGCTTAAAATAGGACAAACCATCTGGCTCCAAAGAAATAAAAGTACTCTGCTGTGCGTGTTTGTTGGGTTCACAGAATCCTACAACTGGATTAATTTTGTATTTCCTCTCCAATCAGTTTTGATCATCTCTACTTAGTCTGTCGATTGTACAGCCCTAATGCAATGTTATATTCCAGGCAGGAGATTTAGTAATATCAAGGCATTACTTCAATTTAAAAAAAGAAAAAGAAGCACCACCAGCATTGCTGGACCTTCCATTACAGATAAATCTTTTAAATAGTTCCTCAAAGCAGACAGAAAATAAGTGGGTTATGATACATGACTATATACATTCAAATTATACATAATCAAATTTCGAGAAAGAATCACATACGCAGAACAATACTACTGCAGATCTAGAAACACTTTCTGTATCACATACCTTTCACTGTAGGCACTCACCACCATTCAAAGAAGTTTACTAACACTGTATCGTCTCTTGAAATGATGAGGCTAAATGACCCGGTACAATGGTTTTGGTGGCTTTTAGAGCATTGGGAAATATGAAGTGTGCACACACGCACAAACTTGGAAAAGGGAAAGCGTCACTTCATGCATAGTCAAGTAAGCATTAGCGAAATATGGCATTTACATCAAGTTTGGAACTCCAGATTTTCCACATTTACTGTCTCTGGTGTCATTTTTGCTTGCTGGTCTGCAGTCTGTGGAACCACATAGAATGGGTTGGGTTGGAAGGAACCTTTCAAAGACCGTTCAGCCCACCCCCTTGCCCCAGGCAGGGACATCGCTCTTCCACCCACTCAAAGGCCCTATAAAGCTGCTGCTGCCACTGCTGCAGGCTCTGACAGCAGCAACCGCTGATCCAGAAACCGGCACTTGCTCAGTGGTGCAAACATGCTCCAGTTTTCCTCGGAAAAGCTGCCCGTTAACTGTTGGCCAGCAAAGTTTTGTTGGCTTCAAAAAATTTGCAAGATACAAATGAGCAGGTAAAGGATTAGTGCCTTCTGGTTCAGAAAGGTGCTTTAGGATGTCCTGTTGAATGTGTACACACAGCTGGGAATTGCAATCTATTAATACTGGAGTACAGTGGAAGGCACGTCTGCTTCTTATTGTTCGCAGAACTCAATATATCTTGCTTCCTACTTACAAAAAGATGTTTATTACCTGTAACTGTACAGAGGTGTGTGCTTCACAGCAGCAGTGATTGGTAATAAGCCTCCTTTTCTCATTTACATTGATAGCAAGCATTAGTGAAGATATATGCATTTCATTTCATGGTTCAGAAAGAACAAAGTATATGTATATGTGATAGCAGTGGGTGGTTAATGAAATGGTCTGACAAACATAAGCTAATACATAATCATACTAGAATGTGGACTAGAACACCTGTTCCTGCTTCACAGGCTTACAATTCTTAAAGAAAAGTTACTATTTGCAAGAACTGAAATCACTACTATTTAGACATCAATATGCTCCGAGGAAATTTTAGTCATTTTTTGCAAACACTAAAGGGGGGAATTTTAATGATATCAAATCTCTTTTGCTTGTGTCCTATGAGTAATGAAAACTTCACACATGCATGAAGCTCCAGTAATTATTTTAAACTGCCTTCTGTTGTCCCCCTGAGGAACACGGTGGTATTTGTTTGATGCAGTTTAATTAGTGTCAGGGTAATTAATGCTATGCTATCTACATGAGATCAAAACCCTTTCTTTGTAACACTCTGGTAACTAAGAACTAAGAAAAGAAAGTGGTTTGAAAATGTGAAAGCTTGGCAGGACAGATTCAGAAACGAACCGAATTGCTCAAATCTGCATTTATGCACCTGAAATATTAAACACATCCAGCCAAGTCAGCACCTTCAAGTGTGAGACTGGGATCATAATGCATTAGAACAGTGCCGTAAGACAGGAGACCCACTGCCTCCCATGTAAGTGAAATGCTTTTTCTATGGATGTAATCAAATTAAGTGAAACATTCATGGACACCATGCACCTTGTAAGGAGTTTAAATCCTTTAATAATGAAATTATATACTTTTGCACAACCGGATCACCATAGTTATTTATAAGCAGCATGTGGTGCTACCATGTGCTGATATATTTTTCTAAATAAAAGCATCATTTGAGTTTAATGAATGAATGTGATTCTGCTTTAATGCCTGAATAAAATTTGCATTTAATTGAATGTTCAGTCTCCACTTCAAAATAGTGCCCTCTACAAAACGGACCAAGGAGGTACCAGAGTGCAGAAGTTGGGAACACACAGAGAAATGCCAGACACACACACTGAACACACTACATAAATCCTTTTTAACCGTTTCTTTGGTAATAAGGAACTGCGGTATAAATCTTGCAACACACAAACTCAGGCTGATTACAGGCTTAAGGAAATAGATACAGTTATCTTGACTGGATAAATTATTATATCCTAGAGGTTATTCTGTTTTTCTGGTAAAGCTTCAGCAGCAAACAGAACAGAAAAAAAGAAGAAAGGAAGGAAGGATGGAAGGAAAGAAAAGGAGAGAAAGAGAAATCAAGGAAAAGAAAAAGCTTCTGATTCTTTTCTTTGCAACCAAAGAAATGACGGGCTTGCCATAATGCCTTTGACACTATTACTTTGAAGAACAGAAAATATTTTAATTTTAGAGCCACACACATAGCCTGGAAAACACATTTTATGCAATAATACAGAGTTTCTGTGAGGCTTCTTGCAGAAAAGGAAACCCTGATTTGAAGACAAAGTGGCTTGGTCTATCACATGCATGTCCTGAGGGTGCAAACAATAAGAGCCCTGTTCAGAAATGGCAAATATTCTGCCAAAAAACACAAACAGTCACCCTGCAGCAGTCTGCAGATTGCGTCGGTACCCATCGCCATTAAATTCATGTTTATCTTTATCACAAGAGATTTCACTAGCCTATGCTGGTGGCACAGCAGGGTCTGTGGGTCTCTGCTAAACACTGCTTTTGAGGTCATCCATGACCGAACACCCCTGTGGATCAGCTGACCAGCAAAATATGCTCTTTCCTCTCTCCAGTTCTGCTTCCTGCAACTCGGTTGTTTATCAATTAAAGTGATAAATACAAATGACTTTAAAAAGGCAGGCGATGTAGTAAAGCAACCTGCCGAAAGCCTGCCATAAGAACCGCCCGCAAAGTTCAACAACTGTGAAAGAACTATTAAAAAGGACACACAAACAAGTGACCTTGACTGACAAGCGCACTTCATCCCAGCAATAAACAGCGGCGGGGCTGATAAGTGTTCATTGGCGCAGAGAGTAATTACCTATCTGTCAGCGTTGCTGGTGTGTGCGAAATAGTATAAATGAAACATACATAATGTACAGCAATAATATCGGGCATGCAGAACCTAATGCATTATCATCATTCTCAGGGCTCAGGTTTATGTGGCTGCCACCACTGAGTAAATGCCTTCTAGCCATGATAATTTCATTCTAATCTCTGTTCCATATTATAATTTTCATAGCTAAAAGATACTGAGGAGCAATACGTTTCAATCAAGGGCTAAATAGAACACAACCTGTAACTGGGTATTTTATACACCTATATATATTTTTTTCTTTCAAAAAAAAAATTTAGTCAATTTATGAATAGACTGAAATAAGCTGTAAATTTATGGATGACAAACTCTGTCTGTAGCAATGTCACAATGTCTGGAGACAGGCTTTACATATCTTGTACAAGGGATGCCAGCTTTGTCTATCATATCTCACAAAAGAATTCAACCCTCTGGAAGAATAAAGGTTTCTGTGCCCCCTCCTAGCATGTTATCAAACAAGGTTAATTTTTACACAAACAAAAGAAAGGTCCTACTGAGTTAAAAATAACAATAAAAAACTTTCAGACAATGTATGTTATTATGTTAAATGCTATTTAAAATATTATTTTATTACATAACCTTTACAGCTAGACCACCACTGTGGTGAACAAATCCGCCCGCTTCCTCATTAGTATCTACTTTACAGCAAAGCCTTTGTGTATTTTGAAATTATTTGGGGAATCTTTATGGAGAGGACAGCGATTTAAAGGCATGTGCAGCCTCCCCTCCCCACCTCGCCAGGAAAAGGGGGAGAGAATAGCACCTGCTGCTTTATGAAATCCGTTTGACTGGATTGCAGTATCGGGGGGAAAAGTGCAGCGGAACGTGTGCCGGGCCCACGTGGCAGCGGCAGCCCACCTGACAAACTGTTGCACCGCTGGCCTCTGGCCGCCACGCAGGTGGGGTGCGCAGGCCTAACGCACCCGCGCTCAGCGAGCCTCAACATGGGGCTTCAGCTTAATGGTCGTGCTCTGCCTGCACCCCAGGGGGAAAATGGGAACATTCTGGGGTGCAGGTGACTCCCCGGGGCAGGGCGGTGTGCCGGGAGCCACCCTGTGCGAGGTGGAGGGGAGGGAGGGAGGGAGGCGGGCGGCCAGTCCAAGCCAAGGGCAGCCTGCCGTGGCCCCCATACTCACCGGCTCCCACCCCACCTCCAGAGGGATTTCCATGCACCTACGCTCGCCTCGGCCAGCCCCCACGCGTGCCAGGACTCATTACACTGACACCCTTCCTCATTAGATAAGCGACGCACGTCCGGAAAGATAGGCAAATGTGAAAGCTCAGTGATTACATGAGCAGGGGTGGGAGGTTTATGCAAACCTTCATTTCAATTTCCATCAGCAGCCTGTCTCATCATTTGCTTTTTTGACCTTCCATCTGTGAGAAACTCAACTCTCTTCCAAAGCTCACCTGGACCCAGCCCTGGTTTGCCCAAATTTCCCCAGCAGTGTCCGTAGCAGCAGGCAGAGCCTCCGCCGGCCTCCTTTGGAAGGCAGCCCGCGTTTGACGACAGATTTCACGAGCAACCCCTCCAACAAACCCAGACGAAGCTTCAAGTGGTACGGAAACCTGAAAGCCGGCATGTTTTGCCTGGCTGGGAGTTTCACTAGAGAAATTTCACATGGCTCTAAATATAACTCAACAGCAATATTTATTTTATTTAAATGTCTCAGAACATTGCATTTGACAGAAGACAACAGACTGGAAAATTGCTTATACAAAATGCAAGAGGTAGTTGCAGTATTTTCTGGCACGTGGCACTGCTCTGCACTTCACTGATGCCCGTATGGCTGCAGCCGCCCCTCACCCTGTCCCAGCACCCTCCCACTCTGCTTTCTGACATGAGGCCTTAGATGATTGTATTTCCAATAATTATCCAAGACTCAGGAAATGGGCAGACACAGGGCAGCATTTTGACTGCTGAAAGTTCTATTTTTACTATATGCCAATGGCTGGAAATCAGTAGGGTGAAACTTTCTGCTCAGGTCAGAGTTGGATCCAAGGATGGACATAGCAAAAGTATGTCACAAACTCAGCCCATAAGCAGGATGCTGGTGATCTGCATTATAAATTTAACGTTTCCAATACAAAAATATTACACATTTCTTGTGACGTTAAAAACAGAACAAAGATGCCCAAGGCAGGTTTCTGTGTCTACCTCGCAGAATTAAAAGCGTAGCCCAGAACCTATTAAGCCACTACTCCTGGACTTACAGCCAGGATGAGTTTTAGAGGAACAGGAATTTAGAAACAAAGGGCTTTTTCTGTCTGTTTTCAACAAAATGAAACAGCCTCTTGAAGAGGGGGAGGGAGTAATAACGAGAGGCTTTTTTCTCTGAGAAATGAGGTGAAAATGAAAATGATTTTTAGTCCAGCTCAGCATGCTGGAGTGAGCAAAACAAACCCGGAGCTATTCCATCCCACTTGTATCAGTTTCCTAAGCTGAACCGGCATCCTAACTGGAATACAACCCCCCCCTTTTTGATGCTCACCGACATCCAGACGGTACACAAAATTTAGTGCCTTGCTCCTGAGTACCATTTGCAGGTGCGATAAAAAAGGAAATACAGCATGCTTAAAGGCAGCAAGAGGCAGGGTCGCCAGGAGCCATCACCCCAGCAGAAGCCTCCTCTTTGCAGACTGTGTGTCAACCCCATGAACAGCCAAATCACTCAGAAAGCAAAAACATCCAGGGCTCAATACACCCCATCCCAGGCTGCTGGGGACTCTCCCCCCAACTGTTCTCCAGTCCTCCTTTGTTTCTTTTTCAATCCTGCTAGATAGGGCACTGTTCGAACGTGATGTGCATACCCCTGTAATAGCCAGTGCCTAAAGGATAAAAAGCTTATTACGCTTTCAGCTAAAGTTGTTAATCCCCTAACAAGCTGAAACAGAATGTGCTGTAGTCTCGGAGGCCTGGGGTTGGACAGGCAATCATCACCTATGTAGGAAGTTGTTGCTACAATGGCAAGCAGCATGGTTCCTTTTGACTTTCTGAGAATACAAAGGAAACAAACTCCAGGAACGACACTTTAAATCTCAAATTAGAGGTATGTTGTTTTACCAAGAATAAAGTTAGAAAGCATCAGAATTAAAGTTACCCTCTGCTGCTGTATACCATTCCCTCCCTTTTTATACATTATCAGCCAGTCATCTGCTGCAGGCTTGTGTATCTTCTCTTCTTCCACAGCCTTGGTGTATCATAAGGATAGTTTTCAGGAAGCAAATTGAGACTATGCAGTAAATGAGGCTGTTTTCAGAAAGGCTCCTGCCTCTAAACGGCTCTCAGGGTCAGAGATTTTGCCAGCAAGAGAGAGGGAAATTAAACGGTTTTAGGGAACTGGAGAGAAGCACTAGTGTGGTCAAGGGAAAGGAAGAGCAGACCAAAACCTGTCCTGTGCCCCCTGCTCCCCCAGACTTCTAATGTCACGTGTGGCAAGGCCTTTAAATTAACATTTTGACAGACGTCTTTAACATATGTCTCATTCTTTGGATGCAGAATTTGTGGTACCTGGAGCCTGAACTTAAGCAGGCTTGAGGCACTTACAGCTGGCGTAGGTCTAAAAGGGTTTGGAGATGCAGTACGTCTAGCTGTAAAACAACACGGCTTTCAGATGAGGAAGAGGGCTAGGAATTAGTTACAAGATGTTACGCTATCATCTTTGCTCCATCAGCAGTTCACCACACAGAAGTGAGTTGCCTGAAACTATCTCAGTTTCCCCATCTGTAAAACAGAACTAATAACAATCTTATATCTCCCAAAGGAATCATAAGGATTAATTAAATTCACATTTAATGGTCTCTAAAATCCTCTACTGAAAAGTACAAAAAACCCCAGCTAGGTCTGGGTTGGTTTCAGTTCCTAATGCAGTGAGGCATGTTTCCAAGAAGTTCTTAAACCATCCTCACCTCCTCAATCATGAACCAACCAATCACCTGAAGAATAAAAAATCAGTGGCTATTATGTGGCAATAAAAAGCTCATTATTGCTTATAGCATTGGATCTAACCTTCAGGACTACCTGTCTTGTTGAGAGCCAGGAGGGCCTCGGGAGGCTCACAGTGCCCTTAGACCTGTTAGCCCTGCTGAGCCCTGCAAGTTCTAAACGTGATGTGAAAGGGGAGGCACCAGACGTGAGCGGATGGCGTATTTTAGAGACTACAACTTGAAAGCCCAGAAAGCTAGAACTGTAAAGGTACTCTGCCCTCTATCCTTATTGGAAAAGAATGCCAGGAGTTAGGTTATTCTGGTGCTTTAAGATAGAATAGTCAAACTGTGGGGTTTTTATCCCTGGTAAAAATAAATGTTCCTAGCTGGCCTGTTCCCCAACGCCAACATGTGAAAAAAACAAGGAAGTGCAATGGAGGAGTCTGTTATCCTTTGATGTTCCTCTTCCCAATAGACGGCCCAAGCAGAAAATATGACTCTTTGTTAAAGTAATGCAGTACATTAGTAGCTTCCCCCAAGCCTAATGACGCCAGAAGGATTTTACTGTTTTTATTTAATAATTAATACATTCTTCAACTATTAGTATTGCAGGAGCAAACAAAAGTCCAATGAAAATTTGAATTCCCTTGTAGTAGGTGCCTTCATACCTGCCTCTCATGTCCTTTTGTGTTACTGTCAAACACTGAATTTCCCCCAGTATAAATTTTTCTGTTGGAAACCACTGGCAACCTCCTTCCTAAACAGCCTTGTCAGAGAGTGGACTAAGGCAAATTACATTGAAGCCAAGAATATGCCTATTCTGGCTATATACTTATTTAAAGTCAAGGACATTTTAAAGAGCAGCTCCGAGCTACTGTAGAGATGCCAGCCTATGATATCTTGTGAAGTATGTCTGTGGAGTAAATAAAAATAATAATAAAAATCCAACATGTAAATTATCTTTAATCAGAGACATTACCCATTACACAACAACCCTGAAAACCCTAGCTGTTAGTCTGAAAATAAAATAAAATACACTACAATTAAAATGCTCTAATATGCATTATCCTTCCCCAGAGATGAATTATTTAAGAAATTACAAATTGGTACTTTTTTCATACAGATGCTTCATACAGGTGCTTCATACAGATACATGAATAGTTCCTTCTCCTCAAGTAAACTGAATTACTCTAATGAGCAAGAGTGGAAAAATTTGGACTTTTATTAACAAATATCTATGCTTCTCTAATTCTCTAAAAGGTCCTTTTCTTGTCCACAAAGGCTGGCTTATGCAGCTTCAAACAACGGTAAGAATTCTTGACTGACTAGTGAGATGTTATTTTTCTTCCAGGAGAAAACGATTAATAAAATATTGCCTCAGCAATGCGAGATGATAATACATTTCTAAAATAAAATAAATACATAAAATAATATTTATTTCACACAGTTAGAGATACCTACTGAAAGTCATATCTCATCTTCTCCAGGATATAGGTGTTCTGTCTGTTCGTGGTATACCACGAACCAGATCGTAATTGCAACAATGAAAAATACCAGAGCTTTTCTCCCAACTTTTATGTAACTTTATTCAGATCTTTGTAACTTTCTGATAGAAGAAGACTGTACACCACAACCAAAATATACACAAAATGTCTGAGTTATGAAGCATGAGGGAAACATAAACATGGAACTGTTTCACTTTTATTAGTTTACGACATGGTAGCATTTGAATGTATGGTTTATGGTTGGATTTTTGAAAAAGGCCTCACATAATGTCTCATTTCACATCCACATTTTAACAGTGTTAAATTCAAATCTGCACCCATAATATGCGGAGAAGTAGGGTTATCTTATCAATATAGCTGGCTGTGCTTTCAGAGCATATGTCGTACTGAACATCCAAATGACATTAGCTACATCTAAATCTAGCTATTAGGTGAAGAGGAAAGATTAAGGGTTTAAGGTTTTTAAAAACAGACATTTCCCTTCCTTAGTATTTTTATTATAAAAAAAGACTATGTGTACACACATACAGACATGAAGTCTTCTCATATAAATAAGAGACTAAAGAGCTTCCATATTCCTCTAAGAATGCCCATACTAAAACAGTTGCATTCATTTAAATAGCTGTTTTTTTAAATATTTTAATCAGTCAGGACAAAACTCTTCTTATAAAAATGAATATTCAATGTTAAATGTATCAGTTTTGTAAATTTACAAAGCAAAAATCCTACACTCTTAAATCAAATATAATGGAAATGCTTTCCAACTGAAAAGAGGTACACACAAGAAACCATGGCCAGGCCCTAGTAAAGATATTGTTTAAATCACCCCTTTTTTATCAGCCTGCAGCTTGGCATGGGTTTGAACCCAGTGGCTGGAGGTGAAAGATCTCTGTACTAATTTACTGCACCACTGAAATGCATTCTAATCCCTTCTGTGACTCCAAATCAATTTAAATCTGGGTTTATAATTTTTTTCTTTTACATCCTAACATATTCAACAACAACTTTTACTAACACTGAAGATTTCTGTTCTTTCTTTTTTTCTCTGTAAGTAAAAAGAATCTGAACGGATGTCCACATCACTCGTGTTCCCGAGACAGCAACACATTTCATCCTCTGTATCTGAATCTAATGCAGGGCAGCAGTTCACGTCTACAGTCACGCAGGTTACCAGGAGCATCTTGCCTTCAAGTCTTTATATACAGTTTGCACTTACCCCCTGTTTTCAAAACCTTTGAGAGACTTGCACAGCATTCATAGAAGGCAGCCTCCTTTCCTTTAAACGTCATCCATTCCTGACAGCTCTGCTCCTCAGGAACTCTGAATCCTGAAGGATGACTTTTGTGCTTTCAGAAGAGGCCTCCTTCAGTAAGTACCCGGCTTCCTCCACAAGCCTAATACACAACCTGTGAGCATTCACACTAAGGGGAAAAAACAAACTGGATCCTACCCCTTTAGGAAGAACTATCAGTGTAATTTTTTCTTAAGATGCAAACATTTTTATGTTTTCCTTTTCTTTACAAAAGTACATATCTCTCTATAAATAAATATGTATATATATATATAATCTCTCTCTCTCGATATCTATGTATATAGTATATATGTATAAACAATGAGTTTTAATACCGTAGCCTTGGGCACTGTATGGAAATATGGAGGAATACTTTTGATTTCTGTTTCTCCCTGAGCTTTAATGATGATTTCTGATGACAACCTACCTTGTGCTAAGTTCCAATAGTTCATTATATCAGTCCAAGAAGTTCCTAACTTTGCCATTACAACCACAGGAAGAAACAGCCTGAAGTCTGCCATGGATTTACAACAAACATTTCATCTGGTCTGCCTTCAATATACCTTTTTCCAACTGTGGTCTGTTTTGGTATCAGATTTTATTTTGTTGTTGCGTGGGAAGATGACTGAATTCAGTTGGGGATATCCTGGCCATGCTGAAGTCAAAAGGAATGCTTCCAAAAACCATGCAAGCTCTTGGCTTCCAGGCCATCTTGAGGACAAATGGCAGTGGAAATGAGATGTTATTGCACAATGGCCAGAGGCACCTGAGATTACAGTCTCCTTGGATCTTCAGTTTAATCTGCAGTCACTCCTCTAAGCAAGCAAACCCCTGCAGCACTGGAGAATGGCAATTTGAATCCAGGGGGCTGTGGCTAAACAGCTGGACCTGGAGAGTAACTGGGACTTCCACACTGCTTGGGACTAACCTCCCTCTGTAAGGGCAGAAGGAAAGAGATTTCTTATTCACTGGGTCACCCAATTAGCAGAAATGAAAAGAGTGGTATTTTTGAGTTAAGGCAGGATGGGCTGGGTCACCAGTGATGCTCTGCTGATTTACGCTGCCTATTATCAAAGGAGCTCCACTAACTTTCAGCAACAGAGGCCCTGTCCCATTTATCTAAAAGCTTTCGGCATCTGAATTTTGTGCACATTTATCTCAACTGCACTTCCACCTGACTCTGTAAATGGGCCTAAGGCAATCTCTTTACATGTACATTTAGTCAATGCGCATGCCTTACACAAAATGCACACAGCAGCAGAGAGGTGACAGACATGTTAAAGCTCCTCCTCTTATTAAGTCTCCCCCAAAAGTAACCAGGGCATTAATGGTTAGAAAAATATAGCACATTCATTAGATTTAGGAAATTTAAAAGCTTTGCAGGTAATATGCAGCTCCTCTTTTTTCTTACCATATCTTGAAAATCCCCTCCTCCCCAGATTTCATCAATAGCAGCACAAAATTATGATGACGCAGTGAAGACCATCATCATCATCCTGATTTAGGTAAAAACCACGTTTATCATATCCAACAGCACACTGCTGAGGTCCTTCTGATAAAGAAAGAAATCAGGCCCCCCCACAGGGAATACTGTGCCTGTCTAATCTTTCTTCTTCTGTTACTGTGTCAAGAGGCAGATCTTTCCAACATACAGATCCTCATTGGACCCAAAGCTATTGCAGGAAGCTTTAAAATTAGATATATGGGCCATTCTGCTCAGCTCCTCTGAAGTCTTTAGGGCCTTGTGTGCCTGCCAGATTACAATTTGCCTCTGGCAGAGGCCACTATTTTTTGAGTCAAAACTAAAATCTGTGTATAAGAAACCAAGAACTCATTTTCTAGGTAACTATTCTGATGATGCCTGTTTTGTCAAACAAAGTCTGAAGTATCAATTAGAAATAAAATTAGAAAAAAATATCCAACCATCAATTAATTAATTAGGGATTTATCTTTGCTATCCATATAAGGTTGTTTAAAGAGAAGTCAACTTTAAATTCAGTCAATTAAGAACATGATTTAAAAGCAGCTTCAGGGGCCAGACCTACCCCCAAGCCAATTTACCAACTTTGTGGCTTTGCAATCAGATTTGTGCATTTTTATTGAAAAAAAACCAAACAACCCAACCTTCCTTCTGTATCAAAGGCACAAACAAACAAATGTCAAATCTGAATAATGTTGCACTGGCTTCAACAGGCTTTGGATCCCTTCTCACCATTTCCTTCAGGGAAACAGTGTAACAGTTATTAAACAAAGTACTACAAAACATAAGTAAATGGAGAAAAAAATATTTTCCCTTTTTTTCAAGACAGTAAATTGCCTTGGAATAATAACAACAATGCAGCTTAAACTGCTTGTGTCCTTTATTTTTGTGTTCAATAGTCCTGAATGTTTATGGAAGGTTTTAGCTAGGGATGTTCTTATTTTATAATCTCAGAATGAATTATTCTGACTTTGACATTTACAGGAATTTAAAAGTTACTGCTTGCAAGTAAAACTATAAAAAAGACAAGACATAAACAATACTATTAGAGGTAATCAGAACAATTTTGTTCTGATAGAACAAAAGGTAGAACAAATTTGTTGTACTTTATTGTTTTTGGAACTATGTCTATAACCTAAATCATTAACCCATTGCATTAGGCAATGCACAAAGCCAAAGCAAACGAAGGCGGCACTTTCTTCCTCAAAGATCTTACTTTAGACAATAGGCAACAGCTGTTTAAAGGCAGAAGGAAATGGCATAGCAAAAGCATTCAGTTAACATCAGTTAGCAGTCATCTTGGCACATAAGCAGACAAACCATTTCTTGTGTCGTCACAAGGAAATGCACACTCTGACAGTCATTTCTCAAGGGCAATATCCTCAATATCCTTGAAGATGAACTGGCATTCTGGGCTGATAAGGAAGACTGTGCAAACACTTGGATACTGTACGAAAGGTTAGTTGAATCAGTGAGATGAGAGACCATCAGAGACTGCAAGAATGAGACTAAGTGTGTTGCATTTGATGGATTCATCCCTGGTGGTCAGATGCTGAGGTGCAATAATGGAGTAATAAGAAAGCAGGGAATGAACAAGCAGGCGAGCTATATAGACAGACAAGAGAGGTGGTCTCTTAAAGATGTTATGCAATATAATCTGCAAGATTTGGCATAGTCTGGCTAGAAGATGTGAGTAGATGATAATGATGTCTGTACCACACACCCAGTTCACAGGAAGACTGGTGGCAGGGACTACAGCAATGGGGAAAAGGGCAAGAACAGTGGGGGCTGGAAGGAAGGTTGGAAGAATGTAAAGCTGCTTCTTATAATGAGGGGAGAAATCAGAAAGCGAGGCACACCTATTAAAATCAAGTGTGTGCATATTTATGCCTTTAAATAAACCAGTTCAACTCTATTACTGGTGTTTAGGGAGTTAGGAGCTACATTTGCCTGTATAACCTAGATGATTAACTGGTGCAAATTTTTGGAAAAGATAACTCTTCAGTGTCAAAAAGACTGGTTGTTCATCATATGACCAGTAGTAAATGTTGAAGCACAAAGTACTCACTGTATGGCATGCAACCTTGCAGTGAACTTAGAACAAACCCAAACTTTCCTCATCAAGGATAGCAACTATCAGTCAGAGATGGAACAATACTCTCCAGAAGCCAGTATTACCCGGGAAATTATGAAAGTGCTACTTGAAATGTTCATTCTGGACCTGCAAAGGTGAGTGACTTGAGTTCAGGAATTAGCCAGTTTCCTCAAGTTCTGAGGACAAATTCTTATAAACATAGATATAAACCAGGGGTCCTCAAACTATGGCCCGTGGGCTGGATACAGCCCCCCAGGGTCCTCAATCCAGCCCCCCAGTATTTACAGAACCCCCCTGCCAACTCCCCAGCTGGGGGTTGTGAGGGGGAAACCAAACAGCCGCAGATGACTGCCTGCTGCTTCATTCGCGTGCCGGCCCCCTGGTTAAAAAGTTTGAGGACCCCGATATAAACCAAAGAAAAGTTTCTTTCAACCTTCTTAGATAACTGCTCAAGCTGTAACTGAACATCAACTAATACCTGAGTTGTTAATGCTCTGACCAAAGGACATCTCCAAATTGCAAAAATTAAAAAAGGTGAAAAGACTACATTGCTCAAGGGTCAAAATTCTGTATCCAGGTAGACTAAGCACATGCATGTCTCAACTTCATTAATTTCATGGAAAAACTGTACAAGTCAGTCCACCCTGAGAAATGAGCCCCATGGTCACTAATTAACCACTTCAGTGGCTGATCCACTACTCACGATTCCTTCCTAATCTTGACTACACTGACCTAGCTTTACAGCTTATGAGCAACTGCCAGATAATTTGTTTGTTTCTAGGTCTTAGTAGACTTGGGTTTTTTTTCCCCAAGCTTTTTTCAACAAATATTAAACAGCTGTTGACATATTCTGCATAAAAATAACAAGTTTTTGCAAGATGCTTCCTAATGTACATAACACCAAACCCATATTTTGTGTCCAAGGGATCAGACAAGGGACAGTTTCTAATCTGGGCCCAGTTTCTGAACCACCTATATGACGTCCTTTCTTTACCAGCTATAATCCGTGTCAGAGAAGAAAAGACAATATACAGCCAAGTGGATGCAAGGACCATGTGGGGTATGCTCTGACTTAAGTTAGGACACAATATATCAGATAAAGAGAAATGATTATGATTACAGAGGCATAAACAACCCCCATATTTATACTAACAGTGTCCATTTCAATTCTGCTTTAGTTCCTCCCAGTTACTGGGGCTTTGAGCAACCTGGTCTAGTAGAGGGTGTCCCTGCCCATGGCAGGGGTGTTGGAACTAGCTGATCCTTAAGGTCCCTTCCAAACCAAACCATTCTATGATTATCACTTTCATTCTGAAATTTCCTGATCTTGATTTCTGTTTGAACATACTTTTTAAGTAAAGTTTGAGCATCAACAGCTCAGTCATCCATGAGAAGTGAAATAAAGTTTTGCCATAATGAAAAAAAATCATTGCATCCCTGCTTTAAATAGCTCCCTAGTCAAGATGGCCACAGTTGGAGAGCCAGCATTTGGCAAGAAAATTTATCTCAGTGGGAAGATATCTTGGCTTGTTTGAAGGAAAACTTGCTTTGATTTGGTACCTTCTTTTCAGTACATACTGAAAGTTCACGATACAAGGTCTGCTGGAGTGAAATCTTGTCACCGGCTTGTTTGGTTTTGTACCAAGCCCCAGTAACTAAAGAGCTATTTGGTACATGAGCCCACTTCAGTACTCCCAAATGTGCACTGAAAAGCATGGGGAAGTCAGTGTTGTGAAACGGCAGGAATACCAAAGGCTGAAGAAAAAGCTCCTACAGCTCTCAACCTAATCAGAAGTACTCCTGTCACCTTCCATGATCTGAAGAAGTTGTAACAGCTGAAAGAATGGCTCCATGGACGTTTGGTTGCACCAATTTTGCTTGCATCTTAAGTATTACCTTACCTACTACCAAATGGATTTATTTCAACATCTCAGGAAACACCTGCCCAATAATGAGCAAAGACCTACTGATCCCCCCTCCCCTATTTTTATGTGTGTGGTTTTGCTGCTATTGAAACAAAAAAACCAAACCCATCTAATCAATTTCAACTGAGTCAGATCCTGTACACTAAACTTTGGAAACTTTTAAAGCCAAAGCTGTAGTACCTTGAAAGCACAGGTTCCAAGAGAAAAGCTGATAGTGCGACTATCACATTTTGGACACCCTGGAGTTTTCTAAGCATCAAACTTCTCTATGCCTTTGGGCTTTGTCCTCTTGTGTATCAGCCATGCAACTGTTGCATCTGAATTGATAAGGAATGGTTATGCCTCTACATACAAATCCACTTACACTTCTACTTAGAGCTCTGCTGCCCAGCCCTCTATATGTGCGCCTGCAATTCTGCTGTAAGAAGAAAACAAACAGAGCAACTGTAACGGTGCTTCCCAGTGTTGGGGCATGAGTCACAGAACTGGAAGGGTGTCAGGAGCCAGGAGAAAACTGCCTTCCTGATATCAATCATATCACCTGCCAGTCTCTGAAATGAGGCACTGCTTAAATGAAATTAGGGCTTAAAAGGATGTTAACATCCTTGTTTTTTTCTGGAAGACAAACACAGTGTAACTCCTCCTAATATTGCTTCATTATTCATCATCAAAGCAGTTTCACTTTCCAGACAGAAAACTTGACAGGCAGGTTGTGCTGCCTATAATCATGATTTTTACAGAGGAGCTAAGACCTTCTTTTAATGGAAGCACTTCCCCTAGGAAGAAAACATGGGAGAGGTGGGATTTGCCCTGAAATTTGAGGAATAACTCATTTTCATCACTGGATCACTGGATGTGTCTGCTTATCCTAATCTTACACCCTTTTTCTGTCTTTGGTCTCCTTATAATATACTCTACCCTTTCCTCCCTTAGACCTGTCAGTCTGCCAAAGAGTTGCTTTGAGGTAAAAGTTCACCAAGCTATTCTTTCCAGGGCAATATGTTTCTACTTTCCCCTAGTACATTATTAGAACTAACTGCAAATTACACCTTAACAAGCATTCTCAGTAAAGAGGTGTACTGACAATTCTTTTAATAGCATTTGGGTCCATTAGGGTATAAATCAGCAAGTTTTTTGCAATCTGGATCTCGGTAGAGAAACCAAGCTGCCATGCCCAGGAGTACTTCCCTTACAATTAACTTAATGCTGGAATGGTGCTGCCATTTTTTAATGGTAAAAACATTTTCTAAATCTTATGAAGTATTGGTATTTGTTTCTGAAATAGCTTGCAATGGAATCCAGACCACAGTAGAAACTGTATTATTTTTACAAAACACACGTTACAGGTGGGTGGGAAGGGAAAGAGCAGAATGTACTGCTTCCCTTGTCAGCGGTGTACTAAAACCAGTAACAGGCAGGCACTGGAGCTAAGCTCCATCTTAACAGGCTATCCACTGAACCAGTATCAACAGTTTGAATGGAATACACAAACGGGGAGTTCAGGACATAAACACACATTGGTCTCCTAAACAGGCAATATATAAATCCAAACATGATCATACAAACCAGTAATTACCACCATAAAGGGCAATTTCAAATATGCACCCTTGAATCCCAGTTACACAGTAACAAGATGCTCAGTAACCAGGCTGATAAGCGCAGCTAAAGCCTAAGGCCTGCAAACACTGGATGGAATTCCGACTTTGCCTATGACAAAACTGAGCACCTATCTAGTTAGAAATGCACCTACATCGTCACACTGAACAACTCCAAAATGCACTTTTCCTGAAAACATCCGCGTTAAAAATCTGTGGTCTCTGAACGGAGGAGTATCTCAGGTGGGACACAGCAAAGGCACTGGGCACACCTGCAAAGTGGCCTCTGCCGAGGGAGGTGGGGGACAGGAGGAGTTGGGGTGGGTGAGCAGGACCTGGGGCAGGCCCAGTGTTCCTCGGCGGTTCTCTGTTTCCCTCGTACATGCATGCATGAACAGCGACAATGACCAGCCTCATCCGGCAGGGAAACAAGGCCCGTTGGGAACATTTATATCACGGCTTCAAACAAAGCCTGCAGATGCGGCCTGCCACAGGAAGGGTTTACTGTCCATACCACAGCCTGTCATTGTAAGTGACTGTACAGATACTGCATAGTGATAAATTAACTAAAAGACAATCACCCATGCTTAGGCTGCTTAATTTCAGAGACACATTATTATGGCTGTAAAATGCTTTCTGAGCATAAAGTTCAGAACTGGTTAGTGCCTCAAGGCACTTCTACTCTGCTTGAGCCTTACCTACCTAAGACACCAAAATGTATTTTGTGACAGTCCAGATCAGTTAATATTTCTGTGCTGGTCACTCCCTGATTTTAAAGCTGATGGCATTGCATTTCCAATTCTTTTTAATGAAGAGTCAGGACTGTGATGAAATAAACTGTTGGCATTATCTTTTTATAAATATTATGAGAGCAGCTGTTTGCCTGCCCAGGTTTGCTCTGACACCTGCTTATCTGCATGAGTTTGCTCAGAATCAAAGCAACTATAAAAGCAAATATGTAAAGGAAAGGTTAAAAAAGTAATCACAGCTTACAGGTACACAGCTTCTGAGGAGACAAAAGTATCCATAGTTGGTTTTCAAGCTACAATCCTCCCAAGATCAAGCCTGCGATGGACAGAAACTTGAAGTCTTCAAAGACTTGAGAAGGGACAGGGCTTTTTCTACACATGCCACAAAAATCAGAAGGTATGTCAGTGAAACAGCCAATAATTTGGAAAAACTGAGACTCAGAAAGCAGGAGTATGTTGTGGGCTGAACAGACTCCTCCTTCCAACTCAGACATGAGAATCAAACTGGACCCATCTGAATTATACCATAGAGATCACATTTAGGTAAATGAATATATGTATTTTTATATACATTATTTTTTTGCTATTGCGAACCTTTGGTCCAGTGTGCTTGTTAGTTTTGAAAAGAAATATTTTTTGCTCTGAAATAGTAGTTTTGAGTAACTTTAATCAGCTGCTTCCAAAGGAAAATGTCTGGATGGTCCCGTAGCACTGAGTCTGCTGATACAGTCAGGAGTATAAGAAGAGTAATGTAATATAGGTTTTAATTTGAGAAATGTCATTGCAGCTAGCAATTCCCCCTAATAAATAATATCTACAGAATGACCTCACAGATGAGGAGGCTAAAATATTAACACAGATTTGAAAAAAAAAAAAAAAAAAAAAAATACATTATACTTTATGTTAATAGATTAAATTAAAATATACATCATAATTAATGGAAGCTAGCTTGATGTGCAGTTTGGAAGTCTCTGAAGAATATAACCCGTTAAGACTACACCATAGACTAAAGTATTAAAGACTGACTTCTGCTAAAGTAATTCTTTAAGTGTACATTAACTCCAGACTGCATCAGCAGAATTCCACACTTAAAAGAATGGAGTTTTCCATGACTCCTGCCTACCAAAATTTTGATTGAAATCAAAGTGGCAGCACTGAGAACACAGGGTTGACATATCAAATGCCATAGCCATTTTGAACAATTATGAGCCCAAATCTGCCATCATATACATATACATGTGATTCCAGCTGGTGAGCTCAAATTATGTATGCACAACCAACAGAGAATACTTTTTTTATATATCTGTAAGTTTCACCACAAAAAATACAATGCAAATTCAAGCAATAGCATTTAAGCACAACAAACTGTGCTATAAGGAATATGCTGAAAATCACCTGGTTCCATGTATTTGTCCTAAACACTGGAAGAGTTTGATAATGATGTGTGGGTTTGCATATAAACTTGCACTGTAAATACAAAAAGAATGCAAAAGGATGCACTAAGGATGTAAAATGTAGCAACAAGTCAACTTTTTTTTGTACCTCAGCTGCTTGTATTGCTGTTTGCGCTGCTCTGCCTCTGTGGGCAGCTCAAACTGATGACAGCAAGGCTTCCCAAATGGGAACATGACTTGTGAAAGTCCCTCCAGTGTCCAAACCAGAACAAAATAATTTCTGAATATGACTAATTCAGTCTGGAATCTGAAACAATCAGAGATGAAGATGATCACACTGTGCTTCTCCTTCCAAGTGGGAGATGGAGGAAGTTGTGTTTACACGCTTGCTCGGGCAAGCTTTACCTGTATGAGGTCCGACAGTCCAGCAATAGAGCTTGAGCAGCAAGGCAGCTTCTGGTGGGTCTGCCTACACCACCATAGCTCTCTACAGCCACAGAAATATCTATCACACCTGTAATAGCCACCATGACGTCTGCATCGTCAGTGCATAATTTTAGCAGCCCAGACAGCACATAAAATGAGATGATAAAGCCCTCCAATGCCAGGAGTTTTCAAAGTGTAATCCCTGAATCTTTGAGACTCAATGGGCTGCATCTCAGATGTCTGCAAAGGCTAACTGAGAAAAACAAGTCTCTTGCAACCAGGAGAGGTCTGCACCTCCATAAGAAAAAGACAATAAATGACCACAGATCAAAAGCATCTAACTTGCTCCATTTCTGCAGGGTGAAGGCACTAAGAAAAAGTGGTCTCTTGGAATTTACATGACAATAAGGCAAGGAAGTTTGCCTCTCTGCTTCAAATAGCATTTCTTTCACCCATTCCTCTCTGGGACCAGTTGATAATGCTGTCTGCGGTTCATCTACAAGTGCTTTCCACTAACTTAGCTGAGAGATCACAACTCTTTCAAAATGAAATTTCTAAACTCATGAAAAAGTCAGATCTAAAGAACATTCATATAATCTGTGGTTTAACACTTGGATACTACTTTAAGACACTACAATTAATTATACTTTTCTTTACTCATGTTTTCCTTTACATGCTTCTTCAATAGTATTACAATATTGTTTTGTAAAAATACCTATTCTTAATTGAAAAAACCTTGTGAAAAGGGAGCATTCTTTTACTAATAGGAATGTATAGTTTGAAGCTATTTTTTCATTAAAATCATAAAGGCCAACTGCAGTATTTCCCTTAAAATGGATCACTGCATTTCTATGTTTCATTATGAAAAAATATAAAATAGCCAAAAGAGTGTAACATGCCTATCGGCAAAACCAAGGCATACGTAACCTGAGACTTTCTGAGATCAGTGTGCATGTCTAGCAAGATAAACCTGGTGCAATACAGTGTTCTTGCATTTATGTTACAACCTTCTTTTATTACTTTCATTGAACACTGTATGTTTCAGCAGCAAAGACTTGCAATACAACCACTTTGCATTTGCAGATCAGCTTTTTCTCAAGAAATGGACAAAACAAGTCATGACCAAAAAATGACCGTCCATCTCACAGGGAAGGGCTGAAGCAGAAACATAGCATGTAAAATGGTATAACAATATGCGACTCTGACTTGCCATGCTACAGCATACCATTGCTCTTTTGCTAGCATACCTAGAAACATATATTGAGAACAAATGGTGCATTTGACCTTACTGACAGTAGCACCGGAGGGAATCCTGTGTTGTTTCAGAGCTGGTAAACCTGTATATATCATAACTGCAGTGCAATTTGTCCTTATTTTTCTTAAAAAACAACCACCCCAAACCTCCCCAAACCACGTACAACATAAAACCAAGTGTTTTTTTCATAGCACTGGTATTTTAAACCGCTATGTGTTAGTACATATACATTGACACTTTCTGGAAAGGAAATAAGGACTCGCTTGACACCATGAGGGTAAATTAAGTTTATGCATGTGTAAATAAAACCCACAAAATACTATGTTTATGGTGTGATATGATAAATGAAATCAACCTTTCATGATTCATGATGAATAAATTTACTGAATTACATTTTTTTACCTTATGGGCACACATACTAACCCATGAAAAGAAAATGATTCCTTGACACTGTACTTGGAAGAAAAAACTCAAAAGGGCCCGCTCCTGTAACCAAATACCATCTAAAGTGGTGCACACTGGGGCAAGGGTGGGGAGGTTAAACAGCAGCAAGGGGCAGATAGAGACAAGACTGAAAGATTTCCACCCCTTTGAGTCAACAAGGGAGTGTTCCAGCTGACATATGCAGCCTCTGCTTGCCCTTTGTCATGTCTGTGTTTCACCTCAAAAACTGTCAGTGACTTGTCAGAATCAATCAGAAAAGCTAATGCAATTCTGCAATGATGTACAAGTTTGGACAGCATGACATCAAATTTCTGGTAGTGTGTGTCAAGTACCATATGAAAACAGATGTCCTCATTACTCCACTGCTTTGGTACAAAAGAGTACATCTTACCTTTTTGACCCGAATCTGGCAATTGGGGGATTATAATAAAAGACAGCTAGCCATACAGCCTCTAGCCAGTACTTCTATCATATAAATCGAATTCTAACGCTCCTTATCTTCCAGCAAAATAAGTTTACTTTATCACGTACAGTTTTCCTACTGGATGCTGCTTTACGTTCCAAAGACTTGGAAGTCAGACTGTCAGTGCTCTGCTGAACAGAGACAACCCACCATCTTGCTTAATGTAACAGGGGTTTCCAGAGCTTGACTCATTAACTGCTACAACTTGACCAGGAAAGCCAAAGCCTGTTACTGAGCAGTTGTACAGCTCCTGGGTAGACCCTGAGCATTAAGCACAACAAGTGACCTGCGATGCAGTCTCACCACGGGGTTTTCATACATATCAGCCTTTTCCTACAGCCAACATGCTTGCTCCTAATACATTCCATGGTCCCCAGGTGCCACAGCTGCAGGTGATGCATGGAGAAGGACCTACAGCTGCAAATCTATCTGAAATACAGCCAGTATTTTAACTGCACATTTTATTTCGTTATACTAAATAATGAACAGTACTCTTACAACAACCTTCCCTTTCACTAAACCAGGGCATACAAAACCAAACTAGTCTTCTCTAGCTACATCTCTCCTCTTTGACACCATTGCCAAAGCTTTACTGATGCTATGTAAGAGAAGAGAGAATTTTTTGGGGGAAGGTAGAAAGAGTTAGGGTGCCAGCAGACTCTTAACTGCCCAGGAGTCTTTTGCCCAATGTATAATTGCTGAAACCGATGAAATCCCCAGGTGAACTAGTCCATCCAAGGCAAAATACAGATAACCATGCTTCAGGACAACCTTGTGGGAACAACAGGCAGATTGTCTAATTCCATTAGTAGAGGAATTAAGGCAACTCTATAACCTGAGGTGCATTAGCAAGTAAAAGAAGCTTGATACAAAAACGATTTAAATGTAAAAAGAATAAATTCCTACCACATGTAATTAGAGCGAGAGAGGAATAATTTTATCTCATGAGGGAAATACAAGCACCCCTCCCTGTGCCAGGTAATACCTAGAAACAGACTTATAATTAGATGCCTTAGGAAGAAGTGCTGCTCTCCCTGCTCAGAGCACACTCTGGAATCTGAATCTTCCCAGAGAATTCCCTTTGTGCTAACAGGGAATGGCAAAGTGAGCCTCTGAATTACTTTGTTTGTTAGTTGTGCCTCTCCCTGTCACTGGGCTCTTTGAGGTGTACAACCTGCTGCTATTTAGGTTGTCTATACAGCCACAAGCCCTCTCTGGGAAAGAACTGGCAGTGAAGCTTCTGTGTAAGGATAGGCATTGGCAAGGGAATTAATCTCATCTGTAAGAGCTTACATTATATCCCCCAGAAAGGAGATCTGCTAGCACAAAGCCACTTGGCATAGCATAATACAATAATTTCTAGAGTTTTGTATCACTATTCCTGTTCAAATCTCTAAGCGTGTTACAAAAAGAGAAGCAGGAACCAGTAAGAAGATCTCGTTAATGGGAATATATGATCCCTGCTTTAATAACAGGTCATGCTACCACCAGTTCCTAGAACACAGTATTCTTCAACGGCAATGGACAGATTAATGTAATAAAGATGGAAATGTCATCAGTTGCAGTCAGATGGAATCAAGCCTTTGAATTCTTTCAGTTAGTGGCTTACCTGCTGAGAGAGATAAGAGATCCTGCACAGTACAAGTGATGTTTGTTAATTTTTTTGTGATTTGGATTGAGGCTGCAATTAGCACACTCACTCTCACAAGCACCTGAGAAAACTTTGGTCAACACTAAATTAGCCTGACTGTTAATTTGCCGTGGAACTGTCTTCATCTGTGTCCACTCTTCACAGGGATTATAGTAGCTGACTTTCCTCGAAGTATTTCAAAGCTTCTTACTCTAAGTTCAGCCTTTCTAGCTACCCACATCCCAACAGAGTGATACACACATTTTATTCCACTATGACATCTAACGCACTTTGAGTTAAAGCATGGTTTGCAAAAGTATGGTAATATCAGCATATTTAGCACATGAACGAGATGAGATCTTTATGGCTGTGAAGACTAGGGTTGGCACATTGCATTGCATGTACAATAAACAGCTTCTATACTTCATGCAAAGTCAGTCCTTAAATACCTACTGGTGCACAGTTTAGAGGCACAGTACAGGATTCTTTGGTGTACACTAAATGCACCCATTTGACCTCCCACACCTTGTACATTATTTCGTCTTTCTGTGCCACCCCTTCTCACCAGCCCAACTTGTTCTAGAAGACAGGCAAAATGCAGGTCTTTGAATGAAGAAAATAAAAAGTATTTTCATCCCCACCAAATGCAGGAGTGAAGAATGATCAACAGTGTTCAGTGCACTGCCAGTCAGTAAAGCAACTGTATCAAATATTAAGACTAAATAGAGATTTTTTTCAGGCATAATAAGCATGCATCAAAAAGATCTGCCCACCCTCCCCATGTACTCTACATGAGCTGATGTTGCTTTGATTACTATTGCAGATTAAAAGCTCATCATTACAGGAGAGGAGTTTTTTGGCAGCCAACCTGAGAATGACCTCCTATTCCATATGCACACTGCACCTTTCTCTGCTTTCTTTCCTTAAACACATGCCAACAACATGGAGCATGAGAACCCAAGCAGCTTGCCTACCAGAACAAAACACTGCACAGCATACAAAACCACGATGTTGTTTAAGTTGGGAGGGACCTTTTGAGATCGTACAGTCCAACGCACCGCTCAAGCGGGGTCATTTGCAGCTGGTTGTCCAGGACCATATATCGGTAGATGGGAGACTGTCTCTAAGCTGTCTGTTCCAATGTTTGACCACCTTCATGGTAAAGAAGTGTTTCCTTGTGTCCACATGTAAGGACTAACAGAGAACACACCACACGTGACAAATACTAGCCATGCCACTTCACGCACCACTGTAAGATGTTCTGATGCCTAGCTGTTGAAGAAGAGTAAGAAACCTCAGAAGATTAGAAGGGACAGATCTTAAGTAACCTTCCTGCAAGTGGACAACGGACATTCCCAGAGAAACCTCTCTCCTGTTTTCCCACAACCTTACCTTCTCCCTCCTGCCATCCATCCTGAGAGTACCCACACCTGCACTCCCCTGCATTTTCCCAGCTGGTCAGGGTCCTTCACCCTCTCTCTTTCCCTCTTGCCTCAAGAATTGGAAAACTCCAGGATACACAATGCATCCCTAAGACCAAATACCTTCCACTGTATCTGCGTGACACCCCCAAAGTGAGGCCACCCCCAAAGTGAGGCCACTAGCTGCCACACTCCAAGTATTGCTGCTCATACAAAACCAGTTCTAACACAAATATTTAGCCGATCTTTCTCTTTAAAATTGAAATGAATGGCATTTCTTCAGTAAATATGCAGAATATTTTAATTGAATTTTTATTTGCTCTTCTGTTCACTGAGACCTCTTTGACCAAGCAACAAACAAATCTGGCTCTAGGATTGCCCTATCTGCAAAATAAACCTAATTTCTCATTGAAAAAAACTTAAAACCCTAGGTTAATATTCTGATTTCTCACTATATTGGATATGGATCCTTCTATGGTTCTTTTGCACTTGTGACTCTCAGCTCTGTCACAAAAATATTTTACTAATTTCCTCAAACATTAGCACAGGCTTCCAGTTGTTAAAATCGCTCCTTCTGATATTTGCTTTGTAAAAACATGACCAAGGACAGCACAATTTAACTTCCACAAACATCACATTTTTATGATAAATCAACAGGGCAGCAGATACATGTATTATGAAGTTAATGGTCTGTCAGGATGTTAACAATGTTGATTCCTGAAGAGAAGTCTAGAATTTAAAAGACAAAACTGGGTTTATCGGATAGGACAGATTGCTGCTTGTCTGACCGACTTAGTCTGTGTGACAGAGCTACAAGCTGCCTTTGGGTTCACAAGTCCTTCAAAACCGAAGATTCATGGTAATAGAAAGCTTTTCAGCATAAAGCATCCAACAATCAGAGTTAAAGTTTTATTTATTGGCTCTGACCATCTACTTCTGTTATCAACCATAAGGGCCCATACACTTCATCAACTCCCAACAATAGCCGCAAGCTTGGACAATCTGTCTTGTGTCTTCATTGGGTAAAACTTCAATGGAGCAGCATCGATTAAAGAACAGCCCACGCATAAAATGGAAACTCATTAAAATAAACTTTTTCAAAGGGGGAAGAAACTTCAGTTCCAATTGAATTGAACTGTTTTTATTTCGGAGATGAAAGCTCCATTACCCAGCTATACATTCATGTGCTCTTGGCTTAAGTGCTTTTTATTTGACTTAAACTTTTGGTTTCTTCCCATGTCTTTTTGGAGGCTTGAGAAACATAATAGGAATTCAGAGCTTATTGAGCTTGATTGGAACACAGTATCTGTGAACCTCATCATAATACCTCCTGGACCTTTATGTTTATCGTCTCGCTGTGGCCTCTTTTGTGGGTTTTCCTGGCCTTTCCTACAAGAACAATTGTCTCCTTTCACACGTATTTGCAGAGACGTTTTTTATGCTTTAAACATTTTTAAATGAGCAGCCACAAAATAATGAAGAAATAAAAATAACGCAGGTGTCGTCATTTACATTATAGACGGAAGACTTCATAAGCTGCTGATGTCAAGCTAGCTTTTCTAAAGTGTTTATATGAAAACTGACTTGCAGCTTACTGCCTGAAAATCTCACCTTGAACTTATTACGAGGGCAATAATAATATGAAAAAATACAGATGGTAACCTGTGCTATCCGGAAACTTCAGTTTAAACAGCAAGCTTAATACATGGCAGATTACTAATTTATATCAAAGCTAAGTAATAATATCCAAAATGCTTTGATTTTAGATGACTGAACACTAAATGAAATGAACTGTATTCTCAGTTACTTACATATACTGAATGTCAAAAGAAATTTGTTTAACGCTGCAGAGCTATACAGAAATATTCACTGACTGTACCACCAAACACCCCACACTGCAGAAAATGAGCCCGCAAATGCTTTACAAAATTTCATCCCACGATGTGCTTTTGTCTTCATATATACTTCTATGAAATGTAATCGAACTCTATTAAAAATACATTCAAGTATTTCTTAAAGCTTTCTTTTTAAATAATAGCACAGAACTTGCATAAAAATGAACACACAGAAGATGAAAATATGTTTGTGCTTCAAATTCACCACCAGTATTTTTTTGGCCTAAATTCTGGTTTGGGGTGAAAAAAATATCAAATCACCTTTGATTTAAGCCAGACACAGATGCACACAACAGAACTCGGTTCCTCAGGTTTACATATGGCCACACAAAGGCAGAGAAAACACAAAGGTCTATTAATGAACATCTCCCTAGAACACAAAAAATGTACTTCATACAGCACATTATTTAAAAACAAACAATGTGTGGGAATCAGACAGATTTAAGACCTGCATTATTCTAAATTTTTGCATAAAGACTCAGTGTTGATTATAAATTAGTTTTTCTTATCAATGTGTTCATTCTCACACATTTAATTCCTGAGGCTGATAGACATTAGTCTAACACTTAGACAAGACAAGGAGAGTCTGAATGCTCAAGAGAAAACCATGCAAATCTGGGAGTCTGGGACTCCAAAATCTGATCATTAACTTACAATTTCTGTATTGCATTTGTCCTTAGGATAGTGAATGAAGGTACAGTTCACACTCCAGCTAGGCAAACCCCGATTAGCTTTCACCTTAGTACTACAGACAACATCAGTGAAAATATACCTAGGCTGGCCCCAAGCCCACGTGCTGACCACTCTGCTGCCACAGCTTCCCTACCCTCCCTTGCTCTCACTCTGGCTAAATTACGAGTGGCACGGTTACGGCACCCTGCGCTTCATTTGCTGCACAGAGATGCCAATCACTTATGATATGTTTAAGTGCACCAGAAAGCCCAGTTTCTCCTTCTCTGCCTCAGTTTCACCTGCTGTAAATTTAGCCTGCTCATGGAGATACTGCACTAACCGGTTTGTACTTGTACTTAATGTAGTCAAAGAGTTATATAAAGATCAGTTTCCAAAACCATTTCTTTTAAGGGATTCTATAGAAGTTTTCCACTCTAAAAACATTTTTAAACCCTGCAAAATGTCTCAGCATTAGAAAAATCTATGTCCTGTATTTTTTATTTAAAAGCTCAATGTAAAAGGTCATTTGAGAGAACAGCCCCACATTACTCAGGCCACCAGAATCTGCAGACAGGGTTTTCACGCATAGAAAGTCACCCGAGAGTAGGGTGGGAGTTTGGGTACACAGGAAATGGGGGATTAAGTACAGATCTGTTAGATTGCTTTGTCACTTGACATTTTTTCAGGTAGAATTCAAAAGGCAATTTAAAACAAAAAAAGTATAAAATATAGAAATGTGTAAATGCCATAAAAATAAAATATAAAATAGGTAGATTAAACGTGTGTGAAAAATACAGCATTATTACTTATCATGATGAATATTTTCACAGTATTTCTTGATGGACGTTGCAGCTCAAACACACTTATGTCAAAAGTTAAACACAAACCAAAGCAGAAGTCTATAGAACTGAGCTGTGCTTCTTCATCGCTGTTCCTAGAGTTTATGTTCAGTATAACTCACAGGGATTGCTACTCCCTATCAGACATTCTCAAGCCAACTGGAAAGCCTTTAAGAATAAAGCAGAATAAGAATAATGTAGGATACAGAATTCTTGCTTACACTGTATTCATAGGCCATTTCATTATTTTACAGGTGGTTGCAATCTGCTTGGATTTTACGAAGATATTAGATATGGTCATACTCAGGTTCAAAAATGCCTTTCATAGCCCAAAACTCAATGCTGTAATTTAAAAAATAAAATATGAACACATCAAATTACTATAGTTTAACTTAAGACTATTCTTTTTTCCTGTTATCACCAAATAGAAACTTGCACCATGCACACAGACAAAAAAAATATTCAGAAAACTTTGTTTGTACTACTATCGTAACTGCTGGCACAGAGCTTTATCCCAATTAGACCTTAAAGAAATGTACTGTCCTATTATCTGAGTGTGTTTTTGGAAATGGCAATCAAAGAAATATTCTAACATGAACAAGTGTTTCTAAGTGCTAATTATTCATGGTATCACTTGCTGATTGGTGCCTGCGGCCATGAAAATTTATTTCTAGGCTGTATTTACAGTAAAACCAAAAGTGCTTAGTGGCAAGTAGCTTAATCAAATTTAAGAACAGCAGACAGATAACATAGGAGAATTTTTTTTTTTCTTTAATCCTCTCATTTGGTTTTGAAACATAAGGCCCTGTTCACTTCATTTAAGTCTCACAATGACTGGAAGCCTGATCAATCTGTCTTGTGTCTTCTTAGGGTGAAACTGCAATTGAGTGGAAGCAACAGATGAACAAAGCCCACATTCAAATCTGTAGCTCATTAAAATAACGTTAAAATAGGGTAAAATCGCAATTGTAAGTGAATTGTAGTTGGCTTCTTTCAGCTACATACATTTGATTAATAAACCATACATTCATTAGCCATGAACTGCTGGTCTTTAAAGTAAATTTAAATGAATGACCCTGCTTTTTTGATCTTCAGACAGTTTTGAAAACATTTATGAAATAAAGCTTAAAAAAATAGGTCAAGGGCTGTTTCCTACAAGCCGAAGAGCTAATGGGATACGATCCGTCAAATCCCATAATCAATTCACATTCTGATACAGAAACTTAGAAAGCTGCAAGTTTACAAGAGACATATTGTAAAACAGCTTTTACAGAGGGAAAAAAAAGAAGTATTGTTAATTTGCTTTAAACTCACAAGCAGTCCAACACTTCCAAGAACATATTTTAAAAAAATACTGTAAGAAGACAACCTTAATTAAGGTTACAGCAACTCAAACAACAATGAGAGAAGACAGGCCTGGAAGAAACCCCCTAAGTCATGGAGCAGCCTGCAGGTATTCATCCCAGATTGCCCTGTTCAGAAACCTAAACAAGGGTGTTTCTGCCTCGAAACACGGGTAGAAGTCAACCTAGTATTTTTACACTGACTTTCCCTCAAGATCATCACCGGGATTAACCCGAGCTGCTGAGCTAGGAGGTTGCTGCTGGCAGACAGGCTACAGCCTCTGTGCCACCATCAGTGACGCCTCAGCCTCGTGGAGAGACTCAGGGCAGCACAGGCGCCAGTACTTCGCATCTGGACAATCCACATCCCCCTCTACCCTTCCACTTTGACTCTTAATCTCGAAAAACACTCAGCACTGTTGCAATTAAGTGGGCAACTCACTGCAACAGGGTTGAAAATACAGTGGAAGAAAGTACCTACAGCCCGAAGTGACTATGAGCAGAGCCACACGCCTGCAAGAGTTACTCCTTCTTGTGCAGCTCTTGTGTAGATCCAAGCAAGAGCAAAACACACAGTCCTTGCAGCTGGACAAAACTCTGGGGCAGGGGTCCCCACACCAGGCACCTCTGCACAGAAGAGATGCTCTCCAGGTGGAATCGGACTCTTAATTGGCCACCTGGTTTTATTTCCCAGAAGAGCCCTTCTTTCTGCTTTCCAGAGAGAAGATAACTAAATGAAGACCAGAGCTTTGTCCCACAAACAGAAACCATTGCTGGAGGACAAAAAGAATTATCAGGAGTTGCTCCTAAAGAACATTAGTGTATTCTAGGGCCATTTCAGTATTCCCCGAAATTAAGCAGAGGTTTCCCCTTCCTTCCCACAGGAATAATCCCAACTGTCGGCCATTGTTCTTTTACGAATTCACCATGGAGAAGACACAGACTGGAGGTCATGGTGATAGTTGGAATAAATCATTGCTAATCCCATCTCTGACACATCAGACCATGCTTTTAAAGAAGGTGAGCAAGAAAATAATTCCTAACTCAAATTCAACACTCAGCCCCAACACCTGAGTCAACCATCCACCAAATCTGTTAGCTATTTGCCTGTCTTCCTAACACTGCTGGGATATTGCTCTACACAGACTATTACACTTGTTTTACATTTTGGGGGCTCTCTCTGAAGCTCTAACATGAAACAATTTAGGTTGAGATTCATTTCCCTTAAATGAAGCAATCAGTAAGGATCCTAATCATGCTGCATATCCTATACAGCTGATAGAAAGTATCCCTCCTAGCGCCTAGTGCCAATTCAGATGCTCAAGCTCTGAATTCCTCTATAGAGATATCTGTCTTACGCCCCTTGACTGCAGAGGGACAACTACAGTCTTCACTTAAACTGGTCAGGTGCACTAACTTAGTAAGGGTGGATGTATCTTACACTTCAATTACCAGAATTTCACGTTTTACTTATAGATGAGTACACACCGTGATGGCTTTAGGTTGGTAAAGAACAGCATGCCAACAGTTGCCAGCCTGCATCCCATGTAGCACCAAAGATGACAGTAAGTAGCCTGTAAATTTAGGTACATCTCAAGATGTGCTACCTATGCTCTCCTCCTGCCCCAACAGTGACCAGTGCAGTCAGTGGAGCCTGAACTGATTTATTTCACCTGAAGTAAACAAGCAGGGCTTAATTCAGCTGCGTTAAGACAGGGGTCTATCTAGTACTGTGAGATGCTCCACAGCATTCATTCCACATTCACACAGAGCTGGCAAGTCTGACACTGCCACAGAGGGAGAATTACATCCTTCTGGACCCACAGCTGGAGGCCATGCAGGACAGACATCTCTGTTTAGGAGAATGAATGGTGCCCTTTATGTCTTCATTACAGCATGTGTCTGCATTGTAAATTATTTCCACAAAACCATTAACAGCATCTCAGGAGAGGTGACCACGGAGAGAACAAAACCAGAATACAAACTTACACTGGAACTGCTCCGAGTACCCATTTGGATGCAGGGCAGACTCAAAGGGCTCAACACACTGAGGTACAAATACCACCACTCAAAACAAGGGGTCTGTGCATGCATCCCACCAAGCCTCAGGTAGGGCTCATGCTGAAAACTGGACATCACATATAGACTAGCTGGAGCAGAAAAGCACTCCCACTTCTCACGTGGCAGCATTGATTTTATCCTTTAATAAAGCAAACACTTTGACATGGTTTCTTACAGTATCTAAACAGTGTCAACACCCATTTTAGCAAAAGATGCTGCAACTGTGGCAACAATTTTGAACTCTCCTCTAATACATGTCATAACATGGTGATTTCTCCTAAAGGTAAATCACCCCGTATATCTCAGTTCTGCAGGACACGAGGAGTCTCAAGTTAAACTCTTTTAATCTCTTTCCTATAGTGGCAATACAAGTCAACCCATTTAACCCTTAATGAAATTTCTCATAAAACTAAGAAAAAGTTAAATTGTACTTCTAAGCCTTTTTGAAAGAAGCTGAACAAAACTGTTTGTTTGTTTTTCTAAATTATGCCAAATACCCGTTTTACTATAACCACCATCTATAGGTTGTCACTGTATTTGAAATATCACTATGCTATATAATTACACAGCATTTTCCATTAATATTTTATATCAAATTTTTTGTGTGTTCAGTGCAGGATAGAAACTAGCTTTAAAATAGAAGTGGAGGTAAATACCCATCAGCTAAAACCAAAGTGATGGGAGCAGGTTTTTGACCTAAAATTTTTGAGATTTTTGAACTATACTGATATTTATAATATTTTATATTTTTTTTATGTGTAAACTCTTAATTTAGCCTCATTACTATCATTAAACTTTGATAATTGCTGGTATGAGAGGGTTAATGTGTCATTTGAGAAGAATGCCTTTACTTCAAGTTGAAGGCTGAGTACACATTCCTTGTTTGATATTTATTACTATTATGCTTGCATGCCAAGGACTGAATGTGCAGTATTTGTCTGCAGTGAGTACTGAATATCAAATTTGTTAAATAAATCTATACACAAAAGTTTCTATGTCTTTAGAAATGCCACATCACCCACTTCCCCAAATATAGAATTCACACAGGAACAGAGAGGTCAGCAATTCCTCCTAATAAAACATGACAAAGCTACCTGAGAGCCACCCTCGCCTGAGGAAAACAGAAATAACTCCCATTTTGCTGGTGACCAGCTCTGTTTTAAGGGCCAACCCCACTCAGTTACATGAGTTACATACATTACTATGGCAGTGCAGCCACTCAGAAGCTGCTTTCACCGGTTTGGAATGAAACCATGGACAAATGAAGATATAAAATAGAGAATGCATTGTCAAATTAAACATAAAGCAAATATTAGTAAGGGGAAGGTATTTTCTGAGATGAGTGGCATACATGACTTGGTAAGCATCTAAAGCAGAACTGGATGAGCACGCTGGGACAAAGATTGCTACAGGATGTCTTCATAAGCAGTCTCCTTTTTTAAAACTCATTTGCAAGAAAGTAGGATAATTTTTTTCTCAGCGTGAATGGGTCCCTATCTGTTGGAAAACTGGAAAAGTAACTTCCGGGACTAACAAGTTCTGATTAAGACCAATTCAGAGACGGAAATTCTGCATGCTAAACTGCTGCATAAAACTCCTTGTTGTGACATACAGCATCCATAAACTGCAACTGAACTTCATTTCCAAATACTGAAAAAAGATTAAAACTCAAGAATAGTCTGCTTTGAAAAGATCACTGTGCTGATTTTTATGGTTTTTTTTTAATAAATACACTCTTCATAGCAATCAGGAGCTGCGCAGTACAACTACCTGAAAGAAGGCTGTAGTGAGGTGTGTGTCAGTCTCTTCTCCTAAGTAACAAGAGATAAGACACAAGGAAATGGCCTCAAGTTGTGCTATGGGAGGTTTAGATTAGATACTAGGAAAAAATTCTTCACCGAAGGGCTGTCAAGCACTGGAACAGGCTGCCCAAAACAGGGAAGCAGGCTGAGTCACCATCCCTGGAGGTATTTAAAAGATGTGTAGATATGGTGCTTAGGGACATGGTTTAGTGGTAGACTTGGCAGTGCTAGATTGACAATTGGACTTGATGATCTTAAAGATCTTTTCCAACCTAAACAATCTATGATTCTATGAATATTCCCATTTCTTCCTAATGGTAATACTGTAGAAAAGCAATACTAGGGGGTACTACACACTTTTAGAGATACTGAGGTTTGGAAACAATTTTTGAAAGGAGCAAGATAGACATAAAATCTTTCTTTTCTAGGAGAACTGCTATTTTAGGTTAAAAACTAAACCAACAAACCCAGTAATTCTTAATCTATCTGGAACTCTGCAGAGCATCTCCAATAGTCACAACCTGTTTAAATGGAGAACTGGAACTGGCTGCAGAAGCCAGTGGTTTACATAGGAAAAAAGGATAATTCATATGGGAAGGAGGTTACTAGTGAAGTACTTTAGGGACTGGTGTCAGGATTAGTCAGGTTTAATGCTTTCACACACAAATTATTAAATGTGAGGATGTTAATGAGAGCATGAAGTTGGGACTCACTGGCAACAAAAAAGGATCAGAAACCACAATGAAAAATGTGGGACACCAGGTGCTTCAGGACAGAAAGAAGAATTTCTGCTGGGTGCTGGGCTTCCACAACTGAAAACACACAGGAGGCCAAGGACCAACAACTATTCATTTCTCCAAGTAATGAGACACAGAAACACAACAGTATTATCAATCCACATATTGTCAACAGAAGCATTTGTACCACCCCCCAAAAATCTCCGATGAAACCTTACCTGAAATTTCAAAGAAAATTTAGTGGACAATTAATTTATTTTTTTTTTTTTAAAAAAAAAAAAGAAAGATGAATATTTGTATGGTACAGGAGTGAGACCAGATCTTTGGATGGGAAGATATACTGATTTAGCATAGTAAAATTACAGCTTCCTAAAAATACACCGGGAAGAAGTGGAAGGTGAAACCAGCAGATTTATTCAAGCTAGTACTAAAGTGTGGGCATAAAAGTCAGAGTGCAAATTACCTGTGAACTCACTTGGCGTTGAGATGAGAAGTCTAATTTTTTTAAAAAACTTTTCCCCTCTTACTGTTTCTGTTCTCTCAAACAGAAGAATGATGCTTGGGGCCACGAGTCAGGAAATTTGTTTGTGTTCTTACAAAGATGAAACTCCTAGGCAAGCACTTAACTTGGCAAGTTGAATCCTTTGGAGAAAGACATAAACTAACAAACCCGATCTTCCAAATTTTACAAAACTTGTAGTAAATGACAGTTTGCTGCAGAAAGAGTGGAAATCAAATCTCTGTAAGAGAAGTCCTTCCACGTCACAAATTAGGCTTGAAAAATCAGATGCCTTGTCATACAAGTTTCGAATTCATGTGCCAAACTGTGGGTAGCAGGCAGGCCTGCCTTCCCACCATGGTGAAAACCTGTCTCTGCCTGAAGTCCATGGGTGACATGAGGATTCTTAGTAATCTGACAGCTAAAAACGTGACCCACCTTCAAAAAAGAAACATATGGCTTCCAGCACCCATTTCTGACAACATTTTGTCCTTATTCCAATTTTGTGCCAAATTCTCTAACTCTACTACATTTTCGCCTAACATATTATTCACCTTGTGAAAGGATGTTAATCAGTATCGTTGTCAAAATGCTTCTTTGGGAAGAAAATTTTCACCAGGAAAAAGAGACTGCTTAAAAATCTTTTTTAGGGAATTATAACAACACATGTTAAAACAAAAAAAAAAAAGGAAAAAAATAAGATGGCTTCAGATGTATGCATTTTTATACTGAAATGACTAAAATCCTAAAGGAAACAAAGAAAAACAGGCTTTATCTCCATGTGCCCACCCCAAAGAAACATTATTTATATAAGATTATAATTTCCCCATCTCCATTAGGATTTAAAGACCTGAATCTTCCATTGCTTTAAAAAAGAAACTCCTACTTTTTTCCCTAATAAAACCCCTGCTAAATAATGTTAATACACAGACACACAGCACTAATGGTTCCACATTGTTTTTTGCATCTATCTCTTTTACAATCCATGTTTGTATGGGGAAATGCATGGCAGACATGGGGACCTCTGGGCTGACCAGTGTGAAGACTAATTCAGTCTGAGACCATAGGCAAATGATCACTCAGGTAACATAACATAACGTAACATAACGTAACGTAACGTAACATTACGTAACATTACGTAACATTACGTAACATTACGTAACATAAACCCACAAGCTTTATAATACCCAAGTGCATCCCCACGATTTTTCTGATGAAAACTGGTCATGGGAAGAGATTAAAGTGTAATACACTAGTGATATATTATTTTTCCAAGGCACTGATTTCTGTCCATCTATGTATTTACATTGCTCTTCACCTGAAGGACTGTAACCGGACACTGATATTCTGTAGTTCCTGTTTGTGTAATTCCATTTGAAGTAAAGCAGATGCAGGAATTGCACTTGGTAAAATCTCTGAATTTAACTGAAGATAATTTCACACCGCCAATATTTGGTGCAACTGAGTAGCATTGCAAGTGGGCACTGGAATCAACTGCTGATGGCATATAAAAAAAAGGAGCGTAACAAACGCCTACATCCAGAAAGCTGTGTGAGAGCAAACAAAAGATTAAAAGAAGAAGGAAGCTGCTAATGGTTTAAAGCAGCCAGGTCTCCAGGATGGGAACAGGTCTTACCAGTATTCTGTACAGCGCACAGCACATAGCTGAAAGCATCCTTGAGCAGATGACTTTGGTCTCCACCACAACACGAGATGAGACAAACATGAACCTGAGTCTGATGCGAAGGGTGAAACTTTGAGCAGACTTTCAGAGATGCCACACAGAAGTACCCGAGAGTGAACAAAGATTTCCAGGATTGCTCCACCCCACCCTTTTGAGGAGGTGAAGATGGCAGGTGCTTTGGATCCTCATCATCCCTGAACTTCACTGGTGGCACAGCATCTCCCTCTGTCTCTCTCCTGCTCAGAGGTTTGGTCCTCTGGCAACCAGTGAGTAGGTGTCTGATACATTTTTTTCAAACTTTATGGCAAGGATTGCACTTTGTTAATACTGCCAGACATATATGATAGCTGTCAAGCTGGTGAGTTATTTTAACACTTGGAGAACTGGCTCTGAAACAGTCAGGTAGCAAACTGCTAATGAAAAAGATAAGCAAATGAGTCAAATCAAACATGCAACACTGTCTGTGTTAATGTTGCTTGGTATGTCTGGAAAGAAAAAGAAGCCTTTCCAGTGAGCAAATTAGTTTTTATAACATGCAAGTGCCTTCCTTTAACTGACCCAACTCACATCTCTCCCCTGGGGCTCACTCTCATCTCCAGGGGGAAAACTGCAGGTGCAGTATTTTGTAAGTACTTGGGGTTTTATTCCTCCTGCCCACTTCCAATTCTTTTCTGTGGAATTTTCCTGCCAACTGCCATGGACCTACCTTCATTCAGAGGGGTAGAAGTTTCTAAAAAATATTATTCTTTATTATTTAGTAGAAGGAAATGCTTAGAATTGTTGTATACACTGCATGTGCTTAAAAATGAACCATCTAAGGCAGAATTTGGTCCTCAGGGAAGCGGCCACTACTTGACTCTTGTACAATATATTGCTTATCTGCTTGCTTTACCATAGTCTTTTGTTTCCTTACAACTCCATGATCTAAGTGAAGACTTCATTACCCCCCCCCCAAAAAAAAACAACTAATAAAAGCAGGCCAAATCAGAGAGCAACTAGTACAGGAGCACTACCTTATTCAAGGAAATCAAGTAGCTTTTTTTTTTTTTTTATATATAAAGAGTTATTAGTCAATTGACAATTCATTCTACTGCAGTGGCTGGACATTTATACATCAGATGGAGCATTCTAAAGACTAAAGTAATTCAGATAAGAAGGAAGACCAGGAAGAAAACATTCATATATACTGCTAAAAAAATGACTTCTGAAGAAGTTAATGATGGTACAAGGGCAAAGGGACAATATCACCATTTTTACTTATGTTTTTCACTTTTTACACAGAGGCTAGCACTGGTTTAGTAATAGATTAAGTTAGAGTGGAGTGTCCCTTCATAAAATTATGCAAGCTGCCTGAAAAGAGAATACATGTGAAAAGCCACTCTAAAACTATGAAAGGAAATGTGTTGCAGCTGGTGCAGGTGATCATCCTTTCATCCAGGCTGCCATCCTCTTCTTGTTTGCTTCCCTCCTACATGCACATATACGTCATTGCTAATTTTAAAAAGACATATCTTTGAATGTATTCCCTCTGCAGATTCTTTACTACCTCATCATTTCCATCCATGAATCATGAAGAGACAGGAAAAAAGACTCTTACACAAAGAAATACATATTAAGCTTTACGTGACTGTGATGACTTTGAAAGAGAGCAGTCCCCTAACCACAGTTGTTGACAATAACGTTTTCTAAAGCAAAATTACAACTTAATTGTAAGTTTGGATTTTGTAATATCACAAATAAACAAAGAAGATGTATCTACGTATTGTAATTGGCTGATCATACAAATACTTATTAAATATAAACACATATGCTTTTGTAGATTTGTTAGAAAGATTCGTTAATTGCTTAATGAAAGATGTCTTTCAGATACTAATTCCTTCATTTAGTTCGACAGATTAAATTTTATATGAGGAGATATTAGCATGCATGCAATGAAGTGACAAGGACAACTAAAAAGCTTAAAATGTTAATGGATGAAGTGGAGCTTTCTCAGTTACTCTAAACTAAAAGCTATAATCTTCATTACATGCACTAAAGATCATCTTTTCCCCTGCTTTCTGCAGAGATAAGACAGCTATATTTAACACAGAAACGAACACCACAATATGTTTCGATTCAGCTGCTATATTTTCATCATCATAAATAAATTATGAAAACTTTAAACAGTGCATGAATGATTCCGCATAGAAAACAACAACAAAAATGCAATTAATTTTTATAGAAGAGAAAATTGATAGTTGACTTCCAAGCAATCCAGTCGCTCTTATATTTCATTGCAGTAGCTTTAGATAATTACCTTCTTGATAAACTCTCTCTGCAACGTGCTTGTGGAAAAAAAAAACCAACAAACAATTGACTTTAATTACTAAGGCACTACAGGGTTAATGTCAACCATTGCTGTAAAAAGCAAATTACTAGCAATACCAACAGTCCAGAGCCCTCCTTTTTGCTATAGACTGGAGTTCAATCTGGCATCATCTTTTCTCTTTCCCCAGTAGGGTGCAGGGAGCCCTCTAGCTTCCATGCGGGTTTCCTACTGTGGTACATATTGGCCAGCATACAGCTGCTCTAAACAACTATTTGCATCTACAATGCGGTCATCCCACCACCTTCTTTTGAGATCAATATGATTGGGACAAACAATAGTTTGATTTTGATTGCTCTATAGTACGCTTGGGTAGAGCCTCTGAATGCAAGCGAATCGTTCAGAAACAATGGGCTGGTTCATCATCCAAAGCGTCCCCTTTCAAACAGCTGCCTCTGCCACACTCGCCCTGACAAACGTCCAGAAAAACAGATGGTTTCAGCATTCATGGGCAGTTTAGTGAAAGCCCTAGAGTCAACTATTCAAGACGTTTTATCATCTAGCTGATAATAGAGCACTGCTTGGAGATAAAAATTAAAAATACATTTAAAAACTCTATTAATTCACACCCACGTGCAGCTCCCCTCGCACACGCGCAAAACAACTTCCCTGTGCCCTGTAACGCTGCAAAGTGCAAGTGCTAAAGGAAGCTTCACTTTTAATCCCCTCTGTGGGACGGCCGCATCACTATGAAAAATGACAATCAGCGGGTAATCTCACACACCACATATACTGCAATATCCACAAACAAAAGCAATGAATTAGTAATTGAATGGGAAGTTTTAACTTTGAGCTGCCGGGGGTTTGCTGTGGATTAAACCAGGTCCTGCTTTTTTTTTTTATTCTCTCCCTTTTTTTGGTTGTTTTTGGTTTTGTTTTTTGTTTGTGTCTATGTGTGTATCTAAGAGACAGAGATATTTGTTGCTTGGGTTTTTGTTTGTTTTTTTTTTCAGGCCAGCATGAATGCTTTTGAGGCATTGTATTGGGAAAGGCACAGGATGAGTTGTTGTACAGATTCTGCTCATGCCTACAGTCAATCGCATCATTTCCACCCAAGGCACAGGTATTAGCAGCCTCCAAGGCAGAGAAGCAGTGGTACTACAAAGCTCAAGGGTCTCTTCTCCCTTGAACACAGCTGTGCCACACCTTGCACTGGAAGAACGTGAAAGACAGGCTGACGTGCATCTGTGACCGTGGTCCTCAGCTCCACCAGCCAAAAAGCCTGATCTAGGGATGATGAATGGGCAGTACTATCTGTACTACCCTTCCGGGATGTCTGGGCAGTATTATCCTTCACAAGGATGCAAGACTACTTCCACCTGCTCCACAAACCCCTACAACTTTGGGGAAACTTAAACTCCCTCAAACCATGATGGAAAGTCCAACTCTTGTTGAGGCAGGATAGGAGGATTTGGCTTCTAGGAAAAAAAGGAGTTATATTTATTATTCCTCTCTTAACAGCTTACAAAGATTTATTATCTACTGATCTATTACCATTTTGTCGGTGATCATACGAACTCTGCAGCAAAGACAAACGCGCCAAACCTGGCACTGCATCCAGCCACTCAGCTGAGCTGAGCTGCTTCGCAGTTCATCTGGATGTGCTTACTCTAACTCTGCCTTTCAGCAGAGCACACAGGACAAATACCGGGAACTTTTTAGCAGGTGTCATACAGCTCTAAAGAAAAGCAGAGAAACAGAAAGCAAGGGCCAGCAATCATTTTTGCCAATACCTCAATCTCTAAATCATAAAATTCACCAGATGTGTCTTGGAATTTAAAAATAAGCGTAAAAAAAAAGGAAAGAAAGAAAAATCTGACCATATATGTAAATGTGGACTTATTTCTTTCTTTAAAATTTTTACTGTCTAAAAACATTGCTCTCACTCTATTGCATTTCAATTCAGGAAAAAAAATATCTGGATCCTGATCTGAAAAAAGCAGAAATCTCCAGCAAAGAAAACTTTACAGAAGGAAACCTCTGAGTGTTGAAGGATGGTACCAACTTGTCAAAATGATGATACTTAATTCCATGTGGCCATACACAAAAATAATCATCATGTATAAATTAGTTTTTCTCCACACTACTAACGATGTCAGTTTTGAACACTGCCTTCTCTATTTCCCCAATGAACTCATCTTCATTACTGCTGTACTTGTACTGAAGCCACTCCAAGTATCTGCTTCCTCTTTCAGATCTTTTCTGATGCCTCTGCTACGACATCTCTAAAGAAGCCTCTGTTATGACATCGACTAATTGTGACTGAAACACAATCTGAAAAACTGTGAGCACGTTATTCAGATAGCCAATATTACAGCTAGGACTACAAAAACATAGGACTCTCACAGACCTCAGGAGACCGTCTAGATCCTCCTGCTGCATAAAAGGGGTAAGGGGAATAAGTATTCTAGGCAAACCTAACTCCTTCAACCTCTCCTTTGAAATCATGCTTTTAAAATTCTTCCTTTCCTCATGATTTCTTTTGGAAACTCTCCAATTTATCTACATCTTTCTTTATATGCAGTCCCCAAAACTGGATTCAATACTCCAGCTGAGGCCTCACCAGCACCATATGGTGCAAAATAATTACTTCCCATGTCTTACACATGACACTCCTGTTAAAGAATCCCGAAAAAAAGACGTGCTTTATTTGCAATAGCATGTCCTTTGTAAGTTATATTTCACTTGTGATCTCCTAAAACCCCAGACACTTTTCTGCCTTCCAATTACTTCCGCCTTTTGTCTTTGTGCATTTACCCTATCTTTTCCAAGGGCAGTATTTTGCACTTCTTTACTGAAATTCACCTGGCTGCTTTTTATATAGATCCTTCTGAACCGATTCATTCCTACAAAGTGTTGCAAACCTCCTACCCGACCCAGTGTCCCCGTAAAAAAAGAAAGTGTATTTTCTCATTAGCATTTTGAATGATGGATTAGAGAGCAGAACTTGCCATGGATGAGACCAGCGAGTCACACTAGGTGAGCTGCCCCTGCTGCAGCGGGGAAGACACCACCAGTAACTTCTCTTCAAGAACACTTTTTTCAACTGCTTTGCAGCCACTTATGGTGATTTCATCTAGGCCATATTTTTCAAGCTTGCTTATAAGAATGTCATGTTGGACAGTGTCAAAAGCCTCACTTAAGTCAAGATACATCACATCTCCTACTTCTCTGTTAACCACCAGGCCAGTTACCCTGTCAAAGAAGGAAATGAGATTGGCTTGACACAATTTATTCTTGACAAATGCATGCTGGCTGTTTTTCATCACCTGATTATTGTCTAGGTGCTTATGACTTGTTTTAACATCTCTCTGGGGGATCAAACCAGGGCCAAAGTGGACTTGGCAACTGGAAAAAGGAGTACCCGGGGAATTAATGACAAGTCATAACCCTGACTTTCTTCAGCCCTGCCAGGCTGCTTCTGTTTACAGCAAACATAGCTTATGCTTTAAGATCAAACCAACAAAACCTGGCTACCTTCTACAGTAGGACCAGCTTGCAGTTAACCGCTGTAGCCGCACCAGATCGCTACTGTGCAAGAACCATATAGAAACACTCCAGCTGATTCCCACCCCAGAAGCTGTAGGGCTAGAATCCTGCTCCCACTTTCTCCAATGAGACCAGGACTTTGGTCTTGCATCTGGGGATGAAGTACCTCAGGTTTCTGCTGCTCAGATGTTCAGAGCTGGCTTTACATCTCTTACTGACAGGTTATTGCAGTATGAAGTCACTGGTTCTCTAGCACATTTAGGGGAGTCTTCACACTGCTTGTAACAGCCTCTGAACCAGGCTTCAGGACGAGAAATGTATCATCTTTGTTTGTTTTCATAGCCTCTCTCCCAGAAAGGTCCTGACCTTCTGAGACTTTGGGTGGTACTGCAAAAAGGATGGGAAAGTTGTAAATCCCACCTCTGTTTATAAAATGAGAAGAAGTTGGGAAATCAGGAGATTTTTAGCCAGAAAAAAAAAGGGGGGGGGGGAGAAAAAAAAAAAAAAACCAACAAAATTTGTTTTGTTGCCACTTAAAAAAAAAAAAAACAAACCAACCAACCCCCTGCCC
>JAVJGJ010000037.1:42554313-42587193 GCA_035590215.1 Microhierax caerulescens | reverse complement strand
CCCCCCCCCCCCCCCCCCCCCCCCCCCCCCCCCCCCCCCCAAAAAAAAAAAAAAACCAACAATCTGTGTTTTGTTGCCACTTAAAAAAAAAAAAAACAAAGCAAGCAAGCCCCTTCCCTCTCTGTTTTGCTTCCAGTTTACTGTTTCCCTAGTCAGCCTTCCTGGCTCTTTTTGTTTTGCTAATGTTCAAGTGAGCTCTTCCTCAGGCACAAGTTTTTATGCAAAAGACAAACAAGAGATTCTTTTCTTCCTTCCTTTTCTCACTTTTTCTCAGGCTTCCCCTTAATTTATTCGTTTTTACCCCTTTTGGTCTCCAACACACTCATCCTCCCCCACAGACTCATACCTCATCCTCTGCCATGCATTTTTCTGTCCTACTGCACACAAACTACTTCTTAATTCTCTTCCAAATCTTCTTAACCATACAGACTTTTGTACAGGTATTGAACTAAGTGTTGAACATCATCCTGCAGTCACACCTGGGTTACCTCAATTCAGCTTCCCGTACTGTTGTTTCCATTCATGTCTCCTACAACACGTCTCACCCTTCACATCGGGGAGGTTACAGAGCATCAAAGAGAAACAGCACGAGAAGGGCCATGGAAACAGCCATTTCAGCACCTCTGAAGACAAGCGAGTGTAGATGGGGAAGAGCACAAGAACCCGCAGCACGGAACGTAACTTCACCAGAGAGAAACAGACCCGAATGGCTGTTCCTCTGCTTTATTTAGATAGGTGGATTTGCAACTGCGGGAGACCCCCGGTGGTCCACATACTGTTTCTGAGGAGGCTATGGTAGACAGCTAACGTATGCTACGTGGCAGCCTACATGACATGCACCATGGTCCTAAGTCCTAAAAAGCCCAGATAAACTAAAACAGCAGTTCTGATTTTTTTTAAGGTGGTACTGGAGACATTCAGTAAGACCTTGTTCCAGTACTCTTCGATGAAAATCTTTGACCTACTACCGAGCAGGCCATTCCAGTTCATCTCTGTTTCCTCTATGGCCATCTGTTTGTCTTGTTTTCAAGATGCAGTTTCTTGAAGACAAAATTATTTCCAGCTTTTACCATGCTAAGCACTAATATAATAATAAATAGGTCTGCATTTATAAGTGATGCTAATGACATAATTAGATTCTCTAATCTCTATTTATTTGTGAAAATAGATTTTGTGTAAAAAATTCACGTAAGAATTTGTGTTAAAAAGTATTTTGTTTTAAGTTTGTTCCATTGTTACTCTGCATAAATGGATTTTCCTCTGCTTTTGTGACAGCCTTGCAGGAAAATATACCAGTAGAATTACAGAAACTGGCAAGATAACATAGAAATAGAAACATTTCCTGAAACCACTCGCTCTTTTTTTTTATGAAATGACTAGGTTTCAAGTTGATGTTGTCAGTGGAAGTAATCTTGAAATTTACACTACAGCAGTTTCACTATCTCAAGTCAAAGGCAAAGACTGTAAAAGAAAAAGTCCTTTTTCAAAGCTTATGCATTAAAACTTTGAAACTCATTTGTTGGTTTGCTGAAGATTATTGTGTTATCCACAGAAATACGAGTGTTTTTATTAAGACTATTAAGACTGTTTGTAGCCATATGGCTACAAATATTTTGCTGCAGTGTCATCATCATAACAGAACAATACATGATAAAGTTTTAGATTTTCTATCCAGTCTAAGTGCTGTGAAATCTAGTCACCTAAAAGCATTAAGCAGTTAAGTTCAGTTTTTATACTTAGTGTTTCAGTTTTATACTTAGTCTAGAATGAACACTAGATCATTCAGGGGTTAAGCGCAAGATTAGAATAAAGTATATCCTATAAATTTGGTATATGATATAGGCTGCATATGGACAGTTCTTCCATCTGCTTAGATGACTACAACAATGAAACAAGTAGATAAAATCGCAGTTAATTTAGTAACATGTACCCACATAATAGCAAGTCCAATTTTGATTGAAATCATTTGAAGGTTCTAACATTTGCATCTCTTCAATCAGCTTTCATTTCTTACAAAGATTTATCATCTTAGTATCTAGCTGGATTGCACAAAAATATGGACCTCCATTAATTTCTAGAACAAAAAACTGAAACTAATCCCGGAGACCATCTGGAAGGCATGAGTAGCATAAAAATTCATCTCCTTGCCTGTAAGGCCACATCACTTTATTAAAAAGAACAAAAGTAATCACACAAACTTGGTTTCATTTTCAGTTACAAGTGCGATTCAAGGACCTCTGTACCTCAGTCACACACGTCTAAGCTGTGGTTGTAATGAAGGCAACGCAGCAATCAAACCAAGAAGTCCAAAGCCTAGGAAGTTGGGAGCTGATGGCCAATATCTTTCAGAGCATTCACAGCTTCTAGCTGCAATAGTTCTGAAATGTAATGACGACTTTCTCTTGATGGATATAGAGAGGACAAAGTGAATGTGAACTGCACATTTTGGGACAAATCTTCAAACAATTTTTGATCCTAATTAAAGGTGTCTATGTGAACATCAACCTTGCCAGAAAAAAAATTGAACTGTAAAGCCACAGAAAGAAATGGTAGGTGACATATCCCTTGTCTCATGTTACTGCTACTTACATGTGTAGCTTCACTGTAGCAAGTTTGATCGTACACACAAATAAGAGTTCATGTATGTGTATGCACACTTACACACAGGTTCACAAACATTTCTAGTCTTTTACAGCACCAACATATATGTTTTTACCATTCATTCTCTTTAAAAATTAATCTCTTTACAAGACTCGAAATGTTGTATACCATAACAATATTAGAAAGGTGTTTATATTCATGTTTTCCCCAAAAAGACTGTCTACATTTTCCTCCAGGGTAAAATGTATTTGGGGAAGAATGGGCTCATTCAGAATAAATGCTTCTTTAAATCTGCTTTAATTTTTTCTGTTGAGTTAATCAGATATGACACTGATTTTATCCTGTGTTCAGAACCTGTTAGGTATTCTGTCCAGCTGAAGTACAAACACTGTTTCAATTACAGAGGAAGGCAGGTAGAAATTAAAAGAGGCATTGCTCCTTTAGGTTTAAAGTCGCTTGGCTAGTCAGATCTTCAAGAAGAATCTCTGTTACCAAGCTGAAGATTTAAACAATCGTGACTTTCAAGAGTGTGTTTCCACCCCATTAGTGATATAGTAGTTCACATCAGAAAGAACTACTGCACTTTACAGAATTCAGCGGAGAAATGATTCTTCTCTAGTACTCAGTAGTGGCAATATTTCAGGTTTTTTATGCCATGGTTTTTACAATCTAAACACAGAAATTAAATGCCTGTAGTCATAACTCATACCCTCCAATTGCTTTAAAATGGACATTTAGCTCCTCAAAGAGGTTGACAATGTCTTTTTAAATTATTACTGCTGATTTATATCACTGTAATATGACAAAGTAGACTTACACTCCTCAAATCTGAAGATAGAAAAAATATACTTTGCACACAGTAACGGCAAAGGTTCTTCAGAAATAAAATATGCCTGCCCTCTACTGACCATCTAAGAAACTCTTTTTTTTAAAAAAACAGTATTTGCACCAGTAAAATTTTTAATCAAATTTTAAATTTAATTTACTTTCCTCATTCAAACTGTCTCATAATGTCATGTCTCCAAATTAGATTTCCAGTCTTCCTGTACTCGTTGCATCCCTTCAGAAAGCTCAAAGCCTGTCAGTTTGCACAACATGTTATATGCATCCAAATCTTTCCTTTGGTGTGTTTTTTGATTCACTGGTCTCCTGAGAAAATCAGGGGGAGAGAATGGAGTAGCCCAGAGTTTAAAATCTGACTGTCTGCCCAGAATTGTTAATGTAAAAGACTCCTTTTTTTGCAGCAGCTGTTACAAATCAAGAAGCAATTGTTCTCTGGACATTCACACAGAATGAATTTATCCTCAGGAGAGCCTAGAAAAACAGAAAAGTGTTTGCAAAATTCATTGGATACCAAATTTCCAGGATACTTTTAATCCTGTTTGAAACACTGTGCACATGTGCCATCAGAATGGCCAGTTTTTAAAAGTCACAAGAAAAAACAAAATCCTGGCTAACATGTATCTGGCTGGCTCTGGCAGAGACACACAAGGACACATCTGCATTAGCCACCTCCTTTTGAGTTGCAATTTGTCTGATCTGTTTTAGACTTAGTTAAAATGAGATGAAGCATGCTTTAGAAGTGCACCCTTCCCCCAAACATACATGCAAGTCAGATGAACCACCAGGAAGGTACTTTGCATTAATATTTAGGCTAACCACAAGCAAATGTAACCCACGCTGAGGAATAAAAAGAAGATAGGAAATACTCCTAGCAGATCCAAGGACACAGGCTGCTTCAAAGCACAAGAAGGAGAGTTCAATCCAGCGAGGGTTTTACCCTTGGACTCTGGGGATGAATGGAATTCCAGGTAATGACCTTACCACCATTTCTTTTGGGCTAGGTGGGACCAGTACTGTCTCCATCACAAGTCAGTACTAACTGTTGCAGTTTTCAAAAGCTTTCAGAACTTGCCTGTGCACAGCCAATATGAACAAGTTAGGATATGAACTCCAAACAGACCAATTATTCCTGACCAGTTCTCCATGTATGCATTCAAGGATTAAGAAAGCATCCAGAGCAAAAGTTAACCACTTGATCATACAAAAAGGACCCAGATCAACTCATAAGTGCTATTAAAAGCCAACGAAATAACATATAATTAATCCATTGCTCTTGCCATTGAAAACCCATGTTCACTTGGTGTAGTCCTGTACTAATGCAGGACTACTATACCATGCCTTACTTTCTACATCAATGCTATGATTTCCTATATTCACCAGCAAGTAGATCCATTCCAGTGCATGTTTTCATCAGGCTTTGCAAGGGAGTTGGTATCTTCAAAAACTGTAGAAACTTTATAAGCACAAAATTCTGGACAGGTGTATGAACAGCACTGGGGCAGATCAGTGGAGAATTAAAAAAAAAAAATCTATTGAGGAAGCAATTTTCTTTTCCTATGTATATCCCAAATTGTGCTATCGGGGTAATATCTGGGTAAATAACCTGAGAAGAAGAAAAGCACCTGAAGTTGCATGTTTTAATAAGCCATGTGGATAGTGTGCCCTTTTCTGATTGTATCTCTCTCTTTATGGTATACAAAGATATAGAGAATATGTAGAGATATATATTTTCCCCCAATAGTAATAATATGTACCTACATCTTTTGGGAGACATACAATAACAGTGCCTCTGCTACTGCTGCTAGACAGCTGCCTAATGCTTGCCTGCTACTGAGAACCAAAAATGGTTTGCAAACAGCAACTTTCTGAGGCTGAATAAAAAGCAAAATCTCTGGAATGGAGTATTTTTAAAATGGAACCACCTGCTCATGAGTGAAGAGCAAGAGCTTTTAAAAACAAGTCTCCCCCTACCTGGGTATTTGAATACTCTCCCATCACTCCAATTTATAGAACCCTGTTTTGAGAAATTTCTCTGCTGGGAAGCTGAGGCTCTGCTCTGGAAGTCCACACAGCACAGGTGGCAACACCAGTGCCATGGTCACTGGAAATCAGTCCTTGTAGATATAAAGGTGAAAAGGAGATTACATGCTAGCCATGCTTCTATCATCTATTTAAAGACAAACTTTCAGTATAAAACCCCATGACAGAAATGACATAGCAGAATTATTAAACATGAACAATATATGGATTATATTCATATTTATTACCTCTAGTTCTTATGATAAGACCAATAATTCATGACTGAACATAAGTTTCAAATAATAAAAAAAGTGATGTTGACCAAATACTGATAATTAATAAAGCACACATGATCCATCTCACACAAGCCCAAAAGGATTACTTAATCCCTGTGGAGACAACAAGCAGCAATTAATCCTCACAGTATTTACAGCAAAATTTCCTCTGGGAATTTTTTATCGCTCTTTCCTTAAGAACAGCCACAGGCAAAAAAAGGTTAGTGTTACCTTACATTAAAATTAAGCATGACCTTTTGGAAAACCTAACTACAGCAACGCTGAAAAACTGAGTCCAGAGACATCTTCACTATCTATTTCTTTCCTATCAACTTTGCTATAGATACCATAACAGAGACAGATGCACAGTATCAAGAAAAGCAGTTCTGAGCGCTGCCGCTGCCAGACTATTGAGCCTCACAATGTACATAAAAAAGTGTTACCCCTGAGGCAAATAAACATAGCAAACACAGTCCTCCAAGAAATACTACACAGTATTGGAAGTTTAATGCTATATTTAAATCTTGTCCTCTCATTTTAATAAGGAAATGTTGGTACTGTGAGAGGAAATTACTCTTCCTGCTAATTTAGAACAGGCTGTTGATTTTTGCAGTAGGACTGTTGAGTGTCCTTTTGAGGTTCTCCTAATCCAGCCTTGGAGAGGCAGGACCTGGCTTTGCAGACAGAGGCTGAGCAGAGCAAAAGGACACAGCTCTCTTCCTGACACTGGAGAAGTCTGCATTCCCTTGTCCAGTAGATGATGTCCTCTTTCACCTTGACACAGAGACAAGAGTCCCTAGGGCCTTGTACAGTGAGGGAACATGGGGTTTCAGGAGTGGAGGACCTAGGGAAGAGCCAGGTATTACCACCAGACACCACCTCCTAACCAGACAGATGATTAAAGAAGGAATGCTAACCTGCACTCTGCAACTAATTGCTGAACACTTCCCAGGTAACAAAAATAAAGGTGCCTCTTTAAAAACATCTTTAGCTCTTTCTTTTTTCCTGTATGCCAGGACACAAGACCAACTGCTGTAATCTCCTGTCTTTAAAAAAGAAAAATTATCATGGTAGCTTTCACTTAATGTTACAGGGTTTAGTTCCGATCTTCAATTTCTTCCTTCTCCTTCTTCATTTCAGCTTTCTGAAACCATCTGCTTTCTGTTAAGATGAATTCTTAAAATCCTGTGAGCTGCTCATATGAAGCGAGTAAAAGCGGGATTTTCTAAAAGAGGCAGAGATTTGCAATGTAAACAACCTATATGCAGCTTATATCTTCATTCAGGTTTATAGCAAGTGGGTGGATACATTGCATAACTACACTTCAGAAGGGGTAATTAGGTGCTGAAATATGCATTTGTGTAGTGAACCAACTGCACTAATCCATACAAGCACACATATTTTTGTGTTCATAATGGTGTTCCTCTACTTTCTGAAAATGTGATCTCTTATAAGAATGAATATTCAAGGTCATAAGAGCCTAAAAATCCCTTTCATCATTGCCTATAACTTCTGAGCTTCGCTGTCTCTAGTTACTCTTCACCACTTAGGAGAGGTCGAGCCCCAAGGAAAATATTTACAGTGTGGTTAGCCCAGGTTGATAAGGCTTATGAACTGCTTCATAAATATTAGAAAATAATAACACAGCAAACTGTATCAGATTTGCTTTCTTTAGGTATGTTACATGTATAGCAAACAAGCAAGCTGCAGGCCAGGAGCAGCCTCGCTGAGGCTACCGGGGAGCAGCGTGTGCTCTAACGTGCCTGCTGACACCATGCAGGCAGGTCACTGCCACAGAGCCCCGCTGAGCATCACACAGCCTCGTTAGCTCCTGCCTGTTTAGATAAGTCTTTCTGTCCCCACTGTGTTGTTTCTTCCTCATTGCAAATTAATTGAGACGGTCTGCAGGTGAAGACGATAAATTAATAAACGTTCAGTTGTGGTGACCGGTGTCCGTTATCAGCTCCAATGCACGGGAGATGCCCTTGCCATGGGATCAGACACGGTTCCCGTGGCAGTCTGGCTGCAGAGCCCAGCCCCATGCCAGCCCAGAATCCATTAACTCACTTTAACAGCATCTTTCAAGTCTCTGTCTGTTCCTCCGTCCCCTCATCAGTAGGTTACGGACAGCAATGCTCTCTGGCCCTGAACACCTGTGATGACAGGATCCTCAGCAAGGAGGTGAAAGATGATTGTATAACATTACTAAGCACTGCTTTGTTCTTTTTGAAGCAGATGAAGCATAGGTCATTTTAGCCTTTAATCACAGATGTGCCTTTTGCTCTGACATAACGGCCTGGTTCAGTCTAAAGTCGGTGATGAAGACTATTTTTAGGCACCAGAACGCACTGAGAAATCATTTCAGGCCTTTTGCTTTTAAATACAGACAGCTACTTCTGTCTGCCTGAAAGGAGTGGATCACATTTGCAATACGGTTTGTCCCTGAGCATTTTGATCACCTCTGCTTAGAAGACCTCAGCAATGCCACTCAGAAGTTCCAGGCAAAGGACAAGTTCATATTCATATTTGAACCATGGGGTTAGGCAGGATCTGTAGATCTGATCTTAGCTTTGGAGAGGAAGGGGTATAAGAGGGATGGCTACATTTTCAGAATTTGAATTAGTTGATTATTATATTATCAAATATATACATGCAAAAATGTCATGTGTCCTGTTTCATAAGTGACGTACACAAGTAACTGATTCTGGGAAGAGACCAGCTGTGAGGGGGTAACGCAGGCATGGTAAATATAGGTCTCCAGAACAGAACCCCAAATCCTAAAGGGTGACATAATCTAACAAGTTCTGGATCTTAACCCCATTTAGTTCTGCATAAACCATCCAAAACCCAAACAACCATCGACCACGCAGTGTCTGAGTCATTAAAATGCCCATGGTCTGATGTATCTCTGGAGACACTCAAGAGGCTAAGAGTTCAAGCACAAGGCAAAGCACTCCAAACTAATTGGTCACCGTAAAAACACTAAATTAAGTACGTTGTTGAGCTTGAAAGAAAAAATTGGGGAGTTGAGGGGGAATGGATTGTTAATAAATCTGCCCTCTAATGAGGATATTCTATTACAAAATAACGTTTATTAACCTGTAAAAACAAATTGCTGATGGGTTCATGGGTTGAAAGAGATTGTTGGGGAGAACCACTGAATATGACAGAGAGTACTGACAACAAGGAAAGGAAGGAAAGTATAAACTGAATATTAGGACTGCGTTTTTCCCATTACTTTGACAGCATACATGCTGGTGTACAAGTATTTATGACAGCATTTACACTTTGTTCCCTGTTTTATGAATTGTACTTGGAACCCCTTTTTCCCTCTTCAAGCTGTGCCAAAAAAGCCCTGCTTCGCCCCCCCCCATGCATTTTTTTATGGTTTTAGTTATAAATACATATACTAGGTCTTTGGGAACTTAATGGATGACTGCAGAATCAGTGGGACTGTAACCTCAGAGGTCTGAGCCTGAACAATGTGAAAAACTGATTTTTAACTACACTTCTGAATGTTACTTTTCATTCAAGCCCAGTTTATTCATCCATTCTATAAATTAGATCATAACAATCAGATCAGACGCTATCGTTTAAAGCAATTCTTGTGTAACCGAGGTTGCTATTCTGGGATATTCAAGAATTCTTGTAAGGCAATTTTTGACCACAAATAAATAGGTCGAAGCCCTAACAGATATAGGGAGGCGATGTGAGGATGACTTAAGGACTCAAAATAGAAAACCAGCGAATATAGAAAGAGAATGCTGCAATACATACTTGAGTTTTATGGAGAGTCTAAAAAACACTGACCCAGGAATGCCAGACCTGACACTAAGGAGACTCTGAACATGAACGTCCTCTGACTGAGCACTATGTTCTGTCTTCTTTGCCAGTGGCAAAGAAGAAATGGGGAGATGCCATTGTTCATGGCAAGATTCCAACACTGGAGCAGCTATCAGCAATATATATTGAAAGGAAGAAGGTGAATCATTTCTTGCTATGACAAGAACTGCTACGTTGCCATGAATCCTTTGTTAAAACAAAATTTCTTTAGTTTCAAACATTTTTAACAAGCAAAATGTTCTAAACTGGTATTTTAGAATTTGCATAAAAGGAGACCTCTTGGACACACTTCATCATTTCAAAATATACACTTTACACCTAGGAAAATGTATCAAAACCACAAATGCTTTGGTCAAGAAGTTTCACCCCTCTTGAATTGACTGATGATATCATATGTTCTAGGAATATTTTTATCATCTGGCATGTTGCTCGGCACCATATGGCACAGCACACTGACAAGAGAGAAAGGACTAGTTTTAAATATTATATATATATAGGTAGATAAAAATAAATGTTACACTTCTATAGAAGTATAAAGACACTATTGCACATTTCTGTATTTCTTATTACAGTAGGGGCTCATTGTGGAAGGTATGTTTTTTGTCCTCACACTGAAATACAGAATTAAGAACTACAGAAGTGAAGTGCAGAATAGTTTCAAAAAAAGAAATGCAACCCTTCAAAAAGAGCTTGAACTGAATGCAACACTTATTTTCTCACTTAGTAATGGTTCTTTTTCCAAGACTTGTAATTACTGTAATAATGACATATTAACCCTTTCTCTTAGAATTAATTTCCTGCAGTTAATTCAGATAGACATATTTTATAGGCACTTATAATTTTTATATAGAGCAAATGCTCCAGTTCTGTTAGTACTGGAGGGGTTGCAGTCTGCTGGTTTATCCAAGAAAAAACTTTTTAAAGGGAAGCTCATGCTATTTTGCATTAATATACATAAATATTATCTCTTCATTTTTCGTCATAATTGAAGTGAAATGACATTATGAATTGTATGAAATACTGTGCTGAATATTTATGTAGGTAGAGATTATGGTTTTTTCTATTTGGCAAAGAAAACATGAACTTTTTTTAGGTGAGGTCACTAACTGGGTAAGATGGAACATTTAGCCCAGAAAAGCCTTCTCCATTTATTGAAAATCGAAAATCCTCTTTTCCTTTGTGAAATCTTCTGGATAGCTCATGGTTTGAGCTCAAATACAGCAAGATCTCATCTTATTCTCTGACACAATGATAACCCAGAATGTAAAAATTTGTCTATGGAAACAGGAAGTTTAAACATATTCTGTACTATACCAAAGGCAACCAAATGTCCGTGGCCTCCTCTTAGTGATCTTCTGCTGCGATTTCTCCTTTCATAATCCACCATTTTAGGAAGAGGATTCTAAACTGAGCACAAATCTTCTCACACTTTTAAGGACATCTTCCTGTCCATTCCCTGTGCCTCCACCACACAAACATCTGTCTGTGTTAGGGCTTTCCCAAGGTACTTCCAGACAACCCAAGCCAGTAGGAAGCCTGACCCCAATGACAGTGTTCATTTTCCTCCCATGTCCAGACCCTCCACCTTCTCCCAAGCCCATGCACAGAAGTCTACTCCACCTCCATGAGATGCCTGGGCATTTGAGACAGTACTGTTCAACTTTGCTACCGTTCAGATCTTTATTAACCCATCGATGCCCACAAAAAAAATGGTGCTAGCCCATTCCCACAAGCTGCACTGCACTGTCCTCATGCCCACCTGTGCTGTCACCCGCATGCTCCCCATCCTTCCACCCGGTCTTCCCATCTCGGCAGGAACAATTTTTCCTGGTTCCAGACCCTGGAAACAGTCTTTCTTTCTCTTCCTCACCAAATATCCACATAATCTAAAATCTTAAATGAAATTACTGAATTTGTCTCATAATTGTTCCTATTATAGTATATCTGGCATTAGCACTGTACAGTGTAAAGACAGCAGAGAAAAACCCAAACCTGTTAGTGGTCTGTTTTGAGCGTTTTCAAAATGTCACCTACTCCTTAGAGTTGAAAGTTCAAAAGAGCTTGAAATAAATGCTTAAATGACATACATTAATACAGTATCAACAGCAAAGCAGTCTGCTTTGCAAGAACTACAGCTGCCCTAGGTCCAGCCACGTAAGACCCATGAGGCTGCAGGGCAGTCAAAGCACGGGAACCACAGGGCTCAGAACAGGCTCCGGCAATCAGCAGAGCAGATGCTGATGGGTCTGAGAGTTCCTGAAGACTTGTCTCTCTGCTTGCTTCAAGCTGTGGCTGCCCAGCTGTGTTCCCAAGCTTCAGCTCTTTGTGCTGGACCCTGCATCAGAGGCATGGTGGGGTGGAGGTTCATGGCTGTGTATGGTTTGCAGACCCCACGGCCCAACGAAGCTATGTCATCGCCCAGTTTCATTGTAGTCTCATAGCTACAGTTCTGTGCTTGAGTGGTTTGGGGATGAAGAGCTGATAAAGAAACCGTGCATCATTATTAAAGCTCTTCTCACACTTCAGGAAAGCACTCATTCTCATGCATCTATTCAGTATGTGAAATCAAATTATTTTGCTCTAAGGGGCTTCTTTTTGGGTGCCAGGCAGACAGTCAGAAAACACCATTAAAATTTCCACCTTTTATCATCACTAGAGATACTCTATTCAAGACCGAGTAACTATGCAAACATACATAGATGAAAAAAAATCTTTGGGCTGGAGGCTGCTATTGCAGTAATCAGTAATCATGTCCTGGACTATGTCCAATGTGGACAGTTCCAAAGTCAACAGCTTTAAAGAACAGTTTCCAAATGCTAGGGGAAAGCCTAGTAATAGTAACTCAGGAGGGCAGAACTAGAATGAGAAAATGTGAATGAGATTTAAAATCCTTCAAGAGGACTTAGATTTCAATTAGCCAAAGTGCCAAAGGCTAGAAACTATACAACCTGGGTCACTAAAGAACTGAAAAAAAAAACATTTACTGAGGACAGAAAGGGATACCCTATGGATATAATGGAAAATATACAGTTTTACCTTAAAGAATATACTTTCTATCCCTTATTTTTAATGGGTATTCTCTTTTGTATTTAATCCTGTGTAACAACCTTTCTCAACCCCTGAGTAAATTAGTTTGTTATAACTAACTATGGACAATTGGAGCCATAACAGGGTAAAGTTCAAAACATGGTAATGGGGTTGGTAGGACTAGAGATGAAAGAACAAGCATATTAAAAACTGTGGAAACTACGAAAAGAAGGAAAACTGAACCTTGTAAGAAAGCATATCAGCTTAGACATAGGGGCAAGGATATTAGTAATCAGCCTGGGGCAGGGCTTGAACTTCAGCTGTCAGACAAACAGGGTTTGAGCCCCCAAAATCTCTTACGAACACACCATCTCTAAAGAGGGAAGGGAATCAACCACCATGCAGGTAAATGAAGAAGCCTTCAAAGATTCAGTTAAGTCTTAATTTAAAAACCTGAGCCTTAGCAGGCTCTCATCTTACAGGAGAAACACATAGCAACCACCAGTGATGAGGAAATGACAAACCCTAGTTACAAATGTGGTATTTTAAACACAGGGATGAGGAACAAAAAGGAACCAGCTTTCAGGAAAGCCAAGGGGATGTCTCCAAGACACACACTCTCCAAAAACACGGTGGCATGGCACCGCCAAGTGAAATGCTAAAGCCTGCTTCAAGCAAAGGGTCACACTAGATGCTCTCGCAGGCTCTTGGATTTGTAACCAAAGAGATGCTAAAATCAAACAGACTGTGCTCAGAACAGGCCTAAGCATAGCAAGGCAGCACAGAATCATCTTCTCAACAACAGTAACCTGGAAACAACAGCTCTCCGTCTATTATTAATTCTCAGATTATTTTGCCCCGAGTCCTGCTCCCTGCCTCAAACCCCACCATTTGTTCAGTTCTCCCACACTGGAACTAATAAATCCCCTTACCTTTCAAGTATTTGCTCCTGATCACTTTTTCACCCAGCTCCAGGGACCTCCAAGTCCCTGCAGTTTGGTTAAGTGAGGAGGAGAGGCAGTTTCACAGGCAGTTATTTATGATGCTGAAGTCTCTGCATGGGTTCTAGCTACCATCCAGGGTTTGCAGTAAAGAACACCAACCATTTCAATATACAGCTTAGTAAGACAGTATCAAAGCTGACTCCCAAATCAAAGTCTCAAGCGTGCAGTTACAGAGCAATGGAAAAGAAGCCAAGTTATCCATAAGACCATCTTAACTGCAGCATTTAAGGAAGGATTTGGTACACAGCAAGTGTATCTCAGCAGGCTTAGCAGGCTTGAAGATCTGGCCTCTAAGGATTATCTTTTCTGTAAGGGCCTCATTAAAACAAAAATTACACTCTTCTACTGACTCCTTTTTTTAAACGCTTTCTGTAAATATTAACATTCAAAGTAATATCCAGAATAAAACCTCACCTCCACTTCTAGAATATTTGTAAAGCTACCAATATAATTTTACTATGAAAGGACAATTTAATTTATTTATATGATTTATAAACCTTGGGAAGACCTCAGTCTAGACAGTTTATCAAACCAGTTAGTGCGTGAGAAGCCTGTTCTCCAATTTTTACAACTTAACCTTAGCACAGTAAATAATGCGGGTGTGCAAAGAGCTACATCTTCCATCAATCAGTTTCTGAAGTGGTGGAAGAAGGCTAATGAATTGCAGAGTCATATAGAAAAATAAAGTAAGATTATTTAATTCAGTATTATGGGTGCTCAAACTTGTTTTGTTTCAGACCAGAAACTTTGGTGCATCTAATACAGCCAAGTATCAGTAGTATCCAGGTTAAACAAGAAGAACTGAGCCTACCAGAGAACCAAAACCATGAGAGGTGGAAATCCATCAACTCCCCACAGTGACCAGTGACGCAGATGGTCAGGATTTCAATGACGACGGCAGGATTTCTCCTGGTAAAATTGCTGCTAAAACCTCATTTTGATAGATAACACCACCACCATCAGGCTCAAGGAATTTTATTTATAAAACCTATGTAAAATATTACATGAGAACCAGGATAAAAATTCTCAGTGGATCTAAGCGGTTGTTCCAAGTGAATGGAAAATCTAGCTGTTCACTGCAATGAAGGACAGATGCCTGGTAGCTAAAGCTCCATGAAATACTCTGCAAATCTATGGGTATATATTAGCAACAGAATAAAACACTCCTCTCCAACTTCTGACAAAACCGAAAACATGGAAACAAAGATGTTAGTTAAACAACTCCCTTCTGGAAGAATGCTAATTAACTTTTATAGGTTACATTTTCTTGATATACCGAAATCAAAATGACACAGCCATTTGTTTTCCCTGGCAAAGTCATGCACATCACTGATTATTCAGGTTTTGAAAACCGTGTATAATACATACTACCACCTACACAACAGCACAACGCTGACATTTCAGCACGGAACATGTTGAAGCAGTATTTCTGTACTGGAAAAAAGAACAACTAACAAAGACATTTCCTAGAAGGTATCCATCGAAGAGAATAATGTATAAAACATGGGCCTTCTCTTGAGAGCCTTAGGTTACAGATGCCGTTTACACCACATCATGTTCCCAACATAACAAATCTGGCAGAAGCACCAGGTTGGAAAATGGAAAGCAATTTTGTTTTGATTTTGTGGAGCAAAAAAGACTTACAACTTCTTGCAGTATTTTTTGTGAGGCAGAGTACATTGAGGGGAATTACAAACCAATTGCCTGAATGCCTTTGTTCCATATTCTTTCTTACTTTAAAAAAGTGTTAATTAATGGAGGCATCACTTTTAGTAAGCCAAGATAAGATGATTGTATTCTTAATACCACATCAATCATCTTCTGTTGCTCCTGCTCATGAGAAAGCCTTTACTTTTCATCTGTTAGAATATTCAAATGATCCTACACAACCGTACATGAGTTCCACCCAGATAACTTCCTAATTACTCAGGAAGAATGGACAGTGCCTCCTTACATAATAGTGTGCTGCCTGCTGTGCAAGGGAGGCACTCCCTGCTCTGCAGGAGCCAGGTACACCAGGCATCACCTGAATCTCTGCTGTAAACGGGTGAATCTCTGCTGTGAACTTGAGTGAAGTCAGCAATGTCCATCAGTCCAAAAACAGTGCGAAGGGCATAAAAACCAGGCTGGATCCTCACAGCACTCCTGGCACTAGCATGAGGGTGAGGAACTAGCTACGTTTTCTTTGAAAAAGTATACACCAGGTGCCCTCACACCCAAAGCAGAGAAACATGGTAGATGAACCAGAACAGAAATCCCAAGTGCGGACTAACTCCTTGCTGAACCCTTGACTAATCAGCCTGTAAAAAGATTAAATTTTCTGATAAGGCTGTGTGACTGTATGATAATAAACTACATTCTCCCATGAGCTTTAGCAGTGAACACTCGGCATTTTTATTTCAGTGAGGTCTTGTTGAAATAGCAGTGATTTGAGCCCCAACGTGGTTCCATCAGTGCAGGCACAGAGTGAAGATGACCTGCTGGTACCAACCAGCAGCACACTCGGCCACAGATGACGTGATTTAGAGATCATCAGTACAGCACACATACAGCAGGCTTCCAGCCCTGCCATAGCTGTGGCAGCACAGTTAAACCACAAATCTAATGAAAGCCAAAGACTGGTAACAATTTGGTTCCCCTAACACTCTTTTTGTTAAAAAAAAAAAAAAAAAAAAAAAAGATATAGAGAAAAATGGGAGCTCAGAAGATCATACATGAACTCAGAGAACACATTCATTTCAACACATTAATAAGAAACTCACTTTAAAGGAGTTGAACTTTGCTTCCATTTTCACCCAAAGATCTCAAAGTGTCTGAATTGATAATAAATGGCAAATGACACTAAAGAGAATGGCAGTCAATATAAATCAGTTTTAAGGGGAAAAAAAAGATCCTTTTCTTTTAAAAGTTATTAATTGTCATAAAGCTGTAGGTTGAGAAGACCTGTATATTAATATTATTTAATAGATATGAGTCATGAAACATTTATCAATTTAGCTACGTTTCATTTTTGACACCAAACAGTTTAGCCAAATGAATGTAAAGCTTACATCAAAATAAGCACCTAAAATAGTTATCTTTAGGAGTTAATCCAGAGTTAAAGGAGAATTACTTATTTACAAGCATCCATAATATATCAGTTATGGTTAATTAGTATGCTAGGTTGCAGGAATGTTTGAATCTGATAGTAATCAAAGGATGGTTGGGGTTTTTGGTCTACAACTCTCTTTTGATGAGCTTGCTTTGTTTCCAAAAGCTTTACCACCTATTACACCCCAATTAAACTACCTACCCTATGTCTTTTCCATCATTACACCCAGGAGTTATCTTCCCATTTGCTTACAGTCTTCATTAATTTAGGAAAACCTGCCTAGCTAAAAAAGGAACAACTCTGAAGTTGAAGCAGAAGTTGCCGATTCAGAACTGAACATGAGGATTAGGAGAAGTGATACTCCGGAGAGTAAGGAAAAAACAGAGCAGAGGACTTACACTCTCCATGATTGCAACGGCATAAATATGATTGCTGATGAGGCAAAAGTCCTTTCTTTCGCAAAAATTTAATTAAGCTCAATGTGGCTCTGTCTACAGGGTAGGACGAGGATCACTTCCCAGATACTAGGTCCTGTTACACACCCTAAACCCATGCAGGGATTTCCCCCAGCCTCCCTTCCTTCTCCCCTCACAGCTGGTTTCTGTGGGAAAGAACACATGCATATTTCACAACTGAAAAAGCCCATTATTTTTACTACCCACACACATATTTTTTTTCATACTAGAAGGAACTACCTTTTACTACAGTCACCAGAAGAAATTCTTAAAAAATCAGTGCTAACAAACTGCAGCCAACTCTGTGAAGCTGAAGGCTACCAGAGGAGCTCTCATGGAACAACTCGCTCACAAACTCAGGATGGATGTTGTTAAAGAAGTATTGTCTCAGTTTCCAGATGCTCAAAACAAAGAAAAAATACTATGATGTCACAAAATCTTTGTGGCTTAAAAGCCACTTAGTCACTTTTACAACTATAAGATTAGTTTTGCTATCATGATTACAGAAAATTCACATCCGATGTCGTCTACAGCTGGAAGACAGAAGCCCTTGACTCTGTTCTGCATCTTACTGTTTACAAATGGAAAAAGGCTCTAAAGGCTTCAGCCTTCTCAACCACTGAAACAAAGTACTTTTGTTCTGTATAAGATGTAGAATTACATCTCCCCATCTTTTTTATGAAAGGAGAATAAGCTTCAGATTGCTTTTAAAAGGTTAGTCTCCCACTGGGAAACACCAGATTGGACTCCTCAGCAGATATGGTTAAGCTCCAGTTTATGGAGAGAAAAATAAGGGGTGGGTTTAGCAGAGGGCAGTGAGTGTGCCAACTCTGGCCAGCCACGCACAGCTGCTAGCATTACAGACTTAGAAAGGAGTTTGAGAGACAAATCACTGGGAAGCAGTGTTAGGAATGCAAAAAAACCCTGTTGCCTCATCATCAGGGCCATGCAGCCAGTATAATTCCATGCAATCCACACAATTCACATATATGTAATATTGCATATGAAAGGAAACCCAGAATCAGCCGCAGCTTTTTAAGCTGTCAGCCAGCATGGGTATGCAGATGGAAGTGAAAGTTCTATTTTTAAGTAACTCAGCTACCAGCAACAAGGGGTCTCATCATCCATGAACTTTAAGGTGATTAAAATTGCATTCCAAATATTGAGTTGCAAACTCTTCAAGAACGATGAACGAAGGCATTTTAACTGTATCAAAACTGAGCTTTGAAATCTGTTCAAAGCATAAAATTAGTACCATATGTTTTCCCCAAATAATTAGTAGCACTAAGGTGAGGAAATACTACTGTATACTCTGTATCAAACGCCAAACCAGACATTCACATTTGCCTCAGCAAGAAAGTGCTGACCTGTCAAAAAACTTGAGCTTCTGCTCTACTTAGAAGCTCAAGTCCCACTAAAATCAGAAGATATTCAAAGGCTTAAAAGGAAGCCATTGCTTCAGCAGTTTACTGAATCAGAACTCAAAGGAACTCTTATGAACCCCAACTAAACTTGCAAGTACCATCCCTTACATGGTGAGGGGAGTCAGCATGTAAAGACATTGAGCTGGTGAAGGTGAGGTCCAGCAGAAGCGAAGAACTAGTGCATGGTCAGGCTGCGTGTCTTTAGCATCAAGATTTCCACTCCTTCCCATATGGCCTGGTCCACCCTACTCATCAGTAAATGCCATGTGAGCAGACACACCTCAAACAGACACACTAAGCCGGTTCCTCAACTCGAAAAAATGACCACAGCAATGCCTCCTGTCCCCAAAGTACTACTGCTTCTGCAGGCACAGCTACAATGGTGGGAAGAGGGACAAACTGCAACCCTGTCTAATGTGGCCAGGTCAGCAAAACCTTGTTTTAAGTGTCACTGAGAAACTCAGTGACTGTGACTCTCCCCAAAGCACCCTGAACTACTATGTATTTGCATCCTGCAAAGTAAAAACACAAATCTCCCTCTGTAACAAAATCCAAAGCCATTTCTTGGTAGAAGCAGGACCACAAACCAGAGCTCTGTTCCCTTTTCAAAAGCCCACAGTAGCAAGATTTGCTGTGATTTTGAACAGTTTTTCTTACCGCAAAAGTATTTCAGTTGTTACTGATGTATGAACCACAAAAATGCTAAATCTACACACACCACTTACGGATGAGGTTATTTCATTTGGCTATATGATAAAGCTGCAGCCACCATAGCAGCTCTGTGCTGTGAGCCAGTATCAAAAGTAAAATCCCGGGCTTGCTGAAATCAGTGGAAAACATCAAATGTCTAAAGTAAAGCCAAAAAGTCGTATCAGACACTGCAATAATAGAAAGTATGATTAAAGTCTGTTATCACTTGTTAACATGAGATTAGGAGAATTAGAGGCCTAAAAGTTAGAAAACACCAGCTGTAGTAGATATTTTATAGGGAAGATAAGCACAGTGAAAAGGGACTACGAATAGAGAAAGAAAATGCTAGACCGAAATGACAGAGAAACTGCCAGAAAAATCAAGGAAGACTTAAATGCACTAATTTTTTACTCTGTCTAAAACTGTTGAAAATCAGTTTGATCTGCCAGTCAAGAAGATTACGCTGGTGTCAGGGCAATGACAGAATTATATAAATGAATAGAATAATGATGGACCTAACCCCTTCCCCGGGTGAAGGAGGGAGTCCTGCAGAAGGCAGGTGCTGCAGGAAAAGCAAGAATCTTTCAAGCTACTCTTGACCACACCAAAGAGAAGGCGGCACTACAGCGTTGGTCAAGGGCAAAGTTTCGAGCTAGCAAAAAAAAGTCCCAATATACCTTCATTTAACATAAACCTAGTGAAATTCACAAACAACAATGATTACAAATTCAATGGTTCACTCGACTCTATTTGGATTCAATGTAAATTTTCTTCAAAAGTCAGAGCACAGGTCTACCTGGGATTCATAGAGGCTGTCCACTCCTATGTATGTTTGACTAACACCTGCCATCTCATTCCTGGGGCTTGGAATTCATTCACTCATCTATTTTTAGGAAGTTTATAAAGCTTAATACTATCTTCATGCTGAAAATAATGTGGTATATGAGCACTTAGGTTGATGATCATATACTGATCAACACTTGGGGAAGAAGATGGGTATAAATGGATAACTGGAGGAGCATGAGCCTTTGGGAAGGATAGAATGTTGAAGTACCTGCCCATTAGGTCTGCAGAAATAGCAGGCTCTCAGCATGATCTGAGCTGTTAAGGAAGCGATGGTACAAGGATGAAGTGGGATGGGGAGAAATCAGCCACGACCACAGGACAGGAAGCAGGATGAAATTTCTCTTCCTGCTGCATGTTGACCGTCCTAATTTGCCCCTTCATTCTCCCTACCGCTGACTGGATAGGTACTCCATCACAGCCTGCTTTTGCGTTTCATCCCATCAGTTGAGGAATAAATCCCACACAAGGAGAACAGAGGGGAAATAAAGGACAATTAGAGGCACTGGACGTTAAGAAGTCACTCACATCTGCTGACAGCTATGTTGAGGGTCCAGGCGGAATTGCCAGGTGACTTGCCAACAAAAGCGCTTCATTTTTTTATTGTCATTTTGTCTACAGAAAATCCCCTTACAGGTTCCAGTGTGATACAAGCAATTAGTAAAACCCACTCAAATGAAACAAAGAAGGGTCTCATTAGCCTAGCTTACCCCCTGAGCAGAGCAATGGGAATTCACAGGACAGTTCCTATACAGCGCAGTGAATTTTGCAAACAGTGAAAAAGGAAATTGAGAAATAAAAAAAAAAAAAGTACTCTAATACATAGCTGAAAAAAAGGGATGATAGAAAAGCCTGTGGAAAGAGCAAAGTGATATAGACTTTATCCTTTACTGACATAAATCTAGCATTACCCACCAGCCAGACTCTGAAGCCAGGTTGCAATGACTATCAGCAGAACTGTGGTAGGGCCCAAGGACCTTATTTACATTACAGAATCCAACTGTGCTGGTTGCCTTCCATATAAAGAGCAGTTTTCAGAAATTTAGCGTACAAAGTCATGTTTATTGAGGCTGCTTTGATCAGCCCAACCTTGGAAAATAAGAGAGATGTCCATATTCTGTACTGGCTTGCAGTAAAATTCATACTTTGGCGGACAACTAAGTGATCTGTCCCTTCCACAATCTTGAGAAATTAACTGACGGCCATGAGCAGGAAGGACTTTCCAGTACCTTGCTGCCTTTAAAGAGATTATTTGATATTTGCCACAAAAAGTAAAAAAGAAGCATCTGATACAGCAAGGCTGAATCTGGTGTGCCTGGGACTAAATAGGATACCAGAGGTACAAAAGGTCATGGGTGGTAACAACAGGGATTTGGTCAACCAAAGCCTCGGGTCCTGCTCACTGGGAAAAGCTATGGGACATGGCGATGTCCTCCATGTGTGGGAAGCCTAGGGCAGCTTTCTCTTTGGAAGTCACCATCATCACAGTGCACATGGGGACTTCCATCTTCCTGCCATCTCCAACATTTCAGTCTTCCATTGAAAACTGAGCCCAGTGTGAAGTCTTCAATTCAATGACTGAAGGATCAAAATCATATCTCTGTTAGACATTCCTAACACCACCAATTACCTACAAAGTTACAGCTGTAAGCATACTGTTGGGCTGGTTTTTTTTTTACATGACCTGATGACAGAAACCATCTGACGTTCCAAATCAACACACTGTATTTGTGCTGAAAACAATTACAAGAAAAATCTTTGTGGGCTTTTGTTTTGATGAAATGAGTCTTATCATTACAGTTTAAGTTGGCTTACCTCTCACATTACCATTGTATATAGTGCATTTGAGCCTCTGGAACTGTTGAAACACAATTTGGAGTCATGAGATCACTCATAAGCCTGACTCCTAAACAAGTCTCAGAGGTATTATTAATAACAAGATACGCTGAAACAGCGTGCAAAACAAAACAAAAGATTTATTTACTGTTTAAGCAAAAAACTGAAGCATTGGTTCATCGGGTCCCATCTGAATTATCTGGTCTTTTATAGCCTTGGTTAAAAAACCTGGCTGCTCTTCTCCTTTCTCCCCAAACAAGCAAGCAAGCGTGCAATGCAGACTACAAAGCAGCAACAGGCAGTACACACACATCGGTCCACTCAAATGTTCTTGGGGCTGGGAGAAAGGATAGACAGCAAGTTGCTTCTGTCCATACTAACTTGTCATCGAGGCACAAATAAAGATGCATCAGATGAGCTTGTCCACACCTTTAAGCAGGTATTTACTTGCTACAGCAGTATTCAATACTTTGAACAGGAGATAGCTTTGTTTGTTAGTTTTGGATGCCTTCTTAGGCTATATTTCATTACTTTTAATTAAGCCTTTTCAAGGTTTAAAAGGACAGATGCATCCACTAATGAGAATGAATTTACCTCCCTTTCTTAAGGCAAAGGCAGAAGGTAAGAACAGCCTATGTGATAAGCACTGTACTACTCATCACTCAAAAAAAAACCCGAAGGCAGGACATCTTCCTGTGCACAATTTCAAGTACAGTTGTGTTCAAACACAATTTAATGTAGCTGACGCAGAAGGCACTGCTATGGCCTAGACCATGCAGGAGATAAAACTGGATGGGTCACAACAACCGTGCTTCATCGGACATCTGTTCTTGAGGGCAAAACATGAAGGAATGCAGGAAGCCTGAACTTTCTTCTGAGCCCAACAGGCAATGCTTTTGAGCATTGTCTGTTTTAGCTTTTTACCATTGCAGAGCCAACAGGAGTGGCATGCACAGTTCTATTTTAAAGTCTTCATAACAGCAAGTTTTTAAGGCTCTACATTTATCATAGCTGATGTGGCTCTTTCTAAGAAAGTCCACAGGTTATGAAAAAAACCCCTTCACTCATAATGTGGTAATAATATCAAGAAAAGATCTAGAAGCATTTTCACTACATAGGACACAAAAAACTAAACAGCTTACAGAAAAAAATAATTCTGACTCATTCACATATGCAAGATTTCTTTGAAGCTTAATTATCATTTTTGTTATCTTAAAGCAGCAATGCCAGAAATTCAGCTGCCTGTTCAACCACAAACCAGACACTGCACAAGCAGCTGTTTCCCAAGCCACTGAACACTGAAATACACGGGGAACCTCTCGAGTCCTGCTGTGAACAATTCTGTGTTGCTCCTTAGCAGCGACAGATAATTTAACCTGGCTTTAAAGGATATTATGTGCAAGCTGCTAGGACACAAACTTCAAATTTCCCTCATTTGGTCCTCAGATGGAGCCCAGGCTCTGAACCCGGCTCATTGCACTTGTTCCAGGGTCTGAAAATGAATCTCCATCAGTCACGTATGCCCTGATGGCAACTGTTACTGAAAAGCCCAAAGATCTTTTGTGTACTGTCATGCACTGTAAGCTTAATTTTCATCACCAGATACACACATCTAAGTCCTACTGCTGCTGAATCAGAAGCTTTCAGGCATGTATTTGGGGTTAAGAAAAGCACTACGTACATGCCCGCCCCCCCAGTACTTTCATTTTTCCTCCGTTTTGCTCAAGTATCAATTCTGTGGGTTCATCATGTTTTTCAAGTGGTTCTTGGATGACTCCTGAACTGAGAGACATTTTCACTTCTTGTACAGCTACACAGCTGCTCCTTTTTAAATGGGAATCACACATGAACATTGCAGTGCGGGCTCTGGCAACATGCCTCACTCTCAGCTGTAGGGCTTGGAAATTTGCTATTTAAGCAAAACAGTCATCATGCTGAAAACTAACCTAGACATCTGAAAATCTTTAAAAAAAATTGAAAAAATCCCATCCAACAGAATAGCAGAAGTTTTCAAAAAGAATAAGGAAAAAACACATAGCCCACTGGAAGCATTTTACGAATACTGGTACCTACCGAAACAAACGTAAATCTTCAAGGGAGGCTTTTTCTGTCTTAATGAAGTATAAGTCTGAGAAGAGTACATATCACAGATCAATTCCTGAACAAGTGAAGGAAAAAAATTATACCTTATTATCAATCCACTGAGTTACTCTCAGAGAAGCTTCCCAAATGCAACTCCCAAAGCTTCTCATGCTGAAAAATCAGCTGGAGAGAATTAGTACGGCTATGATCTATTGCACACCAGAAGCTCTGAAAAGGAGCTACTACAACCTAAAAAACCATGCCAGCACTGAAGAGGAAAACATGAAGCAGTACTTCCCAGCTAGGGAAGTGATGACCAAACACTACTGTAGCATCAGTTGAGTGGAGCAACAATGGAAATCACTTAAATGCTCTTGGAGCAGATACCAGCAAGTGTCCTCCTTTCGGTAAGCATCCTTACAGCTCTATTAGAAAGTTGAAAATCATCTCTCTGAAGCCTTCAGAGACTAACTACAGTAATAAACTGTGATTAAAGGGGCAAATTCCCCCTTCTGCCAGCATGCATACAAAAAGACTAAAATACTGACTTCTCAGGAGCTTCATTTTAATCACAAATTCTCTGTCAACTCTGTCTACTGCATGAACAGCAGCAGTTTCTCTTGTTAGGGAATATACAGGTTCGTATTGGTTTTGGTTTTGTTTTTTTAAATTACTGCCACAGCTAATAAATTGCAAAACTTCCGCATTCTCATACAGTATTGAACTAATACCATCATTTTTTCCCCCTAAATACTACCTCACCTTAAAAAGTAATGAAAATGTGACAATTTTCTATGATCATTTTTTCAACATATTATTCAAAAATTTCACATTTTGTTCACTCTTTTCTAGCAAGGCCAGTGACATCAGAATTTGTGATGACCATGCAAGAAAAATCTGGGAGAAGGGCTTCTGAAAAGCAAGGAATTGGAGTAAGGAAAGAGCAGACCACGAAGCTGTTTGCTGTCTGAAGAGGCACAAGAAATCAGATAGGCAACCACACCTAGCAGTGCTGCACTGTCTTAGCCATCACTAGCAGATTGATTCACACAAACAAGAACTTCATGTGTGCAGAGTGAGGCTGTCAACAAGCAACACGAGTAGCTTGTGACAATTGTTCACAGGCTCTCCGACAAGTCCCTGGGATGCCATGGACCAGGAAGGAGATTCTTCTTCAACTTCCCGCTACGGACACGAGCCTGCAACATGCAGTGTTGCAATCTGGGGTTTCGCTGCAGCGTCAAAAAGCAACAGCTGTGGGACAGAGAGGACACCCTAACATCCCATTTTAGCTTCATTTTATCTGTCTGTCCCTCCTTCATGTGCGTCCAAAGGGCTTGAGCAGGTTGCCCTGTCAGGACACCATGCAATACTCTCCCAAATAAACAGGGACAGATCCACTACATTCAGCTAAAACCTCCTACTGCCCGGCCTACAGTATGAAAGCGCATTATTTTTTAAGAACATCAGAATATTGCTTAGGAAACTACAAGATTAAATCATGAGAAGCACAACCATAGCATTTTTCTGCTGATTTGAATTACGAATAGAAAGTACGAGCAGTTAAGAGGAAACAAGATATGTTCTATACAAGAGCCAAGATTTTTTTTCCTGACATGTGCCAAACAAGGAGAAGAAACAGAAGAATCTGGCACCATTAAAAACAGTTTGTGGAGAAAGGAACTGAATATCTACAGCCAAGCTCCATGTGGTTTGTAAAGAGGAAACTTTTGTTTTATGGGACTCTCAGTCAGCCAAAATTCTCCCAGACGGCGTGCAAATGGATATTAGCCTAAAAACCTACACGCATCTTGTAGAAGGATCAGTAAATGGTGGGGAAAGAAAAGGAACACTACTCAAGCTTTAAATCAGAATTCAAAATCTGCCTCATGGTTGAAAAAGTTAGTTTACCAGACAGCTATAATGTCATATATGGTAAGTGTGTTGGAAAGGAAAGGCAGCAAGTTAAAGTACAAAACTAGAAGTCAGGAAAATGAGTTCCAACCCTGGCTCCAGTACCAAGTAGCTCTAAAAAATTTGGATAAAAGAGAAAAAGACTGCCAAGTGAACTGTGAGATTTTCCTTAACTTCATACAGTGTATTAACATCGCACTTACGCTGCTTCTTTTAGCTTCTATATTTCCCCCACTCCCTGGCATTATGATGCACTAAGTTTAGCAAGCGACTAGATGGAGTACCGTGAACACTTACATTACTTTACCAAACCAAGCCCTGCCCAACTTCTTAATCAAAATACTTGACTGAAAAAAACCCCAAACAATCTTTATGGGACTGTAATTCTCATAACTGAGCAAAACACTAAAGCGGCTGACACGATCCAACAGCTTAGCTGAATATTGCAAAAAAGTGTGGCATTTCTGGCTTAAACCAGTAACTAGAACTTGTACTTCAGCACACAGGAGAAAGGGAATGGGCCAGCAACAGTTCCTTAGCGCGTGCTGAGTGGTTATACCATGGAAGAACTTTTTTCAGATTCTCTGACAGCTGTCTGAAGGCCCTGTGAAGCGTTCAGCTGCGTCACCCGTAAATCAAGAGGAGAGCACGCTGACCTCCAATTTACAGCGGGGAACAGAGGCAGAGTCCACAGGCAAGACTGCAAGGTCAGGAATCATCCAAGTCCCAGCACCCCAATGAAGTCACTCCTCAATGGGGATGTCAGAGGCCCAGGTAGCTCTGTGGGTCAGGCTCCAGTCTGTCCTGCAGTTGCCTGACGATGCAATTCTCTAGTTATATCACCAACAATTAAAACACGTCAGGTGGCAAACTTTGCCATCACGCTTAAAGGAGAAGTAGTTAATACCGCGTGTAAGAGGATACCAGGATTAAGATTTGCCCCTTCGTGTCTTCCTTCACACCAGCCTTTACATGGAATGTTTCAGCTAAGATTTGCCAACTAGAGTGCTTTCATCCTCTAAATACAGTAATAAGCATGAATCTCATTTTTGAAGCAGCCTGTATTTGCTTGGGTCTTCCTCATTCGTACCTTTAGGTACCTTTGGAGGAGAAGCAGAAGGGTTAATCGTTCAGTACTTTCTGTAAGCTATATGCATTTGTGTACCGTGCTCTAGATGGATACTCCACGCTTGCGGTTGCACTGGAATAATAAAAAGAGCTGAAAGCAATTCTCTTTAATTCTCGCTCTTTAATTTTATTTCCTCCAAAGAGTAATGAACAGAAGAAAGCAAGACCAAGCACTTAAAGGGGAAAAAGAAATAATTACAGGCATTTTTCACAAAAACACTGGAAGGAAAAACCACTGTAAAAGTAAAACCCATTGTACTTTAGTGAGAAACCTGAAGCTAGCAGTTCTTATTGCCACTAAAAATATCTCCACCCCATACACACATACATTTACCAAGATGGCATTCACCAATGGGTTCTGGATGCTAATCAAGACCAGACCAGGTACAAACTAACTCTGAACAACCCCTGTCAAAGTAGGTCAAGAAAACTGGGAAGAAAGGAAAACTGTTGCTAGGTGGCAGTGTACCTTAAGTAAAGAATACTGTAAATCATACATTATTGGAAAAGTTTGTTATCTGCTAAAAGAGGTGTCATCTTCACTGTCATCTTTAAAGACTTGGTAGAACACAGAACCCAAGATGTACATGATACCCAGGCTACACATCAGAAGGATGAGAAGCTGCACTGAAAAAAAAATAAGAAAAAAAACACTTGTTTTGAGACATGTTCCTTGTACAAGACCCATGGTGTAATGGCTCTCCAGATCTATTAGTGCCATAAGAGAATCCAAAAGCCACTGAACTGAGTCTTGTACACCTAGAGAAAGCTATGGTTTTGCTTACTTTGTTTTATTCGACCTTCACTAAGCTCTTATCAGAAGATGCTTCCACCACATTTTGGCACAGCAGTCAACAGTTGACAGAAAACCCAAGTGTGGTGGCAAGAAAGGTTTTTCAAGGCAACTTAAGAAACAGAATTATTACTTTTCTGCCTTATAACAGTTTCAGTCTCCAGTCTTAATCTTTTCAGAGTGGAGTAAGAGTGGACAATGACATTGAACATACGAAGGTCATGAAAACGCATGCGCTCCCTAGAACTCCAACCAAAAGGATGGAGAAAAAGGCCTCTGCAGAAAGCCAAGTAAGAAGGGAGAGGCTAGATTTTCCTGGTATCCTTCTCTCTGTCCTTCCTGATGTTCCCTCCAACTGAAAACTACCTTAACATATTGCCTAAATTAGCAGAAGTGGTAAAAAAGACAGGCTGATGACATCTTGTGAACTACAATTCGCTTGGTAAGAGAGCTGTTAGCAAGCTCACAGCTTGTCACAGAGAAGGATAAGATGTTCTTGAAGGCAAAGATGAAATCTATATTCTTTTCAAGAATATCTGTCTGGGTTCAAAAGAGCAATTTTTTGGAAAAGTATCTTAGATTAATGTGATTGTATAGATTGGAGTTATTTTAGAGGATATAATAAGAGAGAAAAATTAAAGACACTTTGCTGCAACAAGGCTTTAAATCCGTAACTCAGGCCATAGCAAAATCCTTCCTGAGAAATTTATCAAGTAATTCTTCTTATGCTGACTTTAATCTACGATTATACTGTTTAAGCCTTTTTTATACCTTGTTCTGACACATTAGAAACTAGTCGGAAATAATACATTAGAACATACGTGCCCCGTCCAACCCAGTGTGGGAATTCCTACACTGCTGTACAGTCAAACCCACGCAGGTTACATGTGCCATATAGTGTATCATTCCTCACAAGCAATCTTGACTGTGAAGCCCATACATAATAATTAAAATACCAATCTTACCAACCTGTAGAGTTGCAGAGGGAATAGTTTTTACAAACTCCTTCATTGGTGTAGCTCACATAGGACATGTGTTAACTCTCCAAGCAGACATAAACCTCTGATGAGTATTTCCAGGTTGGGTCTGTATCTGACAGAACTTTGGGATGCAAACCTCAGGACAGCAGGATCCAATTTCAATGGATAAATACAACACAACAATCTTTGTTCCATTTCTCTCCACTGTTTCCTTCCCCAAAGCTGGTGGTTTTAATTTGTGGTCAGCCTGAGACTCTTCCTCTTCCTGCTAATTTGCAGCATCTGCCCCGCAAAGAGGGAGGCAGAGAGTGTCCCAGACTTGTTCCCAAACTGTTGGTTACAGTTTGTGATCAGTTTCAGCCATGGACATGCAATAAACACTAGCAGACAAAAATAAGCATAAATTTGAGCAAGAAAGAGTGGAACAGTACCACACCTATAGAAGCCACTAGGAGCCAACCCCTGCTGATCTCAAGGGCTCTTCCCCAACAGCATTACTTGCAGAAGCCAAGCAGGAGTTGACTTCACCTGCCGTCTCACCTCCTGCTCCGCGAGACTGTGCACAGCTAGTGGAAAAACAGTTTGAAAACAAAAAAAGCCATAAAGCTGGGGCCGAATTAGGCATTTTACAAAGACAAAAGCAAATAAGCTGTACAATCTCCAGACTAGGAACTCATCAGGTTTTGCCATAGCAAAAATACTTTCCTGCGGTGGCACAAAGGAAGCTCACTCTAGCCTAGATAGGCTTTTCTTCATTAACCAGTAGGAAGGAGATCTTTCTGTAGCATGCAGAAGGCACTGAGCCTCATTTGACACTGAAGTTTAACTCAAAATAAATTTTTCTGTGATTAAGGAAACTTTTGTTCTACTTCTGTTTCTTCACCATCTGTGATACAAAACCTGGCAAAGTCTCCAGTTAGTTTCCTTTGTGTTATTGCTGCCACCAGCACTCAAATGATAAACATTTATACGAAAGGAAATTCCTCTTCCTTTCTTTGCTGTCTCCAAAGTAGATCTAAATACTTTGATAGGAAAACCTGCACTGAACTCACCCTGAAATCTAGTTATGCCAGATTACACCAACTGCACTACAGAAAGATGCAACAGCATATTAAGTCAATGCAACACCTCTCCTGACAAAATCTTTTGTCCAGTAATGAGCACTCAGCCTGAAAGGAAACAAAGCAGAAGCACCTCACACCTGGAAAGGTGTGTAACATCTGCTGTAGGAACCCTGTAACATCTGCAACATCTGCTTAAGGAACATGAGGGGTGGGTTTGGGGAGTTTTCTTCTCTGGGACATACAACCTTTGTTACACTGCTGGATGCGTAGCTTTCAGAGCCACGTAGGTGCTTATGCCTCACCTCAGCTGAGCAGGACAGAGGCATCATCCAGCAAAGAAAACTTACCGAACTCTGAAATACAAGTTAGCACTTTGTGGTGTTTATTTACTTATTTAAACTCTTCATTTACACATATACAGACACAGCTAGTGTTGCTATCCTGATGGAACCCATGCATGGCTGTGGTTGTTAAATCCGATTATTCTGGTAATGTTTATCTTAGTACCATAAACACAACAATCCACTTACTGCACCACACTGGTGCAAGCATACCAACATGAGGGCAACATACTAAGGTCTATAAAAGCATGTGCATAGGTGAAGTGGCAACTTTTTTTTTCTAGCAGAGGCAAGCTCTACAAAACCAGAATTGTTCATGTTTCTGTTCAAATGGGTATGTTCCAGGACCAGGAATGCAACTTTGTCTTTGGCATTTATTGGGGCAGTGATTTACCAACAGCCCCTATGTCACCAGCTTCCCACAAGGTTGTTGTGGATTCCTGGGGAGGGTAGCACCGCCTGCTGCTGGGTTTGTTAGGTTCAAATAAAAGCAAGGGAAAGAAATCCGACACGTGGAGGACTCATGGGATAAACAGATAAGGGTCAGATAAGCAAGGGAAGATCGAAAACTTGCAGCAAATCTGAGGAGCATGAAGTAAGCCTTATCCATACCATGTTTTAATCCACTGCACACTTACTATGGTTTTTCTTCCTGCAGATCAGAACTGGCTGCTGAAGGCTGCCAGGCATCTCTCAAGACCACGTAGGTTTTTTCTTCCTTTATGCTAAAAAAAATTATAAATGAATTGCACGGTTTTTTTTATAAAAACGTTTATAAAAAAATATAAATGAATTGCAAGAGCAGGATAGCACTTCAACACCAGCACCTTATGTTGAAGGCTGTGCTGCACAGAGGTTGATGGGGTTTTCCACTATTTATTTCCAGTTGCTTGCAAGCTAGTGGTTTGTACATTTCTTTGAGAAACAGCACAGGATTTAAACAAGTAGTTTATTAATCAAACAACAGTTTGGGGTTTTTGGACAAGGCAACAGCCTTCTTGCTGCAGCCTCCTGTATAATATCATTCCATTGCGGCACAAATGTCCACACAATTTTGCTGCGGACCCCAAAAAGCACACTTAAACTCCATAGCCACAAGGATTATGAATATAACTCAAAATGGGTTCTTCAGTCTTTTTTTCCTACCACTCACATCTGGCTGAAAATTTTAAATGCAACAGCTTTGCCTGTTTCCATTTTCAGAAATCCAGCCTTTTACAATTCTACTAGAATTTCTACTAATGACAGGTACAATTTTAGAATATGGTTGGGCTGGTATGGCAGCTTCCAGCCCTAAAATGACACTCCATCCATTTGGCCTGACCATGTCCTCTCACTGTTCCCCTGTTGTTTTTTGTGCTGACCTCCTTTAGGGAACTAAACTGGCAGGAAACTAAACCTATCAAAAAAGTAAGTACTTTTTTTTTCTGGTTTAACTCCCAGAAGCAGCTCACAGGGGGTCAGACAAGCAACAGGGAGGAAGAGTTGAGGAGCAGCAGCTATCCATTCCATAAACTGAGCTGAAACACAATCCACATCCTCCTTGAACACTGGGCTAGATGCCTTTGCTTAAGAGATGGATTGGGCTTTCTAACTCAAACCACACTAATAACAGTTCCAAAACTGACATTAAGGAAATAATCCATCTCTGTTTACAGTCAGTGACCACATGCCTTCTGGCATCAAAACAAGAACCTTCACTGTTTTTCTATTATTTGAATCATTCTATATACATGGTCCCGAGGTTAGCATTACTGATCTAAAGCCCGGCAGACTGGCTGACTCTTCATTTTAGACACTAGTACTGCAACTTCTTTTTTTAATTTGTATGTCTACACCTTCCAAAAATAACTTTTAATGATTAGGAAAAGTAACTGTTTACCATTCAGAATTAAATGTAGTATTTGCTATGCATTTCATTGTGCAAATTAAAAAAAAAAAACAACAAAAAAAAAGCAAACAATTCAGCGAATACTGATCCCTCCCCTTCTTCACTCCTCCTCCACCAAGCCTTTACACACGTTTATTCATCAGACACTGAAGAGCACCAAGTGTTGGCAATGTAAGTGAAAAATACCCGGGAAAAGGTTGGCATATAAAGAAGCAGGTATTTGTTCAGAAACAGAAAGAACGGTTCCAGAGCGCTTCCTTCCCCCATCAACCCTGCAACTGTCCCAGAGCCTGTGTACACCTCCTGTGAAGCTTTGGAGAGAAACTAAAGGTAACACCGAGAGAGACACTACGGAGAAGTCACCAAAATGTCCATGACCGGAGTTCTAGGGGCTCTGCTATTACCACTGCCAGTGTCTCACGGCACAGCGCCGGGCAGCGGAGGGCCGCTGCTGCAGCCCCGCCGCGGCGTGTGCCCCCCCCCCGGGCAGGTGGGTCGGCGCCCCCAGCACCCCGGGGCGGGCTGGCAGGCGCTGCACCACCCTCCCCGGTGCGACACACGGCACGCACTGCACCCAGCTCTTCAGCCAGCCTAAGGGTCGCTTATGGGCACACGCCAGGCTGCTAGGGGCCGGGCTGCGCGCTTCGTCCGCCCCTTGCTCCTCCCCGCACCCACGAAAGGCGAGACCGGCCCCCAGGATGCCCTGGCCGCGCCGAGCACCCACGTGCGAGCGGCG
>JAVJGJ010000037.1:42531632-42546294 GCA_035590215.1 Microhierax caerulescens | reverse complement strand
TCTTATGATTGACTTTAAACAAATCCAAATCAGATGTACTTCAAGATGACTCATATGCTGTTTCTTTGTTTTCCATTAGTCTCTGGGTTTATTACCTTTACTGTTTATTCTGAGAACTTTTTTGATTTGAAGCCAATATAGAAGTGTTTTGAGTCTCAAAGTGTAGGGTTTTGATGGCAATGTACCCAAGGATTAAAATCTGGAGTTGTTCTCTCCCACCTCTCTGTGACCTCTCTAACCAGTGCTTACGCTCTTGAGGTGAAGAGGTTTGATTTGCTCATGAATCATCCTCTGATGCTTCAGTTTGCAATCGTCTGTATTAAAGTAAAGCAAATATGAATTAGGCCTTTTAATAAGCAACTGCTCATTCATGGGGACACGTATATTCTTGCTTCAGAGACATCATGGAAAAGCTGAGGCAGGCACTAATGACCCATAATTATGTCAGTCAGCTGATTTTGATCTTGTGCTGCAAATCTGTCAAAGCCTGAAGCTGGCTGGTGAAGCTCTTGGGGTTGCTGTGCATGAGGCACACCTGTGAGAGGTGTTTTTATTAAAGGAATTAGGAAAGGGGTGGGGTGGAGTCTGTACTTTGGCCTCTATGCTAGACAGATACTTTTGCTCCATTAAATTTTCTGTAGCTGGATAAAGACTGAGCTCAGGCAGGTCTAAAATCAGATCTCAGAAGCTACTTTATCTTAATTGCTCCCTCAAGTAAAGAGTGGAGCCAGCACGGATCCTTTAAAAAGGGAAGCGGGAAATATATTTGCAGCCAGCATATGCTTGGAGTTACCTTCCAGGTTTGTCACAGGCTAAGTTGAAACTGAGGCCATGTGCACTTTATAATGATATTAGAAGGCACTAGAATTCCCCTCTACACATGTACTCAGACTGGCCTCCAAAGGGAGGTGATACTTTCCTGGGTGTCATCTCCATAGACAGAACTGATGCTGCTAAGATGTAGTAGAAAAGAGGAATAGAAAGTACATGCAGCCCTATGACTTCAAGCACTGGGCTTTCAAAATAGGAAAGAACACATCATTCCCAAGCAGAAATACTGAGTTGGATTAAGATTTGTTCTTTAGCATATACACACTTGCAAGTGCAATGGTAAAAGCAACGCGGCATTTTGGTCACCTACCTGCTGACTACATAACCTCTTGAAAAAACCTCCACACATCAGCATGTAATGTAGTCTGTGGGTCATCACAGTAAGTAGCTGATGAAGGGAAGGGAGCAGCAGCTGGAGACATTTATACCCTTCTGGTCATCTAGAGCCACTCAGTGACACACTTTCAGTGGTTCATTTCTGTGTGGACACTTGTGCTATAACCAAAATTAAGTGGTGGAGTTTGAGCTGATTATAGTGTTGAAGTGATGGAAGGAACACTTGAAAGTTATTCTTCTTTTTATCTCTATCACAGCCAAGGGAATGCTTGATTGCTAGGGAAAAGGAGTGTGAAAAGCAAAGAGAACTACTTGAATCTGTTCGGTTTCTATCAAAGCTGTGAGCTGGAGTTGTGTGGAGTTCATTGGTTATCGCTGTGTGTCTTTTGCCCTGATAACACAGACTTTCTAAGGTCAGTTAAAAATGGCTGCATTTAGAAAACCTTGTCTTTGAAAAGTGTTCTGGTTTTAAAAATATTCTCTAGAAGCATGCTTCTGGCTTAATAGTCAAGGCCTAATTAAAATCTGTAAAAAAGTATAGTGTTGTGCCTGTGGAGCAAGGTATTTGAATTTGTGGGCTTGTCCATACTTTAATTTAAATGATTGATTCATAGTTTGAATTATACTCTGCAAAGGCTGGAGGAGCTGAAATAATATATTATCAGATGCAGATGTCAGAGGTTTAACCGAAGCAGCAAGTTCTCCTGGTCATATCACACACTGGGATGCAAAAGTAGGCCAAGATGGACCTCACAAACACCAGTCAAACAAATGGCTGCTGCCAATAATAAGCAAGTGAGAACACATGAACAAATTCCTAAACCAGAAAAGTAGTATTTAAAAAAGGGAAATAATTGTTTACCTTAAAAAACATTCATCGTCTTATGATTTTTTTTTTCCTTCCAGGAGTAAAAATTGGTAGTGAGTGGGATCAGACATTTCCTTGATGCAGCCCTATCTCTCTGCAGAGAGCGAAGGCCTGATTTCCAGCTCAGACTAAACCAGGGTGTTTCCTTCATTTGTGTTTCCAAGCCCTCCTCCAGCCATTATTTTTTATTTCTGCCGGGTCCCCCACTTCCTGCTTTTGCTCTTTGCTTGATGTTTCTGGCTGTTTCTCTTTTGTAGATCAGAGGTGGCTGTTGCTTCCAGACACACAGGTATTTCCACCTAATGGTATCTTCCAGCCCAGTTTCCCCAGTTTCAGTTTTAGGATGAGCTGTGTTTTAGGCTGTGGCTTCATTTCCTTCCCCTTACTCCAGATAAGAAGCATCACTGCTCCTATGCTTGTAGGAGGAGGCCCTGTGGAGGTCGGTAACCAGTTGCATCAGCTCCAAAGACTTGTCCCTGCATCCATTGTCTATTCTATTCACAAGCATTAAGTCGTGATAAATATATTTATCAGGCCCCTGTAAATTTCAAAACTGTATGTATTCAGAATATAAATTATCATATTTCCTTCCTTATTTTGGAAAAGGTCTCATTTAATTGAAAAACAGGTCTTTCCTATTGCTTTTTGTGATAACTTACAGAATTCTCTATTGCCTCAGACAGTTTTATATTACATGGCATAATGATGGTGTGATTATTTTCTGTTGAATTCTGTATTCATTTCTGTTACATCTAATTAATTTTCTCTAATACTACATTGGACTTATCCCTAGAAATCCATGCATTTTTTTCTAGGTAAACTACAATTAACTTTTAAAAAAGTAAAAGAAATTCCTAATTAGTGGTACCAAATTCCTGATAAATTCTGGTTTTCTTGAGCTTCTCTCAAAATTAAAGTTTACTTCTACTTGCATTTAGATTTCTAACTTTAGAGAAGAATAAAAATTAGTTTGCTTAAAGAATCTGTTTATATCAGGGTACTTGCTTAAGTATCCCTATCAATCATTCAATTCTATAAAACTTTGTATTTTTCATTATATATATGTTTTAGAAAAAAAGTTGGTCTTCTTCCAATATATCACTTAAGCACATGTTTAGCTTTAAAAGCCTGAACAGTGTCACTGAACTCGAACTGAGAGACTACTTAAGTTCAATGACATAGTGAGGAGCATCTGCTGGAAATTTTGCACTTGTAACAGATAACTATTTAAGCACCAAGGACTTGAGCCTGTAAGTCTTTCACATTTAGAACTCCTACCAAAGTCAGGGGAAATCTTCATGAAGCAGAAAAGTGTAATAGTGTAATTATTCATCTGCTGGAAGATGGCATATTATTCTATCACCTATTAAAATAAAATTGATACCTTTACAAGTTTCTGTCTCAACAACTTTGAAAGCAGTAAAATATGTGCAGGAATTGTTAAGCATTTTTTTCTTTTCTGAATCTTGAAATTTTGTCCTTAAAAGTTTACAGAAAGTCAAATGTGAGGGAAATATTTTCTCCACTGCAATGGTATCCATCTTCTCACACAGTGTTTTTGTAAGCAAAAGCTCAGGGAATGATATTAATGAAAAACTACTAAATAAAATTCAAATGTTTCAATTTACTTTTAATTTAAAAAGAATGTTAACTGACAGTACAACAAAGCATTTTGCGTTGTAATTTATTGGCAATGCAACATGTTGAGTTTCAAGTGAGCTCTTTGTCTGCTAGAACAGCCTGGAGGAAAGACACTCTGAAAGTACACCCAGATGTGAATAACTGTGGTACCTCTCACTTATTCACTGTGTAACAATTTGTGTTAGTTATTGCAGATATGAAAATAAGGAATTGCATTTAAAGTGTTTGCAAAAGTAACTTTTCCCTTTCCTAATTAATATTCCTGCTCTAGATGACAGCAGATGGAATGAGGCAACAATCAGATCCTTCATGATCTGGTACTGATGGGTATGTCTCTCTGGGGTCTCCGGTACAGCTGTGCCGGGTTACATCAGCTGAGGATATGACCTAGAACTCGGAGACTCAGGTATCATGATACTGGCTGTCATGGGTGGCCTGCTCTTTTTGTCTAGGCAGTGGTTGGCATCAAAGGCAGTAGTGTAAGTGACAAGGTCTTCGCAGAAGCTGGAGGATAATTTGTGTGAAAGCTAAGCCTCCTTCTTTTCCCAAGGGAAATTTTGCTTCTGCTTGGAACAATGAGAAGGTGCAGTCCTTCCCAAACACCTGATTTAATGTAATATATAGTATTGCAACTATGGACATAGTTGTTATTATTACCCTATTAATATCCCCCTCATACGCATTTATAGATTTTGCTCATGTGAAATACCTGGTGATAGTTTTTAGAAAAGGTCGGATCCTGCTAATCACTTGACCCTTAGCCTTCATCTTGAAAGATTTTGTGTTCATATTTAGCTTTGAGCATGTGAGTCCAAAGTGCACCCATATTCTGGCTCCAGCATCTTGGCAAAGAGCTGCTCCAGTCTGGGGACTGGGTGCCTCAGCTCCACCTTAAATCTTTGGGTCTGGTCCATTTGACATGTTCTAAGTGTTGTCCTTTTGAAAGGTGCCAGATCAGTGGCCCTCAAGGCTGAAGTCTTCTGTATATTCACAAAATAGCAACAACATGGACAGTAGCAATGCAAGGTTTATCACACATCTTAGCAAACAGTGCTGCACAGGAGCCATGTCAGCCCTGAGAATGTGCTTCAACCATTGAGTCATTCAGATTGATCCAAAGAGTCAAGAGCCTCAATTCTTCAGCTTAGACCAAGCTGTCCACTAATTTATTTAACAGCTCTATAAACAGGTGCCTAGCCCAGATAGTGCTTATTTTAACTAAGAGGTAATAGAGTTTCAATAAAACGTGGCACTAGATTCCAGACTACTCAGAACAATCAAAACAAGTTGTATCATTGCAAAGCTCAGTGGGCACTGTCCTCCTCCCTTGCTGAAAGGTTCTCAGTGCTGCAACTTGGCAGTCAGCAGGTTATTGCACTGAGAGAGAAATTCAAATTCAAAGACCATCCCGAACTTAAAATGTCAACAAAACACCTCCTCTTCCAGTGTCAGGAGACCACTGATGAACCATAAGTGCCATTTTTAATTATGTACAGATTACTATATGGGAAATTGAAATCAGCTATGTCAAATTTTTGGTGTAAACTTATGAAACAGTGAGTACTTAGTCTGCCAAGACATGCAGGAAACCTGCCTTTTAAAACAAGTTACTGGTAATACTCCACAGCAACAGACCCAGTGGTTCCTTGTGGTCCTTTCCTGTGGCAAGCAGGGTATTGATCCCTAACATCTCTACTGCCTTAATCAGCCTCTCGTTTTGATGCATAGCATTTCAAAAAGTAGTAACTAACACTAGATCAAAAGCAGATTGTTCATTTCCTCTGACGATCCCTTCTGATACTGCTCGCAGGATGAAAATGCTTGGGGGCACAGGATTATATTAATAAGGTGCTGCATGCAGAAGATTCAGCCTTTAGTGCCAACGTGCAGACAGAGCTGTTAGTGCTGATGTGCAGACAGAACCTGTGTCCCCTTAGGTTTACCTGACTTTTGTTGATCAAATTTATTTGATACTTGAATTGTTCTTATAGCCTTTGCTGGATCTCTGTGTTATACTGTAATATAATAATATAACAGTATTATTAATATAGTAATACGTTACATAGCATTATGTAAATAGTAATTAATATAGTAATAGTAATATAAAAACCACAGTAAACTCAAGCTGTGTCTTGGGATGCTGAGGTTGGTCATTAGGAAATGATTCATCACCAGGAGAGTAATGCAGCAGTGGCAGAGGTTACCCAGAGTAATCAGGGTTTAGCCCACCCTTGGAGGCTTTCAGCAGCTGGCTGGAAGAAGACACACTTAGCCTGATCTTGAGTTGATGATAGTTCTGTTTCAAGTGAGAGGCTGTGCTAAAAAATGTCCATAAATCCCTTCCAACCAACATGAAATATTTGCCCTTTTTTACTGACATTTTCTGCTTTGGAAAAGAAAAGCAATTGTTAAACCTGGATATTTAAACTGAACAAAAGTTTTTTTCAGTAGTGACTAACAAAAAAGGGGAATGAATATAGATTCTAATATTGGTATATTAAAATTAAAATATATGGCCTTAGAGAGTTACAATGAGAATATCTCCCTCCTCACCAGCCCACAGAGGTTTGCACATATGGTAGCCCACTTTGCATTGCTTGGAAACTTTATCACAACATTTGCAAAAAGTGATTTGTGTTTTGGGACAGTAATTCATTTTTTAGAAACTTTCTTTTTATTGACTGCTAGAGATGGGCTGAAGCCAGTTGTGTCTGAAATGAAACCAAAAGCCTCATGAGCAGATGGCCTAGCATGTTCAGCAAAAGTGCTATCTGGAAATGTGATGTATTCTTCACTAATGAAGAACCTTGAGGACTATCCTCTCTGTTTATCATCAACCTCTGAATGTGTACCATTCCCTTATTCTCACAGGCACTACTGGAAATGAGAAATAAGTCAGAATAGCACTAAGATTTGAAAGTCACACCATGTTTATATTTTTGTTCCATACTGAAAACATTAGATTTGGTTTTTTTCCTAATATCTAGCAGCACAAATGCTTCTAAGAGTTAACTGGTCCATATATACATGAACTGAAATATATCTATTTGTGAATTGAAACCACACTAAATGAAATGTTTCTATCACTTTCACTTTCCTTACTGTAGGCTACTTCATCTGATTTTTTTTCCCCAATTTATTCACTGTAGGGGTGGGGAGGAAGAAAAGGAGGCACAGTTCCTACATGCGTTCAGCCAGTTTCAAGTTTACAGCTGCCTTCTCCCTCCACCTCTTTCCTCTGGTTAATGGCATGTTTGCCTGGCTTCTACTGCCAGACTCTCAGCTTGCCTCCTGCCACATCATTACCTGCCATTTCAACATAGCCTATTATGTTCAAGATCAGGCCACTTAGATGTGTTTTAGTAGGCAAAGATGAATATGTAGGTATCTACAAATAAGGTAGGTAGTTAAACTCCCATTATGGTCAATGGAGACAGTTACCCTCTAATGGACAGACATTACTGTCATTAGCTCTGGGCTCCATGTAGTGTAGCTCTCCACTGAGCACCAAAGAGAGCTGGACACCTAAAGCAGATGCAAAGACCTACAAAAAAGCTTAAGGTGTCTCAGTATGGAGCTGAATCCCACTGCTGGCTGATTGCCAGCAGTACTGTCTCCAAAAAATTCCCACTAATTTTTTATCTCTTTCCATTTCTGTTGTTCTTCTGCTTCTACATGTCTTGTTTAATTCCTTGTTTTGTTGTCTCATGTCATCATTTGTTCTGGAACAATGTATTAAAAATCTGCTCTTTAATGACAACCTTTGTTCATACTTGGTTTAACTGCTGCTCCGATAGCATAGCTTCTTCCTCCTGACAGTGTTCAACACAAATCATTTATCCTCTTATCTCTGTTTCATATTTAACATACAAACATGTTTGGTTGGTTGGTTGGTTTTCTGAGAGAGGGAGATTATAAAATTCAGGTTCTGTTAAAGAAAAGTGGATTTGTCATGAGTGGTTAGTTAGTGTTTTAGCTATCCATTTCTAAACAAACACTGCCTACAGTCTTGTTAACATGCCTGGTCTTCAGGCATGCTGACGTTTACAAGCCTTTAAAATCGACGGGAGCTGTGGAAGCTTAATCTCTCTCCTGATTTCTGATTTGGGTTTTCTCTATGGTGGTTTGTGACCGCATCTATATGAATAGCATGGCAACAGTAAAGCAACCCTGCACAAAGGATGACAACACTGGAGAACCCTCACATTTCCTCAGATGTTTCTCTCTGAACAAATAGGAGAAGGCTAGCTCACATAGAACAAAACTGTGGGCTATATTCTGAGCTTCATTGCCCTGGTTTATTTACTTTACTCCAGCCTAACTGAGATCAGGATCTGCTCATTTAATCAATACAGTAGGCATATTGACCTAAACCTTCTGGAAATAAAAAAAATACTGTCAAGAATGGTCGTCTCGCAAGGAAACAGGAAAAAACACCTGACTTTAAACAGACTTTTAAAAAACACATCTCTCATGAAACCTCTGGGGAGCAGGAGTTCTTTCAGTCTCCCAGGGCATAGCAAGCAAAGCAAGGTAAGTTATCTTGACACCAAGTCCTCGAGCAGCAGATCTTTCGGGGAATGAACAAAGTGCTCTGTAGAGCCAGCCTGGCTTATCATCAGAGTCATCTGTATCCTTGAAAAGTACAGCTGGGGTTAGGGAAGCTGCAGAGAACACTCCTATTACACTGATGTGCTTCTCCAAGCAAAGGAATTAGCATGACTTCAGTTTCAGGGTAAGTATTTTTAGTGCTCCTTTCCTCCTGAGGGGGGGTTCTATCATAACCTATTGATTTGTATGGAGCTTATGGTGAGATGCAGGTGGTATTTAAAAATTTTTCTTTAAAACGAGTGAAACATACTTGAAGCTTTTCCATGCTTCTCAAGAATTTTCCTTAGTACAGTACCCCTGTATGAGTTATTTCCAGCAATCCTGAACTTTGAAGTGGTAATCTTTATCTTACTAAATAGTTACTATGTTATGCAAACAAATACATGCATATGCATGTGTACAAATCTCAGAAAATATTTCTTTCCTCTGTTTTGGGCATCTCAAATAATTCATTGACACTGAGGGAGTCATATGATTTAATGAGAACAATGCCCAGTTGACCAGTTTGCCAGGAGAAATAAGTTTGTCTTGTAAGAAAGGAACAAATAAATTTTTTTTCCTCCTGGAGTTATGATTCCTCATTAAATAGTAAGTTACTTTTGATAGATGTTAATTTTTAATCTTGGCCATATGGAAGGCATAGTGGAGTGATGTTTTGGACACTCTAGCAATCCAGGAATACAAAAAATGAAGGAAGCAAATGCCAAATCCAGAAAATGATACAAAAATAGATTTTTCTTCTAAGATTTTCCCCCTAGAGAAGGTAAAATTGATACGCAAAGGTATCAACTAAAATTCTCAGAAGTCCTAACAAGACTGTGCTAAGTGACTGAGAGCAGGAAAACCCCTTGCAATCTTGTGGTGAGTCAATAGGATTTTGAGAGGTGGGTGTTCTTGGTTTGGATGAGGATACTTTTATTTGTACTTCCTGCTGTAATCCATATTTACATGTAGCCCATTAGTGCAATTTTGCATCAAAGCTCCCCAAATTTGATTTATTTTTATTTTAAATCATATTTGTATAAGCTAAACTAACAAAATACAGACCGGAAAACTCAGTGGCTTGTTTTTCATTTGCATGTGCTGGCAACAGAGGAGTTGCCTTCCAGAAAAGGAATGTGAATTGCTAAGGAGAAGAGACATGGGTAGCTGTGCCCTCCCCAGTATTTTCAGGCTGCTATTTCTGAAAGAAGCAATTCTAAATTGAACATTTCATCTGTTTATTTACTACATGCAGGAGTCTGGTTTTCTCAGTTGGTTGTTAAACAAAACAGCTGTCTACTACACATCTGTTTACAAAAAATATTAGCAGATTGTGCAATGAAAGATTAGGGAAGCTTATTTTAATTTGAAATGAGATAATGGGACAATCTTAAACCCAGGATTTGATCCTGAGTCTCTGTTTTGCTCTGAAAAACAGTGCTGAGCAAGTAATGCTCGGTATCTTCCTGCCTATCAGTCTGGACCACATGGCAGCAGCCTTTGGTCACACCTGTTTGAAGCTTGGGGAAACCAATGACCAGAAGACAAGTCAGTGAAACATGTCTCCCAATTTAGAAAATTATAGCAAATACTTTGATTAGCTATTTTTGAATTTTTCAAATTGTTCTGGAGAAACCTAAGCACAAGATTTGAAGACCAGTGACAAGGGGAAACGTTGCTGTGCACAATCTAAGCCACTACACCTCTTTCACCAGGGACTGAGGTAGGCAAATTAAGCTTTCATTTGCCGTGGACTAAGCATGTATTCAGGTGGCTATTGCTCTTCAGCTGATGTGAGACAAGTAGGAAAGCTGCAAGAATTTGATGTGCTGAGTTTGAGCCTTGAGTTCTGATTTGAGCCTGGCTTCTACCTGTGTAGCTTCTCACTGTGTTCTTTCATTTCTGCCACACTTTTTCATGGGTTGAAAAGAATTTCTTCACTTGTGAAGGATGTGCTAAAAAAATACTTGCAAGGTGCTCTGAGGATGTAATTAACTGTGCCATGACCCAAAACCTATTTGAACTAAGACCTATCTGGGTGCTTTCTTTTGGGTTTTTGAATTGTGACAGCTCAAAAAAACCCCAGTCATTAGAAAGCTCTCAGCAGCTGATCTCTGAAAATCAGAGCCACTGAAGACGTCAGCAGTACCAGTTGTGTTCAGATGGGTATCAAAGCAGATCTGACAGAGCTTACTTGAGGCAATGAGAAGCAGTGACTTTCAAAAAAACCAACCAACCAACCAAACAAAACTACCAAAGAAAAGAAAAAAGAAAAAAATGCCAAATCACCATGTTAAATAGTCAGAGACCAGGAGACACCCTATCTTCTCCTGTAGGTAAGCTTTCTCCTTCAGCTGAGCTCTGTGAGGTCCTTGCCTAAGATGTCTGGACTTCCTGCAACATGCAGAGTTGTATAATCAAGCTGGAATGGCTCTTGCTGTGACAAAGTCTCCAGCTGTGTAGAATTTCTTTACGATAACAATTATTTTTTTAAGTATGAAATTTACTCCTTTTTGTCATGGAAAATTCCCATAGCTTCTCATTTCTCAAGGGGAATTCCAGGCACATCAAGTGAAAATTGTTTAAAGGAACATCTGTTTTCTCTCATAAATTATATGACAACATCTTAATAGAAACGCAACCCGCTTGTATATACTTCTGTGCTTTCACCCATTAATTACAGAGAACATTAAGGTTCCATTTTACTGTGCTTTAAACATCTGGTGCCAAAAGAAGCAGCAAGGAGAAGGGAAGTGTGATTATGTTATTACACTCAGCAGTCCCAAAATACTGATCAGCACTCATCACTGTCTGCTGCTTCCATATGAAGCTAGTCTTTAATGCACAACTCACTGACTATACGTAGATATATCTTATCAAATGGATATTTAAAATAAATATATAATCATAGATACTGTTTTATCCTGTTGTGCAGTATTTTTTAATAATCTCAATTTATAATAGCTAACAAAAGCATCATGTGGTCTAAACTCAGTCACCTTTGTGATTTGTAACACATCCAAATTTAAATCTGGTGTCCCTGAAATACCTGCAAGACTTTCTTAGAATCCAGTACTACATCGGGAAGAGTGTTACTGTCAAGCTTTTAGTTCAGTCCTGTGCTCCTCAGGCTAAATGACAAGCAGAGGCAGAACAATCAGCCCTAACCCAGCGGGACCCATCCCTCTTTCACTTTTATAGGGACCACAGCCAAGGCACAGTGTTGAACACTGCATGATGGTTGAGACTGGGCACTTCGACCTGACTCCCCGGCCGAAGATGGCCACAGCAATATCAGCCAGGTCTGCATCCAGGAGAGAACAACAAATGATGGTGAATATCCATAGGTTTCTAAGGGAAGGATTCCACTTTATTTGAAACTAAAGCAGCTCCAAGTTCCAGCATCTGTTTTTATGCTTTAAATTACCCCAAGTAGTTTCTTCATTTTCCAAAATTGCACTTCCTTAAAATGCTTCCTATTACACTGTCACATTTTACTGTGCATTAAACATCTGGTATCAACAACCTAAACAACAAAAAAGCATGATTATACTGTCAGACTTAATAATTCAGAAATATTAACCAGCTCATATACTATCAGGAGTTTTTCATGTGAAATTGGCCCTTGATGTGTATTTTGCACTTATGAGACTTTGCACATACCGGCATAAGATAACAGTGTTCAATCTTTCATGTAACCAACAGAGTTAATTTGCCTAAATGAAATCACTTTATCAGCAATACTCTTGCCCTGCAAAAACCAAGGGATTATCGTAGTTTGTTAAAACATACCAAACTATGCTCTGGAAAATGGGGGCGGGAGGGACTTCTTCTGTGCAATAATAGATTAGGAAAGCTATTTAGCCTTAAGCAAACTTGAGAGCTATGGAGGCTGAACCATGTGGAAGGAGACCATAAAGCTCCTTGCCTGTTCAGTAACCAAATGACTGCTGCTTAGTTAGCTGTAAGCTTCAGTTTGAGACCTTTTGCTCCCATATTTAATTAAAACATCATTGTCATCTTCTGTGAGTACTGAGCTGTAATACTGCAGGCCTATTCAAGATCTGTTTCTTAATTGGTCTTAAATAGGTTAATTGCAATTCAAAGAACAAGTCATTACCAGTGGGATGCAAGTGTATGATGCAATGGGACAGAGCATGAGCTATTGGCTGAAATGCCTGATGAACAGGGTAGTTATTATTTTAAGGTTATGATTGGAAACATTTTTATTACATAGATTTCCAGAGTTTCTTTCACCAGCCACCTCCTCTGTCCTACCTTTGCTCTGTGAGATCTACCCTTGCAGCTGTTCTAGACTTCATGTCCACTGCTTGTGCATCTCTGCACTAACAAAGTGGCTGGGAACCTTTGATGAATAGGACACCACCAATAATGGGTATTTTAAGAGACTTTTTTCTTCTCCTTAGTAATCAGTGGCAGTCTCAAGACAACAAAATCGATCTGAGTACCTGTGAGGTCTCACTGCCTGCAGAAAACAGCTCTTGGAACCCTGGTGGGGTCCCCAGGGCATCTGTGTGACAGTGGTATGAACACGTACCCAGGATTTAATGGCACTGTCATTACATTATGAACACTTTTGTAATCAAAGCATTTCAAAATGAAACCACAAGCATTTCCTAACTTGCCTAGTGTCACTCAATTGAATAACTCTCTGCAGCTTTTTTTCCCAGTTATACCAAGAGATGCTATTAATATATTAACACTTCTGTGTGGTGGGCTCTGGATAGCCAGCCTTTTCAGGTAATCTCCTTGAAATAGTGCTGTGTATGGAAAATATATAGTTATATAATCCTCAGAAAGTCAAAGTAATTTAGGCATTCCACTATGTAGATACAGATTTTGCATGAATGTTTTAAGGAAAGCTGCATTTTTAATCCTTTTACTGTCTTCTAGTCTTGCCAGGCACATATTAACATCCCCTGGAAACTGAACAGTGCATAATGTAAACCTCTTCAATAGGCAGAGACTACTGTCTTCCCCAAATAACCTGAAGCACCAGGGGCTGGCATGTTCTTTGGCATGAGGAAAACAAAATAGCTGACCAACTTGTCTGGTACGTGCCTCCACCTTTGCTCACCTTGACTTCAACCTGCAGGTCCTGGTGCAATTGCACCATGTGCCTGCTCAGTGGCTATAGTCCTGGGAAGCACAACAATTATTTCTTCTGTACATCTCAGGATTTTATACTGCTGCCAAAAGTCCTGGCACTATATGAAGGCATTTTCAATAGCAAAGTGCACAGAGGGATTCAGGGAATCTCCAATACCTTTAAGGCCAAAGCTGTGTTGGGGTATGGCTTTCTCAGAAAGAATTTGAGATGGAGAAAGTGAAAGGTGTTCAAATGGTGTATTGCAATCTCTGAGGCTGAGAGGCTTTCTCATGGCTTTTGCAACTTTTCCTAAAGCTGTTTTCCTCTGGACTGTTGTTCCTTAGCCAGATGCTCTGAATGCAGAACGCTGCATCCCCAGCTTCACTCTTAGCTTTGTGGTCAGTGTAGTCTCTGAAGAGCTCAGCTGTCAGCAGCATTCGTAGATGCAAATTTGATACAACTGGGGGTTAAACCATGGATTATTTGCAAAATTAGGACAAAGGTCTTAGTTTGCATTGAAAAAATGTATCAAGGTAGTAGAAGACTTGAGTGCAAATCCGTATTTAGTAAGTCCCTGTCTCCTGATTTCCTGGCTGGTACTTTGCTAGTTGATACTAGCTCTGGACAATGGAGTTTGCTGTCAGGATTGGGTAAATCAATATTCTTCCCCTTGTTCTTGCATTTGGCATAATAATTATCTAAAGAGCTTGTTTTTGAGGAGGTACAAAAAAGCATATTTAACATGCTTGAGAAAATACCCCAAGCATGCAGGCAGTGGCACCGGAGCAGGTGGATGGCAAAAAGAAGGTTATTTTTAGGACATTGCAAACTCAAAAGCTGAAGACTCAAAGCATGTCACATAGGTCACTGAACAGCTGTTAGACTGTGAGCACTCTCAGTCTGCATTCAAATCAGTGAGCTAGAGGTAGAAGAACAGATTTCCAAGTACTGTATGTTCTCCTTCAACTGTTTTTGTTAATGAAATTTTACAACTCAGAAAAAGTGACAGCACACTCTGGGTGGGATTCATTCAACCACATAAAGATATCTACAGAGGAGAGTCTATGCATGAGTTACTTGCCTTGATCCCTATGTTAGCAGCAGAGAGACAAAGTCTTTGGAGGTCTGAACCATCCCATCATAAAGCAGACATCTAAAACAGGTCAGATGATACATTCTCTTTCTCTTTATTGACCGCTGAAGAAGCCTAGGGAAACAATCTCAGTATAGTGATCAGTCACTGTAGATGTCCCAATTTTTTTGAGATCGGGGGGGGGGGGGGG
>JAVJGJ010000037.1:42503828-42515207 GCA_035590215.1 Microhierax caerulescens | reverse complement strand
ATCACTTTTTCATAACTGTAATAGTATATAGAGAAAATGGGCAAGAGAAAAGCTGCGTCCACATACTGAGAGACAGCTTAAATGTGTATGGAATGTACTGTTCAGTTCAGTAAGCCTGAATAAGTGAAATTGCTTGGAGAGATCTCAGTATCTAAAAAAGTCCCCTTTAAAACTAACCTCAACTTTGTTTTGCAAGAACTGTTCTGCACAGCATTTTAGCTCCAATTAGAAAACTACTTTACGAATACTGCACTCAGGCACCAATGACAGGAACAGAAATTCTTTGATTTTTGTAGTTTGAGTAGGGCACTGTGAACAAATAGCAGGAGCATACATCAAGCCCCAACTGCTGACTAATCTGCATTACAGTGAGGATTTAAGCATGCAGATAGACAGTCGAGAGGCACAGTTTTCTCTGACATGGGAACAAACAATCATAAAATACATAGTTCAGAAAAAATGCAGTTTCTTTTACTGCTTCTTTTCATGAATTAGGCAGTTCATGTGTATTGCAAAAACAGTCGGGGATTTAATAACTTTTGTCAATATGGATGAGACCTTAGACTTATACCAGGTGTGCCAGACCTCAGTCCTTGTTCCAGTGCATTTTGACAAATCTACCACACAATTTTTGTCCTTCATTTCAAAACCTTTCAGAATGTCTTACTCTGCCTAGAGTAATAATGCATAAACAATGTTTAAATAGAAGGGCAAAAAAGTGAGCCAGTGATGAAACACCAGGCTCCAGCAGAAGGGTGAGGGAGCACAGAAGTTTAGCCAGCTGTTTCCGTGAAACCCAGGAAGAAAGCAGAATGCCACTTGACAATTTTTAATTCTTCTGGAAGAAACAGTTGGAGATCATATGCTCTCTAGCAGTTAGAATACCAAAATAAGTACTCCTTTTGCCAGCAGCAGCAGGAAAACACTTTTTTGTCCCTTCTGTACTTTGCACCATGTTTTCTAAAATCATCATCATGATATCACAGTCGTGTTCAACCTGTGAGATTTGAGCAGTACGTTGAGCTAAAATTTGATGGTTCTGCTGTCTCATGGGACACAGCTTCTTTGTATCATTTAGAAAGACAAAAAATAGAAAGCTCATCTAATTTTATACAACAGATATACTTTGGAGAAAACAGTTCTTTGGAAGTGCTTTTATGAGTCCTGAGAGTTAGTCATGTCTTGCAAGGATGGGAAAGCCAAATGTGTTTTTTTGGGTAAAAGGGAAATAATCCTGCTTGGGTTCTTGGAAGGTCCCAAGCATTCCCCTGGTGCTGGAGAGCCACAGACATCCTCAGCGTGTGCCACCAGAGCTGGAAAGCTGGAAGCTTCATCACAGCTTCCTTCATTATATGTTAGTCACGTAAGACAAATCACACTGCAGCTGGGATGTGATGTTTCTCAGTGGCCCTTAATAACCTCTCACCTGTGACTAGGACAGAAAAGCCAGCTCTGAAGAAGCCCTTCACAGCTTCTTTCTAGAGAGTGAGGAGGCAAGGGAGCTGAGGATGGAGACAGAAACACTGTCTTGATTCTCTGGAGCCACATGGATAACCCAGACACTTTTTCAGTGCTAGCTCCTGGGTCCATGTTATTACAGTAAACAGTGGCTTGCTACATGAATACTTCCTGAAACTCCTCTGTTTTTTCAGATCTGCCTTATTCTGTTTTGATGGGGGCAGTAATTGCAGCTTACATAAAGGAAGAACAAGTGAAATCATACAGTTTCTGATTATGGAACACAAAAGTAAGAACATTTTTGGCCACATTAATCAAAGAGTTCTTTCACCTATCTTTTTGTTCATTCAGAGGCTGACTTCATCCTCTGACTCAAGCCTTGGATTGCTGCTGGTAATTACTGAAGCCCATTTAGCACTCTCTGGATTAACTAAGGCAGGGACCCAGTGTAAGCATACAGAGTGCTATTTAGGAGGGCAAGCTGATCTGGTCTAGAAGACCATGTGGGAGTATGGCAAGTTATCTAGCATAAAGAGGACTTGCCTTGTCAAAAAACTGATCTCAGAAAATGTAGACTTTTTCAAAGTCAGCATACAGCAGAAAATCAGCAGAGTGTGGGGGGTGGGTGAGGTGGGGAGTTCTGGACGGTCTACTAAGCTGCCTGCTAATAAGCATTATTTCCCATCACCCCCAGTGAAGGTTGGCAATGAAGACTTTTTTTTCAAAAGATGCCTGCCATCGGGTTATGTTTTCTCTAAGCTTCCAAACATTTGCTTTTTCTTGACATGCCTTTTGAGATACTATTTCAGGGCTAACAACAAAGGACAACTTCCAACTTAAAACGTCTGTGGAAATGGACACAGACTGCAAACAGTGCATGCTACAGGATGGCCAACTAGTACCACAAAACTTAAGAGTCAAGGAAGCCACTCTTTTTTAGAGCTTTTATCCACATTATGTATTGTCCAAGTTCACTATCCAACATTGCTAAATGATGCTACTAGTATTAAGAAGAGTCCTTCAGCAAATATAGTCTGTCTGGTATTCCAGCATTTAACTGCAAAGGTGGATCAAAAGCGAGCATTTCTTGCTTTATAATCCATACTTTTTTTTCCAGTATTGCCAAACTAGAGATTAAAGAAACCAATCTCCTTTAGTGCAGTAACTCCCCCATCTCTCATATCTCTCCCACCCCTGTCCCCACATTTTCCTCATTTTCATGCTATAATCATAGGCCAACTAGCTGAAATGGCCACATTATTTCCCTGAATAAGTCTCTCTTCAATAAGGTTTTTCCAGAAGCTTTTGACAGAATGAAAAAAAAGCAGTACGAGGAACGTCACTGTAACAATGTAAATTGTATGCCTGCATTTTTTATTAATAAGGCAAGTCTCTCCAAGGGACTAAGTTACATTGTTTTATGAGATTAAATTATTAGACCTGGAACTGAGAAGGGCCTTGTCCCATTGTTGAAGAGGCTACTGGGGAGCATGGAACTGCAGGAAGCATTGGCGAGTCATGGTGAGATCTTATTTCTCCATAGAGAACTAATATCCCAGCTGCTCCAAATGCACCTGAATGGGTACTAGAGAGATGAGGAAGCTAACTTGTGGCAGATGGGACCAGACCAAATGGTCAGTGAAATGAACACATTCAACTAATGCACTAACCATCTCTAAACTGTTTTCCATCAATAATTTAAGCTGTTATGTCATAGTTTGTTAAAAATTATCTTTGATTAGTTGTGTTATTAATACAATATGCATATTACAGTACTGTCATATTTTCTATCCATCAAAGTCAGAATAAGTCAATATGAGTGCATCAATAATTTATATTGGGTGTACTAGTCAATTTTCTGCATGCAATAACATTGACTGCTGCCAATTACTGAATGCAACTGGTGCTTTTACCTCTATATTCACAGTTTAAATTTGGTCATATTTATTTTCCAAAATACTTGTAATACTGGATTATTTGAATTTTGCTGTTGATTTTTAAAATCTGAAGTGTTTTTTACATAAGGCTCCAAGCAGAATGAAACAGATACTGTCTGTGATATTTCAGAAATAAAACCAGAGGGTACATGACTTACTGCATGTTGTTCCCATAAGATCTAGCAACAAGCAAACCCCACAGTTGGTTTTTCTTGTATGTGTGTAAGTAGAAAGCATTATCCTTAATTTAAATACATTTACAGTATCACAGAACAGAATCTGAACCACTGATTTGCAATCCTTATGCATTTAGTTTTACATAAAATAGTACCCCACTGAAAACCTTATTTGCATGACAGCCTCAGGGGAAAAAAAGTTACAGCTTGTGTAAGGCTTCTAAATATCCATATCTTTTTTTTTTTTTTTTTTTTTTTTAGGATGCCATCAGACTTGCATGTGTAAGGCAGTATCTTCCAGAATGCTATGGAAATCTACCTTTAAGGAATTAGGCCCCTCATCTGGAAAGAACAAGTCACTCTAGTGCCTGTATTGCTATGCACAGAGCAAAGCCGAAGCTGAGGTACCAATGTCTGTGTAAATGCTAAGAGAAGCTAAGACCTGTTTAAAACAAAAATTCTTTACCTATGATTCAACAAGCTGTGGAAACTTGTTTCTGAAAGCAAGTTGTGTATGTTGATAATCTCAAGAATTTTGTCTTCATGACACTTTTCCCTTAGTTTTGGCTTCTTCCTTTCATCCATTCAGTCAGACTTTGACTTTTTGTACAAACTCGGAACACTTTTTATGGATTAGGATGGGAAGATACTTGTGTGGTTCCATATCTTATATAATAATTTTGCGCTTCAGTAAAATAAAAATCTGTCAGAACCACTTTCTTTCCTTGGCTTTTCCTTTTACAGAAAAAGACAAGGGACAGATTTTAGAGGCAAAAGACACGGTGGTGCAGCAGTACATGGAACGGGCTGCTGCAAATCAGATTTTCCTCACAGAGGATTGAGAATTACCTTTTGCTAGGCAATAAAAGTCTTCAGAAGCAAGTTCACTGGGCATACAAAACAGATACCAGTAATACTAGTGTTAACCGATCTGCCAGTTTTATTTTTAAAACAGAAATACAGATTCAGATATTGGTTTTCTTTTAGCTAAGAAAACGAGGTATAGATTAAGAAAAAAAAAGAATGAATCAACACTGCTCTCTTAAATGAGGTAAGATAAATTTACTGAAGAACTCTGGAAGATTGGCTACTGAAACTAGTTTCTGGCCATTTCTGTCTCAATATACCTCTATAGCAGATAGCACAGCAAAAAATTCTGCTGTTGTAGCAGCTCACTTCTTGCATATTTTGATATCATAGGCACAAGAGAGGAAATAATTTAATCTGTTTATTGGGTGAAGAAGAATTTTTAAATGTAACAAAATGCTTTGGCAGTTTCAGCCTATACTCCAGTGATAAGGGACCTACAAGTCACCGTAGTAGCTCCGAGCTGCCTCGGCATCCACCCTGGTTACAGCTGCCTTCTGCTGCTGAGGCAGTAGATGTGCTTGAAGTGGGGTTAAGGTGCTTGGCCCCCATTGCTTCCACCTGCTCCCTGAACAGTTTGTTTCCATACCGTCAGCCCTATGCTTGGTGCTGTTGTGCTCTTTTCACTCTGAATGGTCTTCATACTCACAGCCACAAAACATGACAGAGTTCAAGATACCAGCTGACACTTTTATGCCATGGAGCTTCAAGAACTCAACTCGAGGAGCTTGTTCTTGCTCTCTCTTTTACTGCGGGGATACGCATTTTCCCAGAAGTCATCTCCTTTGTCTTTCTTGTGTCAGGTGTGACCTGAATTTCGTACAAGCCTCAGGAACCTAGTTTGCATGTTAGTATTCCCCAACTTAGGAGGAACACATCAATAGCGTATACCATCACCATCATGTTCATCAAAAGCAACATGTATTTCCCTATAAAGGTAGACAGGCATTGTGCAGTAGAGATGTGCAACACAACACCTTTCTGAGAGATGGAGTCCCTTGGTCCCATGTTGATTTCTTTGACTGCTTTTGTGTATACCAGAATCATTTTGCAAGCCACTTGGAGGCCCTGTGGCATGAATACAAAGAAAGGAAAATGAAATATTACTATCTACATCAGACTAGTAGTGCACACCATACCAAACTTCTATTTTTCCAGTTGTACATACTGTTTAAAAATATTTAAATAGTTTTCTAAAGCTTTATGACAGTCACTTTTCATTTCTGTGGATTATGAAAGCAAAAGTGCAAGCAAACAGAAATCACCTGTAGAGTAAAATCTGAAGCTGTTAGGATTTTTATTTAAGAAGGAATATATAGTTTAGGATGGAAAAGTAAAAACTGAATCCAATAAAGGGTTTCATATCTAACTTCTATAATAAAGAAATTGGCATCAACATCCTGTTCTAGTCATCATCATGAAAAGCCACTGAATTTACAGAGAAGCATCCACTCAGGTGCAAATTTTGGCTAAATGTAGCAGAGTGTTCCTGTTCTTCAAGTAGTCTCTATGGATCACCAGACAGCCTGAAGTCAATCTTTCCAAAGCACAGTGTAAGTATTTTGAATGCAATGCAGTAGTCACCTTGGTCACAAACTCAGGATAGTTGCACCTGCTTTGAAGCTCTCTCTGAAACTTGCAGCACGAGAAAGAAGACAGATCAATGAAGAGGGTAAATGGTCTAGAGCAGAAGTCTGCACTTCTCCAAAGCCACTATAAAGTGGCAGATGGCTTCACTGTTTGAAGTAGGTGGCAGTTGTACTAATAATCTCAAAATTAACCTAGTTAATTTATGATTAAAGAATCAAGAGTTCTCATAGCAAAGGGAAATTAAGTATTCATTGAGAAACAGCTATTTCTATTCTTCCTGTTTGCTTATCTGAAGAGCATACAATGCCAGTTCTGGATAATAGTCAGCAGCTATGAAGTGCTGTCATTTCATCAGGATTGTACATTTAAGTCGGACAATCACAGAGATAACTGTAATGGAAATGCGTTCTTAAGATATCTCTTCTGCCTATAGATAGTATAAAAGGTTATAGAGAGTATCTGAATATTTTGAAATGTTTGGTTAACTGATCTCAATGTATGTTTTCTTCCTCCTTTCCACAACAATGTTTCCACTAAACATCTGCTGGTATGAACCACACTATAAAGAGGAGCTATTAACAGAAGGAATTTTAATAAACACTGTTCTTTGTTACTTGTATTTTAATGACTGATATAATTAGAATGAAGGTTAAGGGAGTATTTGTTTTCCTTCCCCTCAGGGTTACTTTGAAACAGTTTAACTTGCAAACAGCATGTCAAACTCTTGCAGCTAAAATCTTAGAATCATTTAGTTGGAAAAGACCTTTAAAATCATCAAGTCCAAATGTTAATCCAGAAGTCCGAAGTCCACCACTAAATCATGTCCCTACACACTGCATCTATGTGGTTTTTAACACATATTACTGAGAAATTTAAAACAGCATGTACAAGCTGCTTCATAAAGGTGCTCTGAGAGCTAGCTGAAATCAGAACCATCACAAGTAACAGTACAAATCTGGTGGGGTTTTCCTGTTTGTTTTTAACAAAAATATTTCAGCTTCCCACCTCACTACCCACTTTTATTCCATTTTTCTTTCATATTTAAGCAATGGCTTTTGCTTTATGTTTTTGAATTGTTTAGCATGAAAACACAATTAGAAGTTGTTCCTTGATGTCAAGACCAAAGTGACTGCAGTCTGAAGTAAGCAGAATTGACCCCAAAATAACATTAAGGAAATGGCAAGTTCTGTGAACCTTTCACTGCAGCCAAACCTGCTGGAGCACCTGCCCCCTGACATTAGAGCCTGGGGCCACCTCACACTCCACCTCTGGTCTCAGTTCCTGAGCTAAGCTGCTCTGGTATGCAGCACATGGCAGCACTTGCTTTGGGAAACTGGATCCTAAAAAATAAATAAATAGTGGCAATGCCAGGAGGAACTTCAACAAAACAGCATCCTCATGCTCAGATAATGGCTGCACAAGGCTCACACGTCATGTGCTCGAGCCTTGGTAGCGAGAGGTCTTTCCCTCCCAGCAGATGATTGTTGCCTGGGTCAAACCCTGTCATGGTGCCTGTGCTGCAAAGTCCCTTTGATTTTGCAGTAAATTAACACAACTAGACATAAACATAAGAGAATTAAATGACTGAGTTTAACTTCCTGGGTCTAGATAGCAGCTGCCCTCTTGGCAGCAGATTTCACTGTGTCTTCTCTGGGAACAAAGGCTGCATTTAGCAGGATCCTTTTCAGATCTGCCTGAACCCATTGCAGAGAAGGCCCTCCAGAAACATGAAGATTTCTCCAGCTTCATCCCCATCATGCAGGTGATCACTCTTTCCTTGGTCCTACAAAAATCTGGCTAAAATGCTATAGCAGGAACAAACCTGAACATTAATGATTCCTAACTTTTAGGGATTATATTACAGCAGTGAATCCCCACTGAAATATTTATGGTAGTGGTAATTTGTAAGTAAATGTTACTAAAAGCAAGTGAAGACCAGAATTACCTTCCAGTAAGATCCAATCAGTAATACCAACTGTTATTGCTATCCCCAATGCTTGTACAGGCTCTTGGACCTAATAATATATAATGCTGCTATTCAGATTTAGATTAATATTTCTACACTTTCATTTAATGGGACATTTTCAATTGGGTGAATGACAGGTGCTGTTAGAGTTCAAAGAGCTCAAAGCATGGGTGGGGTAGGGAAAATTGATGTCCAGGGCCTTTAAAAATAAGTTTCATCAGTTTATCCAACATTTGAATTTGTTGTACACAAATACAACTTTATCCTAGGCCAGTGATAGTTTGACCCTACTTAATAATCTTAAACTCATAGCTGAAATAAGAAAACATAATTTTGCAAGAACATGATGATCTACCCAGCTTATTTTCTGAAGAGTGTTTGGTAAACACAGCATCCTATTTTAGATATTTTTTTTCTCCTCCTACAGAGTGGCCCAAAAGGGAAATTCCAAAATTTACACAAGAAAAACAAACACTGCATTGCCATTGTGTAACACTGTGACCTTAAAAAAAAGCCACCAGTCACATTTAAAAAAAAATAATTTCTTTGGATTTTTCTACATGGAAGGCTGTAGTTAGAATATTCAGTTCATTTTGGTTATTGTTAAAGACAATTTGGTAGCCAGGATCTCACCTGGTACAAACTGGCATCAGTCTCCTAAGACTGATTTAGCCTCCCTGGTTCGTAGTGCCTGGAAATCTGTGGGTTTTTTTTCCTTCTCACTTATTCTGTCTTGGTTCTCCAAAGTGATCTGCAGAGCTGCTCCTGCTGCGGAGCCCTGCACTTCTGTGGGTCTGCGTCCACTGGTAGCATGCGGCTGACTGGGTGAGCAGTTGGTCCCTGTGGCTCTCCCTGGCCCTCCAGGTTCAGCTTGGCTTGGAAGCACTGCTTGGGTGGTGTCCAGCTCAAAGGTTTGCTTTGCACTTTGCTGTAAAGCAGCTCAGTTTCTGCTATTATTTATGCTGTAGCATCTTCCCTCATATACCTCAGGCTACTGGCATGAAGAAGCATCACTTAAAAAGTAATTTAGCAAATAAGTATACTTTCCCTAGGGTGCAAATAAGAGGAAAAGTTGTAGTAAATAGCTAATGTAAGCAAAAGGTGCCTTGGGGGAACCCTAAGAATCACTTCTTTGAAACCAGCAATAACTTCTGGTGCTATTGGTCCTGAGGCAGCAGCAGTCAACATTGTTTAAAAAAGCTCCCTTATGGTGTACTCATTAATTAACTGCACTGTTTGTTGATTCTAGATTGATTCAGTTTGTTCTCAGGAGAGCATTTTTGGAAACTCAGTAATGCCTTGATGCAGAATTTCATCTTCAGGCCCTAAATTCCCAGGATGCTGCTTTACTGGGACATATAGAAGATGAAGTAAAAAAGGAGAATTTGTTAGACAAAAATGATAATCAAAATATTTTAAATTCAGATGTAATTTTTGAAGATTTTCCCCACAGAGCTAAAAAATTACCTGCAGCAAAGTTTGACTGACAGGCAGGCTTTATCAAACAGAGAACAAGACAAATGGCATGCAAAACAGAGAGGAAAGTATTTGCTCCTAATTACTCGAGAAAGCATTTTAATTAAGTTGTTTGCCAATTAATGCCTCATTTTTAACATTCCATAAATATTTAAACATGTTTCATAAACTTTTGTTCACAGGAAACATTTTTGTTTCCTGTTGTTAAATGTTAAATGTTAAAGTGAATGTTGTTAAAGAGATTCTTTGGGATGATCTTAATGCAATTTAAGTTTTCTTTGCTCTTCTGGTGAATAAAAAAGTGAAGAAATATGTCAATTCATGTCAGAAATGGCATATCAATATGTCTATATTGAATCTATAAGATATTTGAACTATCTTAATGCGAGGACACTCCTTCTATTGTTTGAATGAGAAACTGGGAAATTATGTTAAACTTGAACTAGAAACGAAACAGACTAGTGAAATGCAAAAGCAAATAGTGCAGATGCCTCTCCTTTTTCATACTCCTCCAGACTGATCACTCAGAGCTGTTTATAACCAGTCCTGCTACTAAAAAGTATTTCAATTCAAGAAAAAATAATTAAGCAAAAATAAGAAGCAAGTGGCATGAAGGGAAACTGGAATGATCTCAGTAGTCCTGAAGCTTGATTCGGGCTGCATTTAACCCCCACACAGCTATACCCTTTGTCCATAGGGACTTTCTCAGCCTACAAGCTTAAACACTCTCTCCCTCAGCCTTGTTAGAGCAGAAACCTGCTCCTATGCTCATGTCCACCAAGAGTGGAAATGAAAGTACCCAGACTCACACCACTGCTCTCTCCCTCTCAGCAAGGCCCTGGTTTTCTGCACACAGAAAACAAATGCCTCTTTCTCCTCATATTTAAAAGGCCTCCTGTTTTTATGGAGCAACTGACTCTTTAGTTAAGACTTCACACGGGCAAGTTATCTGTTTATTTATTCAGGCATTTGTTCTCCCCAGAACTTTCCTTACTTGTACAGTATTTTGTTTGCTCAAATGACCACAACTTCCCTTATCACAGACTAGACCTTGAAACCCAGATCCTGCCTCACTCTGCATTTGCTGTCATTAGTCATTTATGCCTGGAACAAGGCTCTGTCTGACAATGTGGAAGAGAGACAGCCTGGGCCTAAAACACCAGTGGGTCTGGATCAAAAAGAACACAGATATTGGGGTTTATGTACAGATGGGATGGGACAGGACGAAATTGAGGAGGAGGAGGAGGAGGATGCAACTGGGAAGCCCACTGCTGGGTGAAACGGTATGGCCTCAGCACATCTCAAGGGCTTTTCCAGCCCTCTGCGTCATTGGGTCATTTCTTGCAGAGACTGGGTCCATGCTGGCCCCCTGCCATCCAGAGCTGCTGCTCAATCTATTTGCTCAACATAAAATGGCAGCAAACTCTGACCTCAGGGCAGGAGGAGGCCAGGTCTGGAAGGTGGCACTTCAGTTTCACCTCCATCTCACCAGGGTAAAACCAGGGATCTGCAGTTCTCCAGCTGTGGCTGCCTAATGGACATCACAGACTGTCAGCTGTTTCTTTGACAGTATTTACCTTAAAAAGTTTTGTTCCTAAAGGCTTGTCAATTTATAGCTATAATCAAATGAGAGCTCAGTGGAGCTGACTGGTTCCACAGCACTCAAGTTCTTCTCAGTCTGTGCATCTGTACCATAGAATAAAAGCCTGGAAATTATGTCTTCTTGGATGTCTCAACCAAATTTATGACTAGTCCTCTTTTCTTGCCCATTTCTCGCTGTCTTTCCCAGTCCCCTTCTCACTCATCTTTGGGGCAATTTGTGCCTGCTGTGAAGCAACCCTCACCTGTCTGTGGAAATAGCTGAGTTACCATTTGTCCTGGTTTCAGCTGGGATAGAGTTATTTTTCTT
>JAVJGJ010000037.1:42466809-42503728 GCA_035590215.1 Microhierax caerulescens | reverse complement strand
GCATTTGTCCTGGTTTCAGCTGGGATAGAGTTATTTTTCTTCTTAGTAGCTGGTACAGTGTTGCATTTTGGATTTAGTATAAGAATAATGTTGATAACACACTGATGTTTTAGTGGTTGCTAAGTAGTGCTTAGCCAAGGATGGCTGGACTTGATGATCTCAAAGGTCTTTTCCAACCTAAATGAATCCATAATTCTAGGATTCTAAGTTTCCCATGCTCTGCCAGTGAGGAGGTCCATAAGAAGCCATGAGGGAGTATAGCCAGGACAACTGACCCACACTAGCCAAAGTGATATTCCATACCACAGAACGTCATGCTCAATATATAAACTGGGAGGAGCTGGCTGGGAGCTGCTGATCGCTGCTTAGGGACTGGCTGGGCATCAGTCTGCAGGTGGTGAGCAATTGTGTTGTGCATCACTTGTTTTTCTTGGGTTTTATTCCCCCTCCATTGTTGTTGTTATTATTGCTATTATTTTAGTTTACTTTATTTCAGTTATTAAATTGTTCATATCTCAGCACACAAGTTTTAACTTTTTCTGGTTCTCTCCCCAGCCCACTGAAGGGGAGAGGAGAGTGGCCGAGCGGCTTCATGGTACTGAGTTGCTGACTGGCTAAACAGAATGATGTGTTTGTGAAACAGAGTAATAAGTTATTAATTGGTTTAGAGGGTAACTTTTGCAATCAGTACTCCTAAAGTCATAAGGGAGTCAAACAAAACAATTCCAAATAAAATTGTTTATTCAGAAAAAGCCTTTAAAATGAAACAAAGAATACTGCTGGTTCAAACTGTTCCTATTACGAGAAAGGAAGACCTCAAAGGAAATTTTCCCTAGCAGGGAGTTTCTTTATAACTCAGTCACCAAATAAAATGTAGTAAGCCCATTAAATTAAATACTTTTCCTGGTTTCTCTACTGATTTTTAGAAACAAGAACAAGAAAGGGGTGGCAAGCCCCTGAGAAAGAAAGGAGCAAAAGCAAAGTTGTAAGAAGGTAAAAAGCAGAGAGAAGCCCTATGAACAGGTAAATAGAATAAAGGACAATAAGTGTTTGAATGAAGGTTAGCACAAGGGAGTCCTGAGGCTGATGTAGGCTCCTGGGTTCTGCCATACTATGAATATTAAGCAACAGCTTAGCTTTTCCTCTGTCTTGAAATACACAGCTCCTCTCAGAGTTTTTGCCCATGCAGGGCCCCTGATCATACCTAGAGTCCAGAGAAGGCACACATCAAAATAAGCAACACTCCCTTTTTTCCCCCCACCATTTGTAGTGGATTGTTACCCTCCCAGGAATCAGTGACTTCTGTCCAGATTGCCTTCAGATAGGGGCACAGATGATTTCCATAAAACTCCTTTGGCCGTGCCGAATAGGACACCTCTTTTCAGAGCAGCAAGACCTCCGTGAGCAGGGAACATTTCACCTCTGCTCTTTGGAGGTGCAAGACTTCAACTACACTTTCTAACAACATCTCACTGCTGAACTTAGCTAGAAAATTATGTTTGTATGTGGCTACTCACAGGGAAAATATACTGTCTGGCTGAATGGCAGGAGCTCACAATACCTGATAACGTCAGTGTTTCATAAGGGATGTGATTCCTGCAGCTCCCAAGTGTGTGGGAGGAACTTGGTAGGGCTGGGGAGACTGAGAAGCAGCTGTGCTTGAGCTCCGAAGCATGCCTTCCCCTGAGGACAAATAGAAATAGTAGAAATACATAATAATACAATAGAAATAGTGGAAATACATAATAAAACATTAACAATTTTTCTTTTACCAGTGTCATGTGGAGTAGTCCACTGCTGCCAGCAGCACAGGTGTACTGCAGAAAGGGGACTGGAGCCCATGCTCGGTGCATTTGGGACAATTGAGCTTTCCTTCTATTTTCTGGTTTGAATTTCAGCTGCAAGCAATGAACAGTCTCAAGTGAAAGGCAAGCACAGATTTACCACTAGGCAGACAAGCAGGTTTTAATGTCAGGCAATGCTTGACTGAAGTCTTTCCTTCTCCTGCAAGAGCTGTATAAAAGAGACAAGTCCATTGCTTGAGGACTTGTTTTCTGAGTCTGGATTTTTCTGATGTCTATAAGCCAAGACTTCAGGTTTTAGAGGACTGATTTTGCATGGTCTTTTGAGATGAATAAAGAAAAGTCATATTCAACATAACCAGTTTGCAAGGTTTTGATAGCATATGTAGGAAGGATATTTCCTTTCTGTTACACACTGTGCTCATGGATGTTTTTTTTTTTTAAACTTTGTTCTATCACTTGCTGAAATTCAACAAAATTCAGGGGATTTAAGGAAAGAAAATCACAGCATGTCCTTGTTAGCAAAGATCATCCAATAATCAGTTTGATGGCTAAAGTTCAGCATGGGAGCAAACCAGGGATCTTTGGCCCCTCTTACAATTTTGTTACCTTTGTCTGCATTAAAGAAGACAACTATGAGAATCTGGAGTAACTCCAAACATTTGCCAGCTGGTTTTGAATGTTCTCAGCTGTGTCTGCTGGTGGATAATCTTCGACTTATTTTGTGCTGTTTGTTGCTGCCAGATAGTGTTACTGTTTAATGACAGTGTTAGAGGCGGCAAAAGTAGGTCCAGCTTCTGAGCTAGAAATAAGCCTGTATAGCTCTGGCTGAAAGTTAATTCAGTCTGAAAAGAAAAAAAAATAAATCCTCCAGTGTATTCATTTGGCTGCTTCTCCTAATACTTGTGGGAAAATAAACAATTTTCAAACCTTAGTTTTGGTTTTCTTTTCTTCCATTATTAAGGCCAGTACTTCTCTCTGATGTGAAAACCCCCAGAAGTACAGACTAAAAGCCCTTGCAGAATTTCTATCACGTCAGTCTGATCACCAGGAGAAGTACTCTTGGTTTCTTCCCTTAACATTGTAACAAGTTTTGATGATTTTCCATCCAGGCTCATGGAATTTTTCTGATCTACTCGTAGATCCAAATAGAAGCTTCATAGGTAGTCAAATACTCCTGTTTTCTGAACATTCACCCAGCAGTTCAGCAACCCACTGTTATTGTCTCTTAAAAATAAGATGTTGTATCTTGACCTCTAAAATCACAGTCAGCTTCTTCCCAGCACAATTTCTAATCAAAGACACAAGTGATCTGATGGAAATTTTGCCAAGCTCTGTGAAAGCTGTGCATCAGAATTTACTTAGAAAAGGCAATGTTTTTGTTCAGTGAATTAATTCAAAACAGCTGAAACTCTCAGTTAAAAATACTACGGGTCTGTTCAATAACATATACTTCTTTTTTTATCAACTTTTATCTTAAAAATACCTCCTAGTTTTGGGTTTTTTTCCTCTTTCAAATTCTCCTCACATTTTCAGATATCACTTTCATTTGCCTTATAGAAATGTTCCACCCTCTTATTTTAAATATGGAAAGTAAACAGTAACTTGGATACTATTCACCTGTTCACATCTCTTCAATCAGTCTGATCTGTGGGACATTTACGCCACTAAAACCTGTAGTTAGCTGCAAATAACTATTGCACATTTCTAGAAATGTCTAACAAATCAGCTATGTTTTTGCTGTCCGAGTCCAGAACTGAAAGCCTGGCAAGAGCCCAGTTCTTGTAGACTCTGTCCTACAGTCAGAGCTTGTGGACATCTCTCTACAGCTAGATTCCACTAGAAGATAAAAACATGTCATGAGCAAAAGCTCTTCCCAGCAAAGATCTATTTTGACCCAAATCTCAGCTGGTTTTGGATTACTGGAATGTTTCGTTTTGTTCCCTGGAAGCAAACAAACTTAAGTACATACCGACTTCAAAATTTTTATTTTTTTTTTTATTACAAACTTGTGATAAATAAATAAAAAAAAAGTTCTCCAAAATATTCACAGAACTTTGAATCTTCAGGTACTATTCCCACTGAATCGAGATCCTGTGGATCTGTTGGGTTTGGACTGGGCCTGCTGTTTGGTGGTGCGATGTAAGCAGGCCCTCAGAGCTGGTCTGGGCTCAGCAAGGCCCTGCCTAGCCCCCTGCCTAGCCTGTGGGATGCAGGTCATTTCCAGGAGCAAGATGGCTCTGTCTGGGTGAAATTCAGGGGGTTTATCTTCTCTGCCTCACCATCCCAGAGCCTGTTTTCTTCCACAGAAAGACTACCTGTGTGCAGAGGCTGTGTGCTTCCAAGCTTCTCCCCTGCTCAGAGGACTAGGACCCTGGTGTGGACATACACCTATGTCTCAGTTTACATGCAGCCTAAGCAGGGTTTTGAAGGGCTGCAAAAAATCTCATGGTGAGTAACTGAGACAGTTTTTGAGAAGGTCTAGAAGCACCCTTACAACTGGCATTTCACTCTTACCTCCAGGACACTTCCCACAGAACAGTCAAGCACCACCATGAAGGAGCACAGTGTTTTACAAGGAGATAGGCTCAGAAGGACTTGAAATTATAATTGTGTTCTGTCCTCATCTACCTGACACAGGCTTAAGAAATGAATAGTAGCCTTGTTCAAACAGAGCAGGAAAATGATTCAGTACTGTGCTGTTTCAGCCCACTGCGTAGACACCGTGAAAGCTCCTGTGTGCATCTGGTGCTCCAGAGATGTGCAGCTGGTGCAGGGGGTAGGATGAGCAGCAAACAGCTGCTCTCTGAGGTACGTTCCCCTCGGGACTGAGCATATCTCTAGTCAGAAATATGTCAGGGAGTTAGTGCTAGCTGAACCAGAAGTTCCACCCAGCTGAAACAGCCAGCAGGGGCTGCCAGGGGAGTCACACCATGGAGGGACGGAGAAGACCACGAGCAGTGCGGGATGCCTCTGTGTGAGTGCAGCCTTGCGTTGCAGACCCTCAGAGCATAGCCTATGTAGACAACAGGGGCCAGCCCCCACCTCCCCCCTAGGCATTCCTCATTGCCCTGCTGCTAGTCCTTGGCACAAGGGAGCTTTGTGCCTGGCAGCTCAGACCGTTCAGCACAACCCTCTCCTTTAAAATGGTGGTCTCACTTGCTAAGAAAAAGCCCATGCATCCACAGGGAGACTTGGAGTCCACACCAAAGGTCCTGACCTACCAAGAGGCCTAGGGGGAATTTAGGGACCCACTAAATGGAGGATATGTGATGAACCTGAGCCCCACAGTGCCAGCTTTGCCTCCACCCCAGAAGCAGGGGAGAAGGGAATTGCCACCTTCTCCAGGTCCTATCATTTAATAAACTTGTGCCCTGCCTGCCTGCTTGAAAGGAGACCAAATCCTTGCTTTCATGAGAGATTGCTGTGACCTGATAGTTAGGATTATTCCTGTCAGTGATATTCCCTTACTTGTCTGGGCTTCAAATGTTGTGTCATGCCCCTGCTGGCTTCTGGCAGCTCCTTACTTCGAACAGTATCCCTTTTGAACTCCACTCCAAGACATTTAACTCATCCCGCTTACTGCATTTGGAACCCAGTGGCTTCCCAGTCTGAAGGCCTCTATCATTTTTAGCTGCAATACTACACTCGGCCTGTAGGCCAGAAATATAAACCTGACATAAACTGGCAGTTTATCCTTCCCCTTCCTTAAACGGGAACTTCTTTTACCTCCTGAAGGAAGCTGGATCTCCCATGGAATAAATGCACCCTTGGGCAAGTTTAGTTTCCCTTTTAGATGTGCTTAGGCTACTGTAACAAAAGGATCTTTCTAAAGGTGTCATGGCTTATTAGTAAAAAGAGTCCATGTGAGAAGAAAAATGAAAATCCATGCCTAGCTTTGCTATAGCATGTAGGTTTCAGTCACTAATTTGCAGAATTACAGTAAGGGTCCCACATCCTGGTTCTCATTAGAAGCAGCCTGCCTGGTCCCACACATAGCATGGACTTACTTCCCACTTTTTTCTTGCTGGACTCTAGTAGGTATGACTATTTAGTGTTATCCATTTTGCAGAGATCTAAAAGACTAAGAAGACACAGTGAATATTCTTCTTGTCCCTCAATGTGTCTCCCAGGTCCTCCTTGTTTTTAAATTGCTTCACCCACATCCATTGATATATAGGCAAACATATGTCAAGATAAATCTTTTGCCTTGTCCTCTACTGACACGTTACAAAGATAACAGCTGCCACTAGGTTTTGATTGACCTTTTTAGAAGATCTTTTGCTAACCTGCCCCCAACCCAAATCTTTTACTGCTGAGTGTAATTTTTTCCACATCCAGACAGCAAAAATATCTATGTTCTGGTGAAATGTGCCTTACATAAATTAAGAACTAAGAATTTTCAAGTTGGTTTTAAGAACTAGGTGCAAAACAAGAAAAAAAGAAATAAAGATGCTGAAGCATCTACAAGTGCAAAGAGATCCCCCACCTGCATCACTGTCCATTGAAACCTGTCCCCTGAATCTCTTAGGTGCATCTAGAAAGTGTTTTATCCCATGTCTGAGTATGCTGTATTGCTGTCTGGACTTTGCTAGTGAGTACAGTTTTAAGATAGCAAATGGTATTTAAGCTTAGTTGTGAAGGCAGGCACACAAATACATTTTTATAGATGCCATCCACTTCTGCATGGATAAAGATCAAAATCCTTAATATCCTGATCCTAGACCTCTTTAAGCAGAGATTTACACACAGATTTATTTCAATTTCAGTTGATAATGACTTGTAAGAGTCTCGATGTCTTTGGAAAAATCAGCATTGTCAGTTCTGCACTGACCCCCATAGTCAAGAGCACCATATCAGCTTGAAAATGGCTAATTTGTGTGGCTGAAAAGAAAATTCAATCTATGTACATATTAGGTCAATTATTTAAATAAATATTATCATAAGTCTTCTTTTTAAGTATGCTTGGCATGATCTGGCTCTGTTATTTTCACAAAATATCAGCTAAATATTTATCGCATTGTTGTTTGCATTTAATATAACCTGCTATCAGCACTGGGGGTTAACAGATTTACCTTTTGTGTTAGGGAAAAACAGCATGTGGGTTGTATTTCAGCTACTATAAGTGGTGCTATATTCATGAAATAGCAAAAACTTTTGTGCAGCATAAGTTATTCTGAGGAGAAAAAAAATCAATACGATGTAGAAAATGACAAGAGTAAACATGGATATTAACTCCTGGCACATCTTTTGTTCTGGGCTGTAATACTCATATTAATATTGCCCTTTTTTAATAGCTTTAGAACGAATTTCTTGCATAATGGCATTTTAGTCATCATGTTAATGTCAACAAACAAGGCAGATTAATGCTTATAATCCTGAGCTGTCTCGCACTCTGCTTATTAGAACTGTAGGCAGATCTTCATTAGGATGAATGACATCTGAATCTATAAGCTCGTCACAACAGAGGCACCTTCTTGCTGTGGTGTCACCCTGCAGATGACAATGTCGGCCATTATGAATGACACTCCACAATTCGTTACTTCCTGCCTCAAATTGCAGTTAATCTTTCATCCAAACTGTACACATGTGCAGCTTTAAGTGGGCTATCACAGCAAGTAGCCAGTAATGCTGCAAGCACATGGAGAATGACAGAAGGTAAATTGCTTGTCAGGAGGTCTGTATTTCAATTCACAGCATATTCCAAACACGTTGTGGTGAAAGCTCTCCACAACAGCTGCTTTCATTGCTAACTATTTTTGATGTAAATGTCAATAAAGCTCCAGGCCCTTTCATATTTTTGGCCAAGACTGTCCATCTTTCCCTATGCAGGCTGGCAGGTTGAGCTCCATTTATCTACTCTTAGGAACATGTCCTATAATAATGATTGTCTCTGGAGACCGTTTAGAGTGATTGAAAGCAGTGATTGGGACAATAGGCTGCTGAATTTCATTGCTGGATTGAGTTGACAGGTGACTGCTTTTATATCCTCTAATCTGGAAGAGAAGGAAATAAAAACACAGTTATATCTTATAAACAGAGAGGCATCTACCGATTGCCAATCTGTACCTTCAGCTTACTGTTCTCATCAGAACAACTTAATCACGAATTATTACAGGACTTTCATATTTCTCCAGTGGTCAGAGGGTTTTCAGAAGAAGGGAAGATGGAGCAGGTATGTGTTGCCTCACTAGAAGTGAGAAGTAGGGAAAGAACAAGTCACAGGCTGTACAGTTCTACCAATAGAAATGTCAGCTGCTGCTTTTAGTAACCACGGTTAAGATCTCCATTTTGCTTAATGAAAATCCTAAGTTGTTGCAGAAAGAAGGAATTTAATTTTTAATCAAAGAGGACATGAATGCTATAAATTACCCATGAATTTTAACATACTGATTGAAAAAATGTGCTTTTTTTTTTTTTGCCTTGCATTTCAGCAAAAGTTCTGTAAACTCACTAAGCTTACTATGGATTTTTTTTTTCTTTTATGAAGTTGATAATTAGTACACTGCTGGGTTTTGCAAAGGAGATGGGAAGATGATTAGGTAGAATTCTGAAAACAGTATGGCAAATGGTCTAAAATATTCACTCCGCACCAGCATCTGGCTCTTTGGCAGACCCCAAAGACAGTTGTGCTGGCACCTTTGAAATTCCCTGTGAGTCCTTGTAGTTGCCCATGGTTACACAGCAGCTGGGCTCTGGCTTCCCTGTCTTCCCCGCTACCATGTCCCCCCTACCTCCATTCACCTTTGCTTCTGTAAATCATACACACTTCTACCCATTAGTGATGCCTATGTTACATCCATTTCCCCCTCTTATTTGCAGATTAGGGGTAGAAGGTAAGTGGGAGTTTACCCTTGCCCACCCCCTTTTGTCTAAATCTACACTGATGTGGTTTTGCTCACATTTTACACTGATTTTTATTTACTAGAGTCTCAATCTCTACAATACTGAGCAGCTTTCTGTAGCTCTAGGCAATGCTGACACAAGTTGTGAGAATAATATAATTAAAAGCAGTTAACTACCCAGCCCTTAGCTGTCTGAATCAAATCTCTGACAAAAATCTAATTCAAAAAACTCCACACTGTACTATCCACTCCATGCCAAGTTCTAGCCTTCGATTAACAAAAAAGAAATAACTGAACACTTTTTTACTTTGGTAAGCCTTTAATAACAGCAGGTTTATTTCAGAATTTTGAGGGTATATTGGGTTCACATGGCAAGGTTTTGGTAGGGGTGGGCTACAGGAGTGGCTTCTGTGAGAAGCTGCAAGAAGCTTCCCCTATGTCAGATGGAGCCCATGACAGCCAGCTCCAAGAGAGACCTGCTGCTGGCCAAGGACTCTTCAGGGGTTGGTATTGGGACCAGCTCTGTTTAACATCTTTGTTGGTAATACAGACAGTGGGACTGAATGCGTCCTGCTGAGTGCCGATGACACCGAGCTGTGTGGTGCAGTTGGCATGTTGGAGGGAAGGGGTGCCATCCAGAGGGACCTTGACAGGCTTGAGAGGTGAACCCGTGTGAACCTCATGAAATTCAACAAGGCCAAGTGCAAGGTCTTGCACATGGGTCAGGGCAATCCCAAGCACAAATACAAGCTGGTAAGAGAATGGGTTGAGAGCAGCCCTAAGGAGAAGGACTTGGGGCTGTTGATGCATGAGAAACCCAGAATGGCCTAGCAATGTATACTTGTAGGCCAGAAAGCCAAACTCATCCTGGGCTGCATCAAAATAAGCATGACCAGCAGGTTGAGGGAGCTGATTCTGTCCCTCTACTCCACTCCCCTGAGAGCCCACTGGCAGTCACCAGGACATGGACCTGTTGGAGTGAGTCCAGTGGAGGGCCGTGAATAAGATCAGAGGGCTGGAGCACCTCTCCTATGAAGACAGGCTGAGAGAGCTGGGGTGGTTCAGCCTGGAGAAGGAAAGGCTCTGGGAAGACCTTATAGCAGCCTTCCAGTGCCTAAAGGGGCCTGCAAGAAAGCTTTTCTTTTTACAGAAAAAAATTACATTTAAAAATTTACAGTAAAAAGAGGGACTTTTTACAAAGGCATATAGTGATAGGACAAGGGGGAATGGTTTTAAGCTGAAAAAGGATAGATTTAGATTAGCTGTTAGGAATAAATTCTTTACTGTAAGGGTGGTGAGACACTGCAACAGGTTGCCCAAAGAAGTTGTGGATGCCCCATCCCTGGAGGTGTTCAAGGCCAGGCTGGATGGGGCTTGGAGCAACTTGGCCTACTGGAAGGTGTCCCTGCCCATGGAAGGGGGGTTGGAAATAGATGATCTTTAAGGCCCCTTCCAACCCAAACCTTTTTATTATTCTACATGTGAGAGCAACCACTCTGCAGACACCCAGGTCAGTGCAGAAGAAGGGACAGGAGATGCCCCAGGCACTAGAGCAGAGATTCCTCTGCAGCCCATGGTGAAGACCACAGTGAGGCAACCTGTCCCCTACAGCCCATGGAGGTCCATGGTGGAGGACGCCACGCTGGAGCAGGTGGATGCAGCTGGAGGAGGCTGTGACCCCGTGGGCACTGCTGGAGCAGGCTCCTGGCAAGACCTGTGGCCTTGTGGGGAGAAAGGAGCCCAGGCTGGAGCAGGTTTTCTGGCAGGACTTGTGACCCTGTGGGGAACACATGCTGGAGCAGTCTGTTCCTGAAGGACTGCACCCTGGTGGAAGGGACCCATGCTTGGTTTGTGAAGAGCTGCAGCCCATGGGAAGGAGTCATGTTGGAGAAGTCTGTGGAGGACTGTCTCCTGTGGGAGGCACCCCAAGCTGGAGCAGGGAAGAGTGTGAGGAGTCCTACCCCAAGGAGGAAGGAGTGACAGGCACAATGTGTAATGAACTGAGGGAGCTCGATTCACTGCTCGAGGGAGAAGGTAGAGAAATTGGGAGTTAAGTTAAGCCCAGGAAGAAGTGAGGGGTGGTGGAATGGTGTTTAAAGATAAAGATTTAGGCTTTATTTCTCATTATCCTACTCTGATTTGATTGGTAATAAATTAAAGTAATTTTCCCCAAGTCTAGCCTATTTTGCCCATGATGGTAATTATTGAATGATCTCCCTGTGCTTATACCAACACATGAGCCTTTCACCTTCTTTTCTCCTGCCACTGTCCAGCTGAGGAGGGGAGTGATAAGGGTGGGTTTGGTAGGCATCTGGCATCCAGCCAAAGTCAACCAACCATAGAGGGGAAAATATCTACTATGTGACAAATATTCATAGGAAATTCTACTTCTCCAAGGAAATAAAATTAGCTCTTTTGAATAAGGTTCACATTGGAGATTCAATGCAAATTTTCTCTGGAAAGAGAAAAAGAAGCAATTCTTTCCAATCCTTGAATAAAAATTTTGTACTATTGCTTGAATAAGTGTAGCTGATAGGTCACCAAAGCAATCCTTTCTGTTTTAAGACCCTAAAATCAGTTTGGAATGTTTAAAACGTGGTTAAAACTATAAAGGCTAGTTGCCTCACATCAGAACCTGAGTGCCATCTTCCCAGTTTGTGCTGTAACACAAACAAGGGACAGAAATACTTGACATCTCACAGGCCACATGAGGAGGCTGGAATGCCAAAGAGCATTATGGGTTTTCTTTTTAATGAAATATAGTTTTTAATAAAGGAAAAAAAAAACCACCTGAAGTTTTGGTAAATATATGCAAAGAAGCTGTTACAAATTTCTTTAAATATATTGGTTAAACTGACAGATTATAAAGAACAAAAGGAAATAAAAAAATATCAAAGAAATAGAGTGTCCAAGAAGAGAGGATACATGAAACAAATAACCCTCCCTTTGTTTTAGTTTCTATGCTATTGGAGGTGAACAGCTGGATTGGAAGAATCTAGCAAGGGCAGCCCATTTCACACAACTGATAATGTAGATGTCACTCAGGCTCTATGTCTTTCCTCATCCTTACCCCAAAGAAAACTGTGTGATTCTAGACCTCAAATAAGGTTGTTTTTGGTTTCTTTTTTCCTTTAAAAAGGTTCCATTTCTTGCTAAAAAGAAAACTGGATGAAAGATTGATTGCATTGTCAAGAAATGCACTAAAGGATAGTAAACCCATAATATTTAGAAGTTAGGAAGTTTTCTGCATGCAGTAACATTCACTAAGACATAAAAATAAAAGTTACTGAGCTTCACTACATCACTACAGAGCCAAAAGCACTACAGTGAAAATACAGAATCCTGTTCTAATTTATTATATTAAAAATGATTATTTTTATTCACAGAGGTACAGAAATACATGAGCTTCCCATCAGCAGGGAGAGGATTGCCATTGAAGGACACTCTGGAAGAATGAAAACCAGGGAAATTAATACCAAAGTATTTAAACAGGGAACTTAAACTCATGTTGGTCATTTGTAGAAAGAAGCATGACTGTTCACTCAAGTAATTTTTAGAAAAATATTGTCCATTACCTGCACTAATTGTTCTTGGAGTGTTTTTGTGGGCAAGCTACCAAATAAATCTGTCTCTGGTCAGCCAAGGCTATTGTCTATTAATTTTGAAACATCTTAAAAGCGAAGAAACCCTTTCCTGGATTTCTTTTTGTTTTATTTAACTTCCCAGAATGTGGGTCAGATATCTTTTCTAACCAGTTTTCATCTTGATTCTCTCTGTTTATCCAGAGATGTACATAAAGGTTTTGACATACGTCCCATGTACATAGAACAACTTGGGTTTACAAAGATCTTTTGTAAAAATGTAAGGTTAAGTCTGATGTTCTGCTCTGCAACGTGGCACTGGAAAAGGCAGGTAAATCTATATGTTTAGATCTTTATGAAAGTGGAATAACTGTTTTATATGAGTCCAAAATCTTGTGGACTGAATCAGTCAAAAATTGTATACATTGCCTCGAAATGGACATCCTCATCCTGGATTTCACTCTGGCTCACACGTGAGCAGTTACTTTGACTTTCAGGGGTCTGCCACTATACCAAATAAGGGGTAAATTCAGACAGTAGGTGTAAAGTGGTGCCAGAGCCTTCTTCAGCCCCTTCACCCAAAGGAACAATTCATTGACACGTAATGGATCCAGCAGAAAATATGAACACAAAATACCTTTTCTCACTAACAGTGTCATTCATAGCAGACTTTTCTCTTACTTCTGTCAGACTCTAGGAGTACTTGCTGGAACATCTAGGTCTAAAGAGGCCTAAGAAATGCAGCTATAAAGATGGTATTAGTCTGCTGTGCAAAGGGTCTAAACTGGAGAGGTCTGTGTTGTCTAGACACTTACCTTTTCATTCAGAAATAACCTCATTTTATACATTTTTTGTTTCTGAGGGTGCTCAGAACTGCCTTACGAGCTAGTGTCCTCTGAAGCCCAGTTGGGCAGAGTGGAGCAGAAGCCCCCGTAGGGTCAGGTCCAGTAGCTGTGTTCAGAGCAATTTGGACATGCCAACCCAAAAGGGCATGGCAGAGTGGCCAAACTGAAAAGTCAGCAGCCTTGAACAGGTTCTGCGTAATGGGTAACCTGAGTTCCCAAAACGTATAGGAATCAGACTACATCTCCTTGACAATGCTGTAACAAACTAGCTGTAGGAAGGGCTGGTAAGACAAGTTTTATTGCACAGGTCATTTTAAGTGTGAAGTACAAGAGGAAGCCCTGGAGACTGAAGTGGGATGCAGTTTGGCGATATCTTGTCTCCTGAGCACAAGCTGATGGATGTGTTCCCAGAACCATGGCCATGTCCCACATATCTTTCAGGGTTGATGTGCATGTCCAAACCAGACACAATCAGGTTTTCTGAATGTTCAGTGTGTCCCAGGCAGAGCTGTTACCCCAGAGAGGCTGCCAAACATCTGGAATTTCTAGGCAGATTTTCAAGATCCTTAAACTCTATCTGGACAAAATCTCTGGCAGGAAAAGGGAGTGTATCAAGGGAAAAGTTTAATATACGGTAGCGTTTCATACAGTTCCAGTTAAAAACAGTATGACTTTCTGTATGGAGGCTTAGATCACATAGGCTGCAGCCAAACTGCATGTTGAATATGTACAAAGAGTAACTGGAGAGGAGGAAAATGTATTGCACAGTTTGAAACTTTGCAGTGGAAGGGGAATGATGCTCTAGCAGAATTCAGATCCTAAATATAATTTAAAATATTACATTTTCAGTGAATTTTAAAGACTTTTATGACTTGAAATTAATTTTTCTGTAAGAGGGAAAAGATCCTATATATATGACTTGTTTCCAAATTTACGGTCCTTTCCTTATCTGCATGTTATGTTGCATAGGTTGATTTTTCCTTCTTCAGGATTGCCCTGGCTTAGGTAAACCCTCTTTTGAACTCTATGGAGAACCCATTCAGTAAAGATTTATGTTAAAATCACTATCACAGAATGAATGTCTACCAGGACTAGATGATATTTGTGGTCTTTCATGGAGGTGTCAGTGGGGTGGAGTATGTGAGATAATGTGTGTGTGCGCATCCCTCTCCTCTGGTGAGAAGAACCTGGCACCTATTGAAGATTTTGAACTATAAGTGTTAGTAACAGTCTAATCAGCAGTCCTCTTCATCAGAGGAGCTAAGATCTAATATTTCTGTTGTTAACAGAGATTCCCCTTTAATAGTTGCAGGTCTTAGGGTTTTTTTTCAGAATATCATTCTATTTTGATTTGTTTTAATTTATTCCACGTAGCTTTTGGCACCTCGCTGGGGTAAGCTGGGCTCAGTGGAAGGAGACAGAGGCAGCTCAGGGGTGTGAGTCTTAATGTACCAGCACAAAACCCAGTCAGCCTAAATCGTAAGTCATCTAGATTGCTAACAGTCACTTCAGTTACATGTCTAAGGTTAAATGGGATGAATCACCCTCAGACAGGCTAAAAATGTAGATATAAACCCACTTCACCACGCCCTGGCTTACTGCTGCGTCATGCGCTAAGCTGATGTGAGATGTTATCAACCCTGAAGAGTGAGTGGTTTATAGATATTCTATACTCTGTGGAGCACTGTGTGAAACAGCAGCCTGGTGCACTCTGCCAGATCTACACTTTTCTACTGAAAACATTTTTCTGAGGAAGGCCGACGTTCCTGGCCTTTTCAGGGTTGGAACCCACATGAATAACAACTCTTTAATATAAAACTACTGGTTTTAAATTACTTCTGTGTAATTGCATTCTTCAACAAAGTCCACAATGAAAAACTTCAGTAAGGTAATAATTGTGTTAAAATAAACTCTAGTTTATTAAAATATTTAGTAATCCAAAGAATGCTCTATAAGACTGGCTTGGAAGTATGAAAATAGTCTGCATCACATCAGCAATGCTGAATCTGTACTGTGGCATAGGAAAATCTTGGGGCTTTTGGTGAGCATATTTATCTTGCAAAATTAGATGAATTAATCTAAACTTCTTTAAAAGGAGAGATGCAAGGCATAACCTGAAAAATACCACAAGCAGTAAAGCAGATCTTTGATATATGAGGATATGAAAAAGTCTGTTAGGCAAAGTATGTAATAAGGTCCTTTTATTTACAGTAAAGTGACTTTTTATTGTCTATAATTTTCCCCTTTAATTGTTCACAATGGAGGAGTTAATGTTCGAGACAGGAGTTCCAATTAGCTCACATCAAAAAGTCAGGAGAGTTTGTCTCTAGAAAGGTGTATCACTATCCTGCAGTTCCTGTAATTCAGCGTAGTGTCAGACACATGTCTTCTGAAATCTTGAACCAGCTTACCAAAAACACATCTACCAGTCTTACAACAAATCATTGAGGAAGCAAATTTATGCGATAGTGATTGACTGTTACACAATTAAATGTGATGGCATGAGGTATCAGTAACATGGAAAATTTGTCCATTGCTATATGTTATGTAAGGGATGATTCATCCCTGAGAATATCTCAGAGAAGAGGTGCAACTCAATCATCTTCATGCCAACTGCACCTCTGACATGATTATTGCTCCTTTGAAAGCAGCTGAATTCTTTTCTAGTGGCATCATTAATTTGTGCTATTATAAGGCCAGTATGAAATTTATGAAGACGAGTTGGCATATAAATACACGTCCAGAAGGAATGTGAAAAGGAAATACGTTGAAGTATGCATGATTTCAGGCATCTATTTCATTGAGTAGGGCATGTCTTGAAAAGAACATTTATGAAAGTGTTCCAAATGGTGATTGCTGGGGCAATGGTGGGTTTTTTTTTTTTTCATTTTTTAGATGTTTTATTGGTTGCTGTCATTGGCATGATGGTAAGGAAGAAAATGAAGAAATGTGAAAGGAGAAGCACAAAACTGACAGCCCATCTTTTCTAACATTGATAAATATATTTACTGTTCTAATATCCTATAATATATTGTTACAATGGGAATTTCAATTGGTTCATCCTTTTACACTCTTGGAGAAGGTGAATTTGCATAGTCTTTGTTGGAACAGCACATTGCAAGCAACCAACATGCAGTCTGTTTTCATGAACAGATAAGAGATTTGACCTTGTGACGGCTGTAACTGGACTATAGTTTTTGACCCCAGTATAGATCTGTGCTGGGAATGTGCTAGAAAACCCAGACAACTGTTTCACTAGTTTGTTTGATTGTGACATCCTTATGAAGTTTTCCTGCTCTGCTGGTTAATCACTTTGCACTTACCCAGTCAGAGTAGTAACTCTGTAGCTACTACTACAGTTACTATCTGAAGTAGAAGAAACATTATCAGATAGAAAGCTATAAGTTGATAAAGCCAACAAAGTTTTATAAATGTGTTGGATAATCCCATGACCCACTCACAGAAAACCTACGATGGAGAGAAAAGTCACTCTGTGTGAAGAGTCACGAAAAAATGTAAAACCCAGAGAAATGCCAGTTAGGTTCTGAAGTTCATAATGTCATACCTGGGTCTCAGGTGGACCCTGTGTATGAGGCTGAATCGTAACCTAACGAAACAAAGCTGTACTGCATGAATACCGCAATAACTGACACTATATATTCATTACTGCTTGCAAGGGCTTTTGTTTCCAAGAGATGTACTGAACTCTGATTAGAATCAGTGATAGAAATAGGGGGAATAGGTGTCAATAATGTTTCAGGCACACTTTTTTTTTTTTTTTTTTTTTTTTTAAGAGCATAAGGCAGGCTAAGAAAAATTTTCACAGACTTTGCATCTGCTGGAGTGTTGTTGAACCTTTTACATCTTCAGTGCTGTGGGCATCACCAACAAACCAGAATAACAAAGCTTCTTGCAGTGGTCAGAAAGACCAATCAACAGAAGATGCACAGATAACACAGAATGAGTTCCCCACAAAACAGAGAAAAGTTTAAGAGCCACCAAGAGAAGTGGCATGGAGATAGCTACCTCCTTGCTCAGTGTTATGGGTGTGGATGAGTCAAATGAACATACAGCAGGAAGCTGGCTCCTAATTTTCCCAGCGCACAGGCTTACGTTTATTAGCAATTCCTCCTCGCTTTTGTGCAGGCACAAATTCCACACTGTTTAGCTGGCTCTGGCAGGATGGTAGGTTGTGATGGGCAGGGAAGGGTTGAGGAGTGGAGCACGGGAGCCCTTGCTCCAGGACGGTGGCACAGGGTTGTGAGAAGTGAGCAGCCAGTGCTGCAGACAATTGCGAGCAGGGGGGAGAGCACACACTTCTCTCGTGGCTCCCTTTGATGCCTGGATCAGATCCTCTCTTGGACCAGCAAATTCTAACACCTCTTCTGAAATCAGCTCCAACTGGTGATGAGCTACATCTGGCCTGTGAAATGAAAATAGCGAAACCTTTGATTGAGTCCAAGTTAAGTGGATCTTCATCATCTGCTCAGTCAACTTTTGCCAAGATGAATGATACTATGACAGTATTCTAATAATTTCTGAGGTGGATTCCCTCCTTTTTTCATCCATCTGAAAAGAACAAACTGCAAACACTTGGAAAATTTACTGCTCTGTGAGGGAGGAATTTTGCTCTTCAATTTGAATACAACTGTGGCATTTCACTGGGTAAAACAGAATGCTGCATGGAAGCCTGATTCAACATAAAAAACAGACCTTGGTATTAAAAGGGGGATCGGATTTTTTTAATATGTCACAATGCCTGTTTTTACAACACTTATATTTCCCTTTTTTTCCTATAAGTGGTTTTATATTTGACAGGACTTGAATATTTTCTTTTCAAAGAGGTTTATGTGTAGATAAACTAGCCTGACAGAAAGAATGGTCTCCCTTTGCCACCTCTACCACAGGGCAAATAAAAACTCGTATTTACTAATACGTTCACCACTGAGGTTATCAGACAAACAGAAACTTTGGCACTTAAAGGGAATGTTTGTGCTATTCTGCAGATTTTCTGGAAAGCATTGGATTTCCATAATTGCCTTACAGTGCATTGACTCTCTAAGTCCTGAAGATAACTATTAAATGACTCCAACAGAATTTTGCATCTATCAGTCTTTCAGTACACGAGATTTTCAGCAGCCATGCAAAGCAAACACCTGAGGCTTGTTTGCCACAGTGCCTGTCTGTGGCAGGCACAGAACATGCTATGATTCTGCTTCCCCTCCTGGCCTTTCAGTTTCTGTGTAGGTCCCAGTATTCTTCCAAATGAGGAACCCAAATATCTGCACACTGATAGGAAAACTTTGCCACCTCCTAGATACGGGAGGCTGAAACTCCCTAAAACTCAAACTCTCTGCCCCTCTGGACTCAGGCATCAGTGGACTTTTCATCTTCCCCAGTTCCGCAGCTCATGCAGAGAGTATTTGCTTCACAACACAGAATTCACTAAGTCAGAGCAAGACTAAAGCCACAAGAAGCCAAGCAAAGCAGGCTGGCTTTTTGCCAGCCATGGCAAGACCTGCTTTATCTCAGCTCCCTATTTTACTAAAAACCAAAGAGTTTTACTGTCCTGCAAACCAGCAGCTGAGCTGCCATGTCTCTTTTCTCTTTCTCCCTCTCCCTCACAGGCTGATGTCTGCCCTGGCTGATTAAGCAATAGCAGCTCTTTCCTGACATAGGAAAGTGGAATAATGCTGTACCCTGTCACAGTTTTCAGTAACAGGATGTTTCTTTTCCCTGCATGAAATGAAATTATATTAAGCTTTTTTTTTTTTCCCTTCAGCTGATATGTAAGAGATCAGAGGAGTTGTTTAATTTTCAAAATACCATGTTTGGCACTATCCCCCTTACCCATCCTCTCACTGACGTTAATTCCTCTCTTTTCCTCTCTCTTTTTCATTCTCCCTTCCCTTTTCTTCCCACTTTCTCTTCATGTTCACTCCTTCTTTATCCCTTACCTGATTACCTTCAGCTTCTCCAGACCTACCTGCTGGCCCTGCATCTCTGAAGTAATTTCTAGGGTGCTGCTGGCTGTCCCTCTCCTATGGTGATACAGACATGGGCTTTGTTTACTTCCTCCTGCCCCAAAGGCAAACTGCATCCAGTTTTCAGGGTTGTGCTATTCCCTTTTAAAGATGCCTTGCTGAAGCCACGTGTCAGTGTTTCTCCTGGATTGTGGTGCTTTTTTGATGCTGTGAGCCAAGATGCTGCCTCAGCAGAGGGTGTACAGTTATTTAACTTTGTTAGGTTGGATCCAAATTGCTTTCAGGACTTTGGGGCCCAGTTGGTGGGTTTGAAGATGTGGATAAATGCTTTGAAGAAAGGAGTGATAGTTTTGAACAAATCAGATTTTTATCAAGCTATAACCTGCTATAATGTGTCTCCAGCAATGGCCACAGAAAATCATATTTTCCTGAGTCTGGCCTTCAAGAAGTCTGAAACAGCAGTATAGATAGATGGTTACATAGATAGTTATGCATTACACTTTGTTATGGAGAGGGAAAATACGGAGTATATTATCACTGGAATTATTCAGAGCCAGATTTTAGAGGGAAAGACTAGTGATTAGTCTCAGTTTAATCGCTAGCGGGAGATAGTTCACATTATCAAATGATTTGATGTTTCAGCATGAATGACAAACTGTGTTCAGAGAGGTCCAAGACTCTGTCAGTGTGGCTGGAGACTAAATCACCTTTCCTCTTTATAGTAGATTGAGTTGTCCTTCCAAATCAGGGTTAAGGTCATTGGCAGGGCAGCTTGAGAATGAGAGCATCTGTCTGAAATATACCTGGACTGCAGATGTATTCAGAAATTCAATTTCTGATGCTGCCAGTCCCGTGACCTTCACAAGCACACATGCTTACCAAAACATATGAAAAGAAAACAAAAACCAACCAAACAAAAAAGCCTGGCTATTTTTATCTGACTTCAGCTTCAAACTCCTCCAAATGGACCAGCAAGAGCTGCTGGATAGCATACATTAGAGAGCCAAAAATAATCATGTGCCGTGGAGAAAAAATAAATGCATTTAATCTTAATTCTACCATAGATGCTCTGTTTCCTTTCTTCATATGTGCACACCACTCTGCCTGAAAATTATTTGAGGTCCCCTCACGCTCTGTCGACGACAGCTAGACATTTTCTAAAGTCCTTGAGGAATCATGCCTTGGAGTAGATACACTGAAATCTCCACACCAAAAAGACAAGTGCAGGAGCCCTAAATACACGTTTGAATGTTTACAAGTTGACATTGGGAGGGATGCTTTGCATGTGCTGATGAAGTATGGGCTTCCAACTGCCTGGGGAGCCGGTGTCCCTCGCAGCTGAGCAGCGCTGGCCGGTCCCGGGGGGCTGCAGGGCTCCGGAAGACCATACTCGCGGGGGCTACCTGCTTCAGCTCCGCGCGGCAACAGTGAGAGCCACATGTGGAGCTGCAGGAAAACAGATGCTGTTTTTCCATTTGTGAAATCAAGTTGTTGGAAAGTAGTCAGCTTTCCAATGTATGAGAGAGAGCTCATCTGATCAACCTGCAGAGACAGCGTGAGCTTTTTTTTCAAGAAATATTTGACAATATTTCTGTAATATTGGTAGCTGGAATGGTGTAAGAAATAATAGTATGGAAAATAATCAGCTGATAGGTGGCTTTGATAACAGGCAATTTTTTGATGGCCTGTGATTTTCATAAACAAAGGGTGTGTGCAACCTGGATTATGACTGCCAGATCTGCTTCCGAGCATACATCTCGAGATATACTGTAAGTTTACTGTAATGTCTTGATTTATTATATAACAAACATAGCTATCCAATTAGATTTTTTCTTGCCCTCTAAACAATAACATAATTCCCCTAGAATAAATGAAGACAGTGTCCTGTTGTCGGATGAGCCTCAAACATGTTTGTGTTAAACCCATGACAAATAGCTTTTAGTTGTTTATTACCAGCTGAAAGTGTGCTATAATAGCAAAATGCCTAATTCTTTTTCTTAAAAAAATCAGTTTATAATTCAAAATGGTTTTCTAAATCACTGTGACAGACTGAAACATAACTTTACGTTATTTATTGTCCTTTAAATATTCAATCTATTTTATCAGAAATGCAAAGATTTAAAGTATCGGCTTGCTGCAGTGGCTCCACTGCATAAAAAGCATCTTTTCTATCACTTTGATTAGCAGGACAGTTTGAGATTGTAGAAAAAATAAAGAAGGCTTACTGGAAAACAGCAAACAAAGACTAGTGTTATTTTATCAGTATTATGCTGTTTAAGAGTCTGTGCCAAGATCCCTAGGATATTTTGTCAGCATGTTAGGATACTTCACATTTTTCTGCAGCATATCTATTTTCGACTGTTTCAGAGCTATGGGAATCTGTCCTGACTTCAGCATCAAATCTACCTCTTTCCAGCAATATACCTCTTCCATTGATTGTAAAAAGAATTTAAGATATTAGTTGCTCTGAATTACATCTTGGCTGTCTAAAATAGATCAGGTAGGAAGTGTGTAGTAAGAAGTCAGACTGCAGCTTGAATTTGTGTCAGAAAGCAAACCCCCTAAAATTAATTCCAGAAGATTTAGCTGCATGCAGACTTTGTCTGTGTCTTCTGAATTCCTTTAAATGAACTGTATGTCACTGTTGCGATGCAGTCCTTGTTAAAGGTGAGGATCACCGCCACACCAGTGCAGATATTTGTGTTCAAACATGGGTTCTTGTACAATCATAAAAGGTGAAACTGTTCAGCTTACTTTTCCTTGACATCTGACCAACAATATTATACAAATTATATAAACTAGGTAAATTCTATGATAGTGTGTGGCACAAACAGTGTTCTAGCAAAATAACAATTTCTACAGAAAGGATAAAGATCATCTTTGCAGGGTAGAACCTTCTCTGGAGCCTGTCTGAGACCAGGGAGCATCAAATGCAACTCCTTGCATTCAGACCAGCAATAGGTGTACTCGGGTGAGGTCTGAATGGCGTTGCATCTATTTCTCTCTTCAATACACACACATGCAAACATGCTTAGAACTAAACAAGGTACCATGTGGAATTACAAAGGTAGGATGTGTAATACATATTATGTATCACCATTCTTACTACTTTTAAAAATAAAAAAGTAACCTATAGCTTCACCCTCTGGGAAGAGGGGGAGAGAACACACACAGCACACCAGACGTGCTTCATCATGTGCTGTTGTACGCTGGTCAGATGTTAAGGTTAAGAAAGCAGTAGAAGAATATAAAGTGACAAGAAATCTGTACAGCCCAGATTTCTTCAGCTGTGCATTCCTACAGCTCCAACAGCAAATCACCCCTGTTATGATTTTCAGTGACTTTATCAAATCAGAAGTAAATGCAAAATGAATATTCAGAAATGTTTTCTTGTAAGTGATATACCTTCATCCAAACTTTCAGCTTTTCCATTGCCATTTAAACACTTGATGAAATGAAGAAATGTAATGCTTATATTTGCCTTTAAAAAGCAATTTTAGGTATAGGCTACATACCTTATTTCACAAATACAGGACCACAACCACCACCCCACTGCCCCCCACCAAAAAAAAAACCCCCAAACCAAAAAATTAACCTAGAAAAATAAAATGTGATGGATAAAATCTTCTGAAAGCCTGTTTAACTTTAATTCAATTTTTTTTTTCATTCTTTACCAAATGGTAGCAACACTATTGCTATCAATGCACATGAATTGCCAAACTTCAGACCACAAAGATTGCACAAGCTCCTGCTTAATTTTTTATTTCTTCTGGAATTCCTACTTCTTTGAAAGTGGAGGCAGAGGTACAAAAAAATTCATAATGAAGTTTGCTTCCCCAGATTTCATAACCCTATTTACGTAGCTAAAGGATGACCTGTATAAAGAACCAATAGAAAACTGGGTGAGTGTGGATTTGGAAAGCAATGACAGTGCTGCATAAGGTCTCCAGTCTTCGTTTCTGGAAGAATTGCTTTTCTACAGCTGTTAAGCCCACCTTGAAAGCTGTGTACTGAAGTTCCACATAGCATAAGTCCCTGCTTATTTGTTCAACTACAGTTCATAAAAGCATCCAGACTTTAGTTATGTATTCAAACTCATGGAAATGCTAAGTCAGTGGACGTTCACCCATCAGGTTTTTTTCATATATATGGTTCATGCTCAGTGAAATACAAAGGCAAGATTGCTGCAGATCCGGTCATCAGTTTGGTTATGCAGAGTTCAGGTGAAAGGTGAAGCGGTCACTCACAGCGTAAGATGCATTTTTCCCTTGACAGGGTGTTCAGTGCTTGCTTGAAGGACAACCCATCTGTCACAGCGCAGCGCGGTGGTGGATCCACTTGTGTAAGTCTCTTTCTGTGCCCCCGGCTGTTGAGTTACATTGAGTCAGTACCAGTTTTACCTAATCCCATACCCAGCTCCATGTGTGGCTGCCTGAATGCACAAAACCATCTGGGGTCTGATGTGTGTTGTACCTGAGACTGCATGAAACACACTGCCCTGCTCTCGCCTACATAATTTTAAAAAGAACTTCCTTTTCTCAGTGCTAATTGTTTACATGATAAAATGTCTGTGGAAATTTTGGAGATGAGGTGAATGTGGCTGATGTGTAAGGTTCACAGGCCTTGGAAACCTTTTTCTATAGAAGATTAATAATTCTTTCTCAAAATATCCCCTTACCTCATAGTCCAAATCTTTCTTCTTTTTCAGCAGTTACAGTTTTTGTGGCCAAATACAAGTTGCTTGTAAATGGAATTGTGTCCATCCCAGAAGTACGTGAACAGAATTTAAACCATCCCATGAATGTGACACTACCCTTGTGTCAGACTGGGCTATGCAGGGTAGGTAGAACTGCTCACCTCTCCGTCAGAGCACAGCTCGGTGAGCAGTCAGTGCCAAGTTACTCCAGATGACTAATTCTAATTTATAGAAATATTCTTGACCTTGACTGCAACTCTTAAATTTTGTTTCTTACTCTTGCATGTGCATGGCATTGGAGTTTTTTTGGTTTTCTGTTTTAACTTTACATCATGTTGGTTTGGTATTTTTTTTTTTTCATCTAATAAGGAATAAAGGAAAAACAGTTTGAATCATGTGTCCTGTTGTGGAGACCAAGTTAATTAAAATCCTGATGTATATATACAGCTGATACTCCTCACCCTAATGAAGAACATTAATTCTAGAACATGTGTGGCTCTGGTCACATTGCTACAAATTACTGGACTCTTTCCTTTATCTGTTTCCAAGAAAGTCTCCCCTGGTTAGTTAGGAAAAAAGAAAAATATGACGCCTTAGTTCTAAGCAGCATAAATTACATGCATCAATCAGAGGAAGCTTAAATTAAAATACACATTTGGCAAACAAATATGAATATGTTGATCTCATCTGTGAATCAAAATGATTTAATGCCAGTACTGACCCCCCACTGATCAACATGAAGGTCACTGCAAACTGCTTGATTCTCATTGAGAAATGTTGTCGTGCCTGTTAAAGATGCAGTTTTATACATTCCCTAATGCTCAATCTAATCGGTAATTCCAGTGTAGCAGAATTGATTTATTTTAGAAAGAAAATACAGAATTCATTTTTTTTATTTATGTAATCCAAACCAGATAGCTAAATTAAAATGTTAAAAAAATACATGTGGTTTATGGGCCTGGGCTGAAGGCTTTCCAATGTGTTTATGATGTTTTCCAATCTAGAGGAATACTATTTGTTAAATAGAACGCTACACCTTTCAGATACCAAGTGATCATAAATCAGTCTTCCCTTATCGTCCTGTTCATGCTTTCTGGCTATAGGAATAACTAGTTGTTTAACTCAATTATGAGGCGAAATGTTGCTATGAATGGGTAATCCAAGGCCAGTTGGGTTGTCATTGCTCTCAAAGATCTCAAGCAAACAGATGAGTAGGACAGTGTTCTTAGTGAAACTTGAGCAAATCTTTGCCCTTTATAATGTCTTTGCCTGCAGTTAAAACATGTTTGAAATAGGGCTGGAGAAAGTCAGCATGGCCTCAAGCTAGATGACACTGGGGAGGGAGAAGGGCCATGCTACGGTGCAACAGTACACAGGCTTGGCAGCTCCTGACACTGGGTTTCAGTGGCAGTCCCTGGTGGGAGCAGAAGCAACAGGGAACAACATCAGATTCCACCCGTGGGGGCAAAGACCCCAGCGAGATGCAGCAACAGAGGTCGGTCCAGGAAACATTTTTTCCTGCATCAGACTCAGTGGATATAATCCAGGAAGTTTAGATATATTCATGCATATGGAAATGGGGTTTTCTCATAGGTATGGATGTTTTTGCATTGTCATTTGTGAAGAATTGTACTTCCTAAGTAAACATTTCACACCTCTGCAACTGGGGACTACAGCAGCGGTGAAAGCCAGTTTCTCAGTTCTGCTAAAAAACAGAGTCCTTTGTGGTTACAGTGTGAAATTATGACTTTCAATATCCACAATGAAACATTTTTCTTTCTTAGATAATTCTTGCCCATCTCCCTACTTAAAAATTATTTCCATCAGAGGATTTTTGCTATTTATTTCCCTCTTCTCCATCTGGAGCTGACACATTCTCCATGGCTATTCAATAATAAGGTCTTACCTTCTGAAGCTCCCAATAGCCCACTTGCAGTGTGAAAATCTTTTAGAGTATACTCCAATTTAAACTATCTGCTGGGAAAAATCAGGAAGATGCAGTTTAAAAATGCATTTTGACAGGAACAGATCAGATGTTCATTAAATAGAAAAATCCTTTTGAAATTATTGTACACCTTGAACAGAGCTTAATTTGTGAATCTTTGGATTTGGAATGAGAAGGAACATGAATTCACTCATCTTTTTGCTTAATAAAATAAAAATGTCAAGAGCTTATGCCACTTTAACATTCCAGTGAAAGCCATGAATGAGCTGTTGGCATCTTGGAGTTTATTTAGGTCTCTCTGGCCTTACTGAAATTCTCAAATAAAGTACTGCAGAACAATGCTTCCTACCACATAAACACACTACATAATGCAATAAACCACAAAATTATGAGAACGACAGTTTATCACACACTTTAATTACTTTTCCTACCTCCCATTTGCTCTCTTATGTAGTTTCCTTCCTTGGTCTAGCAGTCAAAAATCCTTGAGCAGCCACAGGTAGCTTCCATTATCAATTTTTAGCAACTATATGTAGAAATATTTGTGTCTCTCTGTACAGAGAGAATTTTGTCATTCATCAGTCCTGCACAACTGTACATAGCAGTTAAGCTGGATGGCCTCTGTTCAAGTGAGGCATATCTCAGTTCTAGGGATTAAAAACACTAATGTTTGGTTTTAAAGTTGGAGAGCAGGTAACTATGGCTCTCAGGGTGGTCTCAGGCACTTGCTTTTGGATCAAAGCATGTTAGAATAGCAACTGTGTCCTATGTTGCTAGAAAGACCACTGTAGATACACCTCGGCAAGACAGAGAGAAGTAGACATACATGATATGGAAATCTGTTCTGCACTTTGAGGCAGTAAGACTTTTTCAATGAAGAAATCAAACAAGAGAATCCAGAAGGAAGTTCAGCATTGTTAGACCACTGCCCCACACCTCGAGTTACTTCATATCAAAGCCTGCCGAGCAATACCACCTTACCTCGGAGCCTCAGAAAATGTAAATTTCTATAAATTCTAACACTTCTGACAAACCTGAAGGCCACAGAGATTATGTAAAGGAACAATTTACTGACCTCAGTTTTGATTAAAATCACATATCATAAATGTATATAATGCTCTTTCCAGCTCTGTGTCTTCAAAGCCAAATCTCCCCCATTACCAAGCCCCCAGAAAAACTAGGTCATTGGTTATTTGCTGAAAGTCACGCTCTGTAGTCTGTATGGAGCCTCTTTGGTTCGAACTACTCCTACCTCCGATACTGAGGAGTCAGCAGGTCTCACTGTTCACCAGAGTTCATGAGTGATTGATTTCAAATGAAGTATGAAGACACAAAACCAACTCTAACAGGACAAAGTCTTAGGAGAACAGAGTGAGCACACCCATCTTCTTCGCTGCAGCATCTGCAAGGCCAAGCACAGAAGCAGAGCTGACTAACTTAAACCATTTTTTTCTTTGAAAACTTTATTTCCCTCCTCTTAAGAAGACAACTGACCTGAGAAGGCATCCCTGATGCTATCATGCCAGAGCAGAAACTGATGGTCCTTCTGCTGTCTGTGGTGGAGTTTGATGCAGTCACACACACAAGTAGACAATCCACAAGATCTGACCACTGAAAGTGAAATAACTCTTTGGATGATACTGCATCTGTAGAAAACAACAGCCTTTGCCACTGCTTCCACTTTAACCAGTATCAGTACAAAATCCATATAGGAATTTTATTCCTGTTAAAGCTTAATATGAAAGTGTCAGGAGCCAGAGACAACATTTCAATGTATAGGTGAAAAAAGAAGATAGAAAAGTCATTACTAGCTTGCAAATGGGGAATGACGTTGCTAGTGATTTTCCTTCATGAAATTTCACGTCTTTGTCAAAAGTAAAATTACTACAATGTCAAAGGTCTATACTTTATATCTGCTACAGTATGAAAGAGGAAAGGAGCCTTTCCCCCATATCATTTTAGTTCTTCTCAAAAGGTTCTGGTTTAGCTGTTATTTTCTTTTTAGTCAGATTTCAGACTTCTCTTTGAAAACAAACATTTTAGCTTTATTTGCAAGAGGAAGAAAAAAAAGGCAGATTTTATCTGCTACGGCATACTGGTCACTTCTTGCTGAACAAGTGCATCAAAACATCATACTAAGACCCTTTTACACAAAAAGTTCATTTTTGCATGAGTTTTGAACTGCCTTCTCTTTGCTGTCATTCATAAATCTAGTCAAGACAACAGTTTCTCACAAAATAAATATTATCACTTGCAACATTGATGGGTATTTATTTATCAGTAAAGAGAAATATTGCTCTTTTAATACATGCAGATTAGCTCCTGACTGATAAACAATTTCCCAGCTATGTAGCTAGAACTGGTTGAACAGAAATAGATATATGTGTTTGAGTGAGTTGACCTTCATGTATTGATCAAGGGTAGTTGGCAAGATCTTAAGTAATAGCGTTCTTGGCTTCACACATCACTTTCGTATTGATAGTGTGGAATTGTTTCCGAGTCCAATACATATCTGCTGGTGAAATACGGGAACATATGACTCTAGTCAGTCACACCCAAAATATTGTGGAAACTAGAAGCAACATATGTACTTCCTTGAATTTCTCCCACTGGTATGGAGCATTTGGAAATGTAACCACTCTTTGGATAGGCGCTTGCTCAGTATCTAGCTAGTGTGTGGCATCCCCTGTTACAATCTGGAAATTGCTTAAACTGTTGTGGAAAATCAGCTGGTTCAGTGACAACACAAACCAAAGTGAGTCTCCCAGTTAAAGGTTCATTCCCAAGCTTTTTAAATTGTCTCTGTTAAAACTATGGAGGTAAAATGAACTCGTCTTCATAAATGCATTAAAAAGAAGGAAAAAGGACCACTCTTCTCTTGAGGTGCAATGTATCCTGCTAAGAAGGGTTAGCCATCTTCTGTCACCCTCATCCTCCAGTAGACTGTTCTGCAGAGTGGGTTTTTGTGTATTGCTGGGGAATAAATAAGCCTTCAGCATCCCACCTGGCACCCATACTGTAGTGGAAGAGGAAGAATTACTCACTGTAGAGTCAAATTCTTACCCCTTCCTATCTTCTAGCAAAATATTGCTCTCCTTCTTTAAAATATATAAAAAATAGGTTTTATTTGTTCCAATCTCTCACTGAATACAAATCAGAGTAAATAGCTCTGCAATGGCTCTACAGCTAAGAACTATTACCTATGTATTTTGATCAGTTTTAACAGCAATGGTCTATAGACCTCAATTTCCTGTTCTGCAGTGCTAAAACTTAAGAAAATAAACCCCAAGGCTTAGTAAGCATCCTTTAATCAAATAAAATTGTCAGTATGAATCTACCTATGGTGGTATAACCTTATAAAAAATGTTTGATAGTAGTTTTTTGCATTGTGAAATCTAAAACTGCAGTACGCTTCAAATGTTGTAGGATAAATTTGATACATCAGTGATGCTTTGTGTTTATTTTTTCTTTATTTTACCTTTTTCTTTCCTTTCTGTCTGTTTAACAGTGTTTTCTCATCCTTCCCTGTGTAAGTCTCACCATTTTAATTATCTGTCTGTTTTATAAAATCATGTCTAATTAGAAGATTTTAAATTCCTCATTACAGCATATTCTCATGCAGAACTTGAAATGGGAGTGATTATGAACTGTTCTAATAAGCACCAGATTTGCACTCTTTAAAAGACTGGAATTGTTGTTTATATCTGTATGCACATAAGTTTACCTCAAGATGTGTTAGATTAGATTAATTATCTTTGCATCTGCAACAGAGAACATTAACAGTGAATGCAAACCTCATTCCTCTGAATTTTTGAAAAGTTCTTTTTTTCTTTTTTTCCCTCTTGATAATGTGTATTTGCCATACAGGGAATTTTAAGAGGCATTGGCAGAGCTTGCTGATGGAACCTGCAAGACCACTGTTTTTCACTTTGCTGCAGACTAATTGTAAGTGTGACATCTTCTCTCAGGGAGCTTGGAGACACTATATTGTTGACCCATGCAACTTACCTGGACAGTCTGGAAATGTTGAGTGCTAAGCCGAAGGTATAAATCCTATAAGGATTAGTTGATACCTGGAGGCAAGAAGGTTGACTTATATTGACTAGTCAGAATAATGGTAGATGCTGTTTATGTACTTGCAAACACATAAATATTTATGGCCTTCCAGCTCTGAAGTGCCGTATACAAAAATTAGAAAATGTATGGAAACACTTGTCTGTAAATGATCTAGTTCCCTCCATTTATAGGTGGAATTTTAGGGCAAGCTTAAACTGTCATACAAAACATTTGTAGGGATCTATAGAAGAGGAGTCAAGGTGATCTGGAGTCTTTTAGAGGCATGAAGAGTGCTTGTAAAGGGAATGTGGATCTCTTCCACTTCTATTTAGGTCCATTCATAGTCACCATGTTCATTAACATTTTTGCAAAAGACTGAAAACCACATAACTTGGAGGTCCAAGTGTCATCATATTTGTATCATGACACATATTTCATCGCCATGGTCTAAGTGTTTTGGGAGAAATCAGGTGGGAAAAGCTTATCATAATCAGTTTTGGTTTACAACAGTGGTTCGAATAATTTCTGGGCCCCTAAACCAGAGGAAAGAGTTGTGTTTCACTGATGTTTCCACCCCTGACCTGCAGGCAAATGGCCTACAGAAGGAGAAAGAAGCTTTGCCAGGGAGAGCTCTGTCACACAGGAGGAAAGTCTCTGCTAACCACCACTGATGGCCTCAGTAGCACAGAGGAATCAGCAGATGTTTAGGTGGGACGGTCAGTTGTTTGGTACCCTAAGGCATTTCTCATGGAATGCTTTTAGAAATGAGATCTTATATTTAGGCTATAAAGTGACACAGAACTTGTCTATGTGTAACCTGGGAACAAGTTATCTAATTTGACTATAAGCTATATCTGTAGCTCTTGAAGAAGTCTGAAAAGTTCTGGTTTTGCAACTAGCAGTGCTTTTATTTCACTTCAATCCCAATCTGCCTCGAAAGCAGGCACATTTATTGCAGCAGTGTCCCCATGTGGACTTCTACCAAAACAAATGCGACCTACTGAATTTTGGCTCCAGTTTTGATGCAGACAAATCCTTACTAAGCAAAATACAAATAAATGGTTTTAATAGTTTTTAACCGAAGTGATTTAAATAGAAATTGAGAGAAAATAACTGTCAGCCAGTATCTGGAATTAGCCTTCTGGAGCCTCTGCTCCGTCCTTGCCTGCTCAGTTCAGGCTGTACAAATCCCTGTAGCTAGAGGACACAACCCCACTGTCCAGAGAGGCAACATATCCCTTACAGACACAGATACAGACCAGGCACCCCAGCTGATATAAGGACATAGTTTTCAGAGAACTCTAAGGCTGGCCAAGTGTAGAGAGGCCTGCAATATGCAGTGGACAAATGTCAGTATAGTTCAAGTTTATAAGCAGACTCAGACACAGAAGCAAATGGATTTGCTTTATGGCTCATGAGAATAAGTACATTTTTTCAGGTCCTTCTAGCTTGTGGCCAGAAACAAAGATACTTAGTCAAGCTATCAAATCATTTTTCTTTTCTATTGCTCAGCATTTTTTCCATGGAAAAACCCTTTATATTGCAAATTATGCCAGTACAGATCATCCCACTGAAATCAATGGTGTAAGTTACAAAGGAACTTGCATCTCAGAGTTTCCAAGAATATAGCAGTCTAAACCCTAATTAGCACAGAAGAATTTATTTAAGTCATTTTACTGTATTGACTCTTCGTGAAACGTCTGCGTTCAGACCGTAATTCCATGGCATTTATTTGTTATTCAAAGCAATTTGATGAATAATTCTGTAACAATTTGTCTCAGCTTATTGTGAATATTCAGGATTTGAAACAAGAACTGTGATTGCTCTCCTAAATCAAATGCTGTGTTACTATTCCTTCGGTGAATGCCAGTCTTAGAATCAAGTGAATGACTTGGTGGGGGAAGAAAAAAAAGAATTAAACTGGAATATTCTACAGAATTTGCATAAAATTAACTCTTACTGTGGGCACTCCTGCCATGACAAAACCAAGCTCATTTATGAGAAGTAAACATAAGTGGCAGGCATATTGTTAAAGCATATTTGTTCAGCAATAGTGCATGCAACCTGGAATTATACTTTTTATTTACTAGGTGTGCTATAGCCTATAATTTGATGGGAAACAAAAAGGGGAAAAGACAAGTAACAGGTCTGAGGAGGCATTAAAAAAGCATTTTTTTTTCTGAACAGTGAAAATCCATTTAGATTTTCCCCTCAGGCTCTGGAAAATAGACATTACAACATCGCACTCATGAATTTCAGTGTTTTAAGTGAATACAGACATATACACTCTCTAAATGCAGTGACCTCAGAGGCAGAGGCTCGTGTTTATAGGCTGATCCTTACCTCCCATCTGTTAAACTTCTAAACACTGCATGTTTCTGTAGCAATCCCTCCACTATTTTCTGGATTGGATAACTAAAATGCACAACTTGGCTTGGCTCTTTGAGTTTGGCCTGTGAACAGTGGTGATGTGGAGGTGATACTTGAGAGTACAGCTGACACCGCTGCAGCTCCAGAGGCAGAGGTGTTTCTGCACGGTGGGCACCAGGCTGTGCAATGAGCATTCCACCACCACCTGCCCTGGGGAAGAGACAAACTTGCTGTGAAATACTGTGACTGTTTGTCCTTGAACATTTACTGGGAGGGGGACTCTTGTGCTATTGCATCAGTGCACATCATAACCCTTCAACAAGTGTGAGGAGTTCCTTGAATAAAAAAACAAACCCAAAAACTGACAGGAAAGCTGGAGAGACGACACAATTACAGGAAATTAAATGGATGAGAAAGAGAAAATGAAAAACACCAGGAAGATTTTATGGAAGTATGTTATCTGGGGAGTCTGGCAGATACAGCCCCACGGCACTTACGTCTCTCCTGTGCGTTATGATGCTCTGTCTGGGCTGGTTGTCAGCATTGCTCCTTGCAGAGCCTGAAGAGCAATCAATCCTTCACTTTGTTTCAGACACTAGTTATTAATATCAATGTAATAGTTGGTTTTGGCAGTGCTATGGTATGAAAAGGTTTGTCACTCGTGAATAAAAGCTGTGGGGTTTGGGTGAGGGCTTCCTTTCTGTTTGCAGACGTGCAGGGAAATACTGACCCAAAGGCTGGGGAATGGGCTGCTCATCGCAAGCTCTAAGATCAGCCTGTTTAGGGCAGCTCCTGCAGGGATTTTCGCTTCGTTTCTGGCATAGATACTTCATGCTGAGGAGCAATGTTTGATCTCAGGGTGTTTGCCCAAGTTCAGTATTGTTACCCCCACTTCCTAATCAGTCATTTGCCCAAAGTTGTGGAGCAAGACAGCTTTCAGACTGCAAGTGGTCTCTGATGCTGCCTGTGCTGCACTAGTGTGGGCAGCACTTCTCTCCCAGACACCTGTGGGCACCAGCTCATCATAACATTGCACCTTCTTTTTCCGCTTTACTTTTGGAAGAGCTGAAGGAAAATCAGACCAGAAACTTTTCTTATAACTGGCACCAGGATTTCAAAGTTAGAAGCTTAAATTTAGGGTCTTAAATACATACGGGAGTGTTTAGAGGAGATCCTGGGTGTCAGGACTTGCCATGGAAGCCCATGGGACCAGAGCTCTACAAAATCTGGTGAGACTGGATGTGGCCCAGGACTGCACACAAAGCTTCATATGCTTTCAGAGCACATTAAGGAAGACAGACTTCTCACAGTTTAGATGTGATTTATGGTCAAAATGATGTGAGCCACAGGAAAGGTATGACCAGGTAGCAAGTCCCTGCAGCAAGCCAGTGACTCTGGGACTGCTGAGGACACAGAGACTGAAGAAACCTCTCTGACAGCCTTTAAAATGTGTTACATGATGGTGCTCGTGACCCTGCCTTTGCCCCAGGCTATGCTATAGCTGCTAGAATTTCAAATCTCTTTCAGTGAGGGCTGAGTGGTGTATGAGCAAAGAAAAGAAATAAATAGGTTTGGACATTCCACATTTTCCATTTGGGGAAAAGTTAACTTTCCTCAACTTTTGTTCCCCTTGATTTGTTTTATTCCTTTTTCTTTCTAGTATTTAAAAGCTTTCTTTCTCTCATTTAAGATGTTGCGTGATTTCTGGTATCTCAGGTTACAGAATTTCAGTGACTTAAAACGGCTTCATCTGTAGAAGGTGGAGACCACCACTTCTTCATCAAGGCCTGATAATACTCAGACTTCATAAGTTTTCACTCAAAAAAATGGGGGCGTCCACATTTTCTGAGCATTCTTATATTAAGACCAGAATGCTGGGCTTTGAAGTTGCAGGTCAAAGTTTTTGTGTTAAAAGCCAAAAAACTGCGGCACAACCAACATGATAGCAACACAGAATATTTTGTGCCATATACTGATTTAATTCTATTCCTTTTATTCACACCTTTGGGTTTTGTTACATTATGTGTTCTTGGTTGGGTGTGTGTGGAGAGGGGGTGGGAGGCTGGAAGGAAGGGGTGGGTTTTTCCCTTTAACAGTAATATCCTACTTCCATAAAAGATATGAAGCAGAAGACTGAACAGAAAATCTAGCTATTTTATTGCCCCAAGGCATTATTCATTTTCCTGACACATTATGTTTTTAATTAAAATTGCACATGAGTTAATTAAAATGTTCATTCAGCCTTTTTTTTTTTTTTTTTCCATGGGTGCCTTGCATTGCTTGCATACTCTCCTAGCATTTTACTAGAAGGCCGTTACATTTCAACAAACTGCTGGCTTTATCAGCTGAGACTTCTACTGACAGACTGTCATGTTCTCTACACCTTTTTATCTCAGACGTTCTAATTTTTTTAAATACCTTCTCTAGTGTGGGGGTTGGTTGGTTGGTTGTTCTTTTTTTTACAAAATAGTGTTATTCTTCTGCTACCAAACCCTTCCACTCGTTGTTTGAGCTCAGGTTTATTAAGGAGACATTGCCAGGAATGGGCAGGAAGGTTTCACAAATAGGGGTCACAGAAGCATTATCCCACAAGAACTGGTGAACATCGTCAAGGCTCACTCTGATGGAAACTGCTCAGATTAACCTGCCATGAAGTACACAGTAGCTTGGGAAGCAATGCTAAAGAAAAGAAACATTCAAAGAAAGTAATCATAAAAATCCTGCAGACACCTTGCTTATACCGAGTTACAGGAAATCCTTCATTTTTGTAGATTACAGTGTTGAGTATGTGATCACTAGTTTGGAAAAAAGAAATGCTGTAAGATAGACACAGACTTCTGTCCAATATAAACTATATTTTTAAAAGGTTTGGCAGGATTTGAACAGTTTGAGAAAGTGTTTCTTGTTAGCTGAAACAGTGTTCTTGGTGGTGTGTTAGGAAGTGCAAGGGAGGTTTCTTAGGCTGTGGGCTAGTAAATGCTGCTTTGCTCAGTTTTCAGGGAACTTATTTCTGCTCTTAAAATTCCCAAGGCATAAGTGGAAGGCTGTCCTGCTTCCTTTAAGCTGGCCACATAGCATACTGAGATGCAGTTATTTCCCCTAAGGACCACCAGAGCCGATTTTGGGAAGAGAGCTGCCGTAGGAAGTGCTCTCTGTCCCAGGCATCAGCCAGCTCTCAGGAATACATTTCACCTGTAGGTCATCTCTGAGTTCCCCAAGGCTTTAAACATATATGGTGTGCTTTGGTTGTTAAGTGTTACCTTTGTTGAGTGTTACAAGCTAGAAATACATAAAAGACCAGTAAACTGGAGCAGGGGTAAAAGATGGAAAGCAGGTGAGACAACTGTTTTCTGAATAGGTGTACAGCAAGCTGTTGTGCATTTGCTGAAGCCTTTGAAGCCTGTGGAAAGGCATCAATGTTTGTAACCAACATCTTGCGTCCCGGCTGCCGCACCAGCACATGCCTGGACAAAACAGAGCTTTTGGAGCAAAGATGTATGTTGTGTGTAAGTGTGTGCCACATGCCTTCTAACAGCAGGGCAGAAGCCAAGTTTGAAAATCAGACCTCAAAACACAGCGCCCATAACTCAGATAGAGAAGGAGGGATGGGCCGAGGGGTTCAAACTGTGCGCTCAGCTAATGCGCGTTAGTGCCATTTGCTTTTTTCACACAGCATGAGTTAAGGACAGACTGTCAGCCATAACTTTGAGCTTCCTGGATGCTGTCAGCTCATTTCACAACCTTCATATTATTGAAGTGGAGCTTTTTTACATTTTATTCTTTGACTTCCCGTTGTATCTTCATGAGAATAATGTGATTTCAGGAGAAGTGTTGAAAGGTTTGAATGTGGTAACTAAACATTTACAAAAGATCTTTAGCCTGAAATATGTAAACATATTTCTGTCAGTGGCTCAGATAGCAGTGTTTAATTTTGCAGAAAAATTGCAAGGTTTCTTTTTATTTTTTATACTGAATTTATGCTTTGGTGAAAAGCACTTCACTTCAGGAAGTGAAAGAAATTATTTATTTTTAAAACTCTCTTAATATGGCATTTTGGATATCTTGCAAAGGGTGTGAAAGATAAGGGTACCAGTCAGGAATAATGTTTTACAACATCATTACCCTGATAACACCCAAAGCAGTTCTATTTGCATGATATAATTTGGTATATAATATATCTATGTTTTGAATCAAATAATATCCTCTTTGGTTATGCTAATATTTCCATGTGGTATTTATTTAAGTATCAAGAACTACTTCACTGAAGCCCAGCTAAGAAACCCTGTTGTTTTATGAAAGATCAGGATTTGATTTCTTTAGTTTAAAATACACTATGATACTTCATTTATCATAAAACTGTATTTAATTCACAGGTTATTAAACATTCACTCCTTGATTACTACGTATTATCTACACATTGAGTAGGAAAAAAATCTTTGCAACTTTTATTAAAATCTCACATTAGTGGAAATTTTCTTGCAGAACACAAAAATCGAAGGGAAAAATATGTTTATTGTACAGCCATACATAAGCAGAACAAAAATGGTCAGTGTCTGGTTCATTAATCACCATTTGTAAGCACAGGCATGAGAAACCTTGAACACTGTGTGCACTTCTGGGCCCCACAATTTAAGAAGGATGTGAAGGTCCTTGAATGCGTCCAGAGGAGGGCAATGAAGCTGGAGAAAGGGCTGGAAGGCATGTCCTGTGAGGAGTGGCTGAGGGCTTTGGGCTTGTCTAGTTTGGAGAGAAGGAGGCTGAGGAGCGACCTCATTGCTCCCCACAGCTTCCTGAG
>JAVJGJ010000037.1:42455408-42466776 GCA_035590215.1 Microhierax caerulescens | reverse complement strand
CCCTGGGATCCAGTGATAAGATGCATGGCAATGGTTCAAAGCTCTGCCAGGGGGGGTTGAGACTGGACATTAGGAAATATTTCTTCACCAAAAGGTTCGTCAAATGCTGGAACGGTCTCCCTAGAGAGGTGGTCGATGCCCCAGGCCTGTCAATGTTTAACTGGCATTTGGGCAGTGCCCGTAACAACATGCTTTAACTTCTGGTCAGCCCTGACCTGGTCAGGCAGTTGGACTAGATGATCGTTGTAGTCCCTCCCGGCTGAAACAGTCTATTTTATTCTATTCCAACTCATTTATGCAGAAGCTTCCCACCCAACTGGTTTCTGAGCAAGGGGTTTCTGTAGCCCTGGTCCAACCTTTCAAGTAATGGCACTGTTGATTTGCAAACTTAATTTTCTTCTTAATTTTTAAATGTCTTTCTGTACTTAAAATGAGACAGATATTGTTTGTGGAACTAAACCAAAACCAGAAAATCCTGGCCCTGGTGAAGTCAATGGCAAAACTCCCATGGTCTGTGACTGAGCCAGGTTTTCACCCAGAGTGAATAAATTAATATGTGTTATTGTGGAACACGTATGGACAGTTGGCTTGCACAGACATTTCCAGCTGTCAATCCATACCCTCTCCACTACCTCTATATCATATTTCTCTTCTTCCACAGCCCCACTGCCTTGCAGGTCTCCTTTTTGATGTCACCAGTCACCCATCATGGTCTTTTCTTCTGCTTCTTTTGCTTCTTCATGGCTTTCTCCTAAAACCTTCTAATTCTCCTCTAACAATGCTGGTACAATTCATTGGCTTTCCACCTACAGTTTGTATTCTCTACAGCTCCTTCATCTCAGTTGTTGAGTCTCCTTTCATGTTATGGACTTTCTTCCCGATGTTTCCATTTTCCACTACTCTCTTGCTTGTGCAATGGTTTCTTGACTTCCCTGTCCCTGTCCTCTAATTTTATTGCAGTCTTCTGGTCCTAGTAAATCCCTAGTCCTTCACAGACCAAGTGTCTGTCCCTACGACAGACACCTCGGTGAGAAGTTTTCAAATCTGTGTCAGCAAAACTGAACATTTTTGAAGTTGCATTATTTTTACCGTATTGTTCACTTAGGAAAACTAGAAAGCTTTAAAGATATTGTGGAACAAACTGAAGTATTTTTAAACAGAAATTTGAATTTGTGGGTTTGTAATAATTAGTTCCTCTTCCTTTACAATTTTCTTTAAAACCAGTGAAAGCCATTTTAAAAATAAAGGTTTCCATTACATTTTTTAAAATAGTTTATCAACATTTCAAAAACACTGGTTTTGAAATGGTCTGAAAATTTTCCCAACATTTTAAAAGGACTCTAAAATGAAAAAAAAAAACAAAAGCCCTTATTTTTATACGCTGTAATCTGAGTGCCTTGAACTTCCCACACAGCATCAACCTTTTGTACTTTCCTGTAGGAAAAGTCAATGTCTAATCATATAAGGGTTTGAGAGTCTATATTAAGAATACAATCTAACTTGTTAGCTGCTGTTTGAGATCTTGCACACTATGAATTTCATACAGTAGAAATTAAAATCTGGTATCATTTTGTGACCTGTATCACCTTCTTTCTCACAGATTCCAACTGTGTGAAGTTATTTCCATAAAGAAATGGGGGGATATTATAGGAAGCAAACTGGATTTACCAACAGTTCAAAGCTGTGGTGAATATTACATTTAAAGCCAACTCGTCTTATTATAGATGTTTTTAACACTTCCTGAAAATTCCCTTCAAAAAAGTAACAGTAATTTTCATCAGCTCTAGGAAAAGAGTCATCAAGTATCTCCAGGTGTAATGTATTTTTAGTAGAACCACCCAAACTGTTAGCTGCAGTTGTGAACTCTGCTGAGGAAGTCTCTCGGCGCTGCGGTGGCAAGCTATCTGCCCACCGGCAGTTTGAGTCCTCCACATAGAGGTGCAAGACCTTAAAAAAAAAAAAAAATCTAAAGCCATGCCATAAACAAGGAGCATTTTTAAAAGTAATTTTCCCTGGCTTGGAAAGTAATGGAATAATAGAAAGAGAAACACACTGTTCTGAGAAAGGAGCAGCCTGAGGAGCTTGGCTTCGCTGCAGGGTCATTGATCCTCCCCTGCCCTACCTTTCATTTTCTCACGTAGGTGATTACCTAATTCTGGCCCTGCAGAAGCCCCTTGGCTTTTCTCCGCTCATGCTCTCCCTCAATCCCTTTATGCTTTCCTTAAAGGAGCTTTCATCTTTTTTATCCTGTGTTAAGAAACCTAGCAATTCCCAGGAAGTTGATTTCCAATAATCACTTAATTTCCTGCATGAAGTGGCACAGGACGCCCCAGGACTCCCATCATCTTGCATGACCACTTTTAGTGCGCTCAGACTTGTAAAGTCCTGCTGCTTTTTGCCCTTGTAGGCACAAAGGTTATCAGAGATTAGGCAACTTTTCTTAATTGTCAAACTCCAGACATTTAATCCCTGAGCCTGGGAAAGGAGGATTTCTAGGAAGAAGGACATTAATGGCCTTCTCATGTTTGCCCCCTGTTAAGGGGCAGAGCTGAAATGAGAAGTCCAAACTGGCTCCAAAAGCTGAGCCCTGTCAGATTCCTTTTAGAGACAGTTTCCTCCCCTAGAAATACAGGAAAACAAACAAGTAAGTAACCAAAACCCCAGCCACCTTGGACACATCTCCTGCCTGCTCACAGATCATCCTGCCTGGGCACAGTAGTTCTGACAGCCCCTGGCCAGGACACGGCAACACCATCCAGACCTGCTGGAAATGCAGCAGGTGGTAACCTCTGCAAAGGAGATAAAGACTTGGAAATGGCAGTGATTTGTACCCTATGGAGATAAAGCAGCATCACTACTAAGAATGTATTTGGTTGGTTATTTTGGTTTTTTTTTGTTGTTGTTGTTGGTTTTTGTTTGTTTTTTTATTTGTTCACTCAGCTTGAGTAAAGCCATTTGGGGGGCTTTTTGTTTGTTTGTTCACTTTTTTCATTTTATTGCTTTCATTCTTCTATCTCATGCAGGAATAAAACCTCATGACAAAGGAAAATATGGATCTGAAAGCCTTTTTTCTGTGCTTCGAGTGAGGGATCTACTGCACAGTCTTGCAGCTATCTCCCCCTATGTGAAGATGCAGCAAGACTGAAGGACAACTGTCACCCCTCAAACTCTCAAGCCAGCATTACAAAATAGGCTTACTTCTGCACTCGGAGCATTTGGGGTTTCTTTGTATGTTTTTTAGTTTATCACTGCTCAATAAGTTTAGAAGGTCTCAGACAAATAGAGAAAGAAGGCAATAAAATACCTGTTTTGCTGTCCTAAATTTCATGTCTACATTGTTAAGGCCTTTGCTGCATTTCTTACACTCATTTATTCCCCTGCTCTCATCAATAGATGCGGATAGCAGGTTTACTTACTGACTTGCCAGTTGTATTTGTACAACAGCTCTAAGTCAATGACATCATTTATTAGGGAGATAAATGAGAGCAATTAAGCATCATGGCCATAACTGGTGAAACTTTCTGCAATGAGAGCATTATTAAAATGACAGAGTGCTTGTCTGTGCCTGCCCAAGGTGTGTGATTCAGCCTCTCTCCTTTGCCTGGTAGAGCGACCCCGGCAGCACACCTCACACGTGTGTTTTTTCCATAGGGCTATATACAACCCCTCACGTAAAATGGCAATGCATATTGATTGATGGCCATTTCACTCTTAAGAGCCATCTTCTGCTATGTTATTTAGAGTTAAACAGGACAGCTGATAAACATTACACTTTAGTTCATGTTTGTTAATCTATTCACTTGAATAATCTTCTCAGATGCTGATAAATGGCACCTTCACAAAGAATAGCAGTTACTTTTTCACATAATATATTGGTATTTAAGGCTTTTTACAGTATATCAAGTACACAGCCTCACCCTGTCATTCAAATCTTGAATGACATTTTATTAAAACCAGGTTTCTTTTTAGTCCTGTCTAGCTTATGTTTCCAATAGTTTTTAAAACTGGTTTTAAAAGAGGAAAGAGGGAAATTGCCATGAGGAGAGGAAACTCCATTCCCCCAAACCAAAACCCCAGGTTTCAAACTAGGGTTTGTTTAGCTTAAGAAATTAAGTTCTCTGATTTCGGCAGAAAAGGAGCTGTAAAAATGCAGAAAGAAAGCAACAGCTGGAAAAATAAGGCCATTGCAGGAAAAGGAAAGAAATAGGACACATATCTGGAGAAAGAGAGAAAGTTGGTCAAATATAGTCTGAAAGAGTAAAAAAAAAAAAAAGTAGGGAGAAAAAACCCCAAATCAATACAATGCAATGAAAAAATATTAACTAGACAGTGTGTCTGGGCTTCTCCCAGCAGCACCAAGAGACAGGACTGAGCTGTAGGACAACAGCCTTACCAAGCTGGGGCATCCCTGCCTGCCCCTGCCTTCCCGCGGCGGGGATGTGGCCTGCATCCCCCACGGCAGGAAACCCCACTGTCTCTCACAGGAGATGCGGCCAGCGTGCCAGCCCTGTAAGGCTTCTTAGGAGTCCCAGACTGGCCACAGACACACTATATATGCGTAAAGGACACACGAAATACATACAAATGAAGCAGCTGTGATGGCAAATCCTTGTCCTTTTTAGATGTCATGAAGTAACCTCAGTGCGCAGGCTGCAAGGTGGCTGGCAAGAAAACGGAGATGATGTCCTTCTACTCATGGATCCAAACGCTTCACTTTGTAAAACACATGATTTACCTGTGGTTTGTATCTTAGCAGGCACTGCCCAGAGCACGGTGCCCAGAAGTGTGTTTTGAACTTGGCTGCATCTCCAGGAACATCAGGAAGGGTGAAACAGGAGCCAGGACCAGCGGGGTAGCACAAGCCGAGGCCAGCTGCACCTTGGCCCCCATGGGCTACCCAGGAGAGGAAACCTGCAGCAAAGCACAGCTTCTGAGCACTCTCTGAGGTTTGTGGGGTGGGAGGCAACCCTGGGGTCTCAAAACCAGAGAAGAAAAAGGGGAAATTTCAGGCTGGATTTGGAAACCAGGCAGGTACCTTGGAAAGATTTTACAGATGTTAGACCAACCATTTCTTCCTCTGAAATGCTGCCCTTTTTTCCAAATGTCAGGAAACCCTGAATGCATTTATTGCCGTCCTTTCCATCCCTAACAAGCTTGCTACAGTGGCAGGCCTGTGGAAGGAAGGTGTGGAGAAAGGTGGAAATGAATTACTACTTCAGCCATTAAGGGGGCCTTTAAGGCTTGTTCCCACAGAGTTGAAAGGTGTCAAGGGTTGAGGAGAAACATACAGAAGGACTCTGGGGAGACATGGCATATCCATACTGCTAGAGATGAAGCAGAGGGCAATGGGATAGTGGCAGACAAGGTATGTGAAGTAAATAATATATTTTTACATGCTCAAAGATGTGTCTAAACAATAAGAAAGATGATGCTAAACCAGACAGAAATATAAGCAACATCAGAAGGCATATAAGAATAACTGTGCCAGGTCAGAGCAATAGTACATCTTATTGACCTCTGACATGTCACAGCAAGGTTAAATCCCCCATATTAAGTCATCTGCCTGCACTGGAAATAATGTCCTAGCCAGGATGGGCAGGCAGTCAGGGTGTTCAATTCTTTAAGGTAGGACTACTCATACTATTAGGAAATAATTTATTCTAATTTAATGTGACTGAATGCTCTCGATATTCACAGAAACGTTTTATATATTTTCTGAAGCCTGCTGATTTTTGGTTTGGTAATATCTGTGAAAGGAGTTACATCGATTAATAAGGAGTTACACAAAACCAACTTTTAACTTTGATCACTGTTAAAACATCTGCAATTCAGGTTCATTTATTACTCTTATTTTATGCTTTTAAGGAAAGGAATAGAAAAAAACTTATTTTAAAGAGTGGACCAAGATGGTTTTGTGGGGAAAATGTTGCTCCTCTAATCTCCATTTTTTGCTTACCCACCCAATAGTTGTCTTTCCCTTCAAGAAGCCAGAACCTCTTTCCTGTCTATGGTCAATAATTTTCTTTGCTTCTTGACTTCAGCTAAATGACAAAGTGAAGTCAACCTTTATATTTCATGACAGGAGAAAACCAATGTGGTGGTGGTTATTGTTATTTCTCCAAGGTGGTAGCCATGTTTACCATACAATGCTATAAAAATGCATAATCCCATAATACCTACCCCTACTGTTTCCTACATGAGATGATAATGCTGGAAAAAATGGATGTTTCAATGAAAGGAAAAATCCATAATCTGTGTTTCCCCAAGTATCTGTGTCTTCTAAATCAGGCAGCCTCTGGTATGCAATGTCATCTGGGTACCTGTGCCACAGGTGAACAGATTAATAAAGAAAATATCTTCTTACTAGGGAGAAGTAGGACATGTATATTCATTTCAAGTTTGTAAGAAAGTTCTCACCTGGTTGCTTCTATCATACCCTTTAACCTTATAGATAGATAGGTGGATAGATAGATAGATGCTGAAGGACAGGTCCTGCACATGGGATAGCTATGTGTCCAGCTTTAAAACGGGACAGTGTATCTAGTTTTTTTCATATACAGATCCTTCAGCTGAATTTTTTCTTGTTGCTATGAAGGAAAAAAAAAAGTTTGAATTATGCTTTTTCAGAAACAGTTTGATAATATGGGCCCAGCATAGGATGGATTTTCTCAAGGAAATTATAGCACAGGTTATTTGATACAGAGTTTATTCAATAACAAAATTTGGTGTGTTAGTATCAGTCCATCACTTTATCACATACATTTCTCTATGCAGTTAGAATTTATTCTGCACAGTTCATGGATTTTCATTAAAAGATTTTAAACAAATATTATCTTTTCTCGGTATCAGTGAAGAGAGGTGGACATCACAGTTTGTATTTCACTTCCATCTTTGTGCATTTTGCTGTAATGCAGCAGAATGCCTGCTACTACTTAAACAGGAATCTGGATTTAGTCCAGCTGTGGGCCATGTAATCAGGGCTTGTGAGTGTGTGCAAAATGGGGTGTTTTCCCTGACTCATATTTCGTTCCTGCATTGAAATTAGATCTCACTTAAACCTGTCCACATGTTGCAGTAAATGATTTTCCCTCCCTTCTGAATCATACACTTAAGCACCCCCTACTACACTTCTATGAAAAGGAACAAAAAGGCACAAACAGCTTGACTGGCCTGTTTACACTAAGTACTATTTAATGATGAGGGGCTTTGCTTGTTCATGTATAAATCTACCATTTGGCCAAGTTTATACTGTAATGACTGTAAGATCTATTATATTGTTTTATGCAGATTTATGTCATTCTCTCCAGACAATTACAATCTGATTATTCTGTGCCCGTGGCTTAAGATGAGCCCAATGACCAGCAGTCCTTTTACCTTTCCTTAAAAAGGCATATCACCATCATGAACCACAGGCATGCTTTCATTTCTTTCTGTTTCTCAAATATTTTTTTTCCATTTAAAATAAGGAATTATATACAAAATAAACATGATAAGAAAGTCTGGTTGTAGATACACAGTTGCAAATCTTTTTTTTTTTTTTTTTTTTCCCTAATAGAGAAAAACCAAGGACCTATACAGACATTTTGGAGAGAGTCTAGCCCGTCCATAAACATCAGTGTGTTCTCAAAGCTGAATATGAGTGTGTACCACTGCAAATGTGTGTGCAAATTCATGAAGTGACACATCCATGAGAATTTGTGATCATACTTGATTTTGAGTGGTCTTTCTGAATAGCACTTTGCCCCATTAGATGTCATCATTGGTCCTTAGTGGTGCTTTTGACAGAGTATATCTCAGCCAACAGAAAAGGCAATTGTCAAATAGAGGTTGCTCATTGTTCATTTCCAGAGACTGGACATCTTTTTGCAGTAATTTGATATGGCAAGTTTTCTCAAGCTATCAGCAGAGATTCAGACTACAGACGATAATGAAAACTACATCAGAGTTCATCATGCATGACAGATTCTGAAACTTTGAATTTTTTAAAATTTCGTACCTTGTGTGGAGGTTACAGATGGGTAAACTCAAAAATGTTTGGCCTTACCACAATATTAGATTTGCTGGCCAAATGTCACCTGCCAAAACAAACTAGAAATAAATAGCTCTCCATTTTCAGCAGAGCAGAGCCATTTTCCCTCCCTTTTTTATTTCTATTTTTCTCTTTCTTCCAATCCATCAGTGTGAAAATACTGTTGAATGAAATTCTGGAAAACACATCCAAATATTTTAGGCTTTCTGATAAATTCCCTCAAGGACATTGTAAATGGCAATTTTGGTCACCACAGATTGTCTGTCTGAGTGGAGTTATATAGTTGCATGTAGCAGGATTTTTCTTTCTATCCTGTAGTGTCCCATAATCTGGGGGAATCGAAATTTTAGATCTCACTTTCATTCAGGTCCTAGCTTTGAAAAAAAATTGAACAAGCAAAATTGCGCTTTTTTTTTTTTTTTTTTTTTTTTTTTTTATATATATCTTCCGGACATGATCTAATTCACTCTCTGCCAGTATTCATCACTGCTTTTCTCTCTGCCCTTCATGCCAGTCCTTACACAGGAGCTAGACATTACAGTACCATCTCTATAACATTTCTGGTCAAGTCGATGGGGAGAAAGTTTTAACTTCAGCCCTAGAATCTGCCCTGATGAAATTCTAATTAATTTGGCAGTATAGAGAAAATTAGAAAATCACAGCAGTTTAAAGCTTAACCTTCAAGGAAGCTTGAGCAGATACACGCAACGTTATTTCTGAAAGACGGTGTGAGTGCAGTTGCAGATGCTAATGTGAAGCGATGCATGTTCATTGCAACGTCTTTCCACACTGTTAAGTGGAACAAGTCATAGTATAAGGGTATGTTTAAGTGCTTGAGGATCAAAGATACGCTCTTATTCTTGAAGGAAATGATGGTGATGAAGGCAGTTTAAATGAAATTGTATGGTCATAAATACTCTCTGTACTTTTTATTTCTGTCTGCAATCCAGATCGTAGTCAGCCTGTATCCATGTTATTTCACTGTTACCAAGTCTCACCCAGCCATAAAGAGCCAGACAAGTTTGCATGACACCTGAGTTTTTGAAGCAAACTCAGATTTATGATTATACTTCTATCCAGTTTCTCATTCTTGATGGAGAGCTATTTGTCTCAGATTTTATATCATGTTCACCGTTCTGATATTTAACTGCATCTGTATGAGTTGCGGCAACTACGTATATGCTTACATTGCACTCGTTTGATGATCAGGACATCTAAAGCCAACCTCAGGTGAAAACCTGGCCATCCATATTTTTATGTATTATCCTTTTACCCTTCTTCTGAGTGAATAAATGCTGGGACAATAGCCTGCTCTGTGCAGATATAATTCATCATTGACTTTCAGCTTTAACAACAATCCAGATTTTTATCTCTACTTCTGTCTTTAATATTGCTGTGGTTTTCAACCACAAAGACGGCTGAAGTCAGCCAGGCAATCCCATGACAAACTCCACTAAGGACTTCACAGTTAACAAAACAATGAATGAAACATCATTCTGGCACACAGAACGGCTTTCTGCTGTCTTCTGCCGCCTTTGCTTTTTTTTTTTTTTCCCCAAGTGGAAAAGCAACTTCAAAAACAAGGTGCTGTCATCTTAGCAAAGGAGAATTAGGACTGTGAAAGGATGAAATGTCCTTGCACAGAAAGACTGCAGCTAAAATTGTATCAATATTCCTGTTATAAACTGATAAACACAGAGCTCAGTGAGGTCAAGTTGTACATGCTTGAGCTGACATGCCAATCTGCCAGCAGTCATATGGTTCTCATATGGCGACACGCCACAGATGCCAGGAAAATGTGAGAAGTTTCTGGCTCATTTCATTTCACTCTCCTGAATGCCATGTTTGCCTGCACACACACACACACACGCAGGCACGCACGGAGTAGATTTTCTATTTTAAATAGAGCTGTTATAGCTTGTGCATTCCCATTTTCTTAAGGGATTTGCAATAACTCACCCAAACTGATTCCTGAGACTTTATAGCAAGACTTGTCTTGGAAATGAGAGCAGCTTTTCTTTTTTTTTTTCTTACAAGCCTTCAAAACACTCCCCTAGCCATTTTTAAATGACATCAAAAGATGGAATTAGAAAAAGAGACAGACAACAACACATCATATGTGGATGCATTTTGCACTCTTATAACATGCATTTAGGGAAGGGAATCTTAAAAGTTTTAGTTGCCTCAAAATGAGACTTCTTCCAACGTCTAACAACACTAAACCAGCTTTTTTATTAATGCTTGAACAGTGGCAAGTATTTATTTCTTTGCTACTGTTTCTTCAATGTGCATTTTTCTATCAACAATATAATGTCTCTGTCACGAGGACTGACATGATAATACATTAACAATTGTCTACATTCATATTTGGTAAACAGACCACAATTATTCATTGAGTATATAATGCACAATTTACAAATTGTTGAAATATGTATTTCCACATTAGACCATCTTTCAAGCTTTTACAGTCTTTTGTGTCACATTCAATTGTCTTCAGGACGAATTGTTTTCCTTTTCCTTCTTTTAAACTGTTACTAAAAGGAAAAGTCTAAGACAAATGTAACTACAATCACACAACATTTGTGATGAAATGGCTGGCTTCTATGACTGAGAGTATACACTTCACCTTTCCTTCACCAAGTCCCACTACTGTGATTTGAAATGAACTTCAAATTGTTAATGCAAAACCATAAACTGGTTTTAGTCTTAATAAATGAAAACCAAAAAAATGCATCATATATGTGCATGTGTGTGTGTGTGCGCATGCAAACACAGCTGCACAAGTAGTGGTGATTTCTCCATGCAGGACCATGTCTGAAATTGATTCACTTATGACATTTCACTTACCTTTGGTCAGAAATCTGTCTCTTCAAGAATATTAAAAATGCCACATTTCTGGGCAGCTCCATACACTCTAGGTGGGTCTACAGGGAAATTATTTTGTCTTTTTGTGTTAAGATTCACCTCCCTGGGATCATGCTAAAGGTTCAAGATAAGAACACCAAATCAGGAGCACTGTGTAAAAAAGCTAGAATTTGGGAGTCTTAGCCTCTAAATTTACAAGACTAGGAACAAGAATTAGCAGAGAATTCTCTGTGCTTTGAAGATGTCAAGATGTGAACATTTCAATAGCCACCAGTTAGATTTTTTTTTATTTTCATTTACACATCACTCATAAATTGGGGGAGGAAGGTCAGCTCAGTCATTAAGACAATAAGTTACAGCTGAGGAAAACCAGGTTTGACTCTTTGCTTGGCCAACAGTTTCCTGCACGATCCTGTTCCTCAGGCTTTAATTAAGATATGGCCCCCCACCCCCTTCCCCAAACACATACACACT
>JAVJGJ010000037.1:42441861-42455308 GCA_035590215.1 Microhierax caerulescens | reverse complement strand
GTTTCCTCCTTCCTGATATCCTCTAGAGAGCTTCAACCTCCTTCCCCACCAGTTACACACCAAATCTGTGAAGGTTTCAATCTTGACTTCTTAATGTGGGCAGCCAGGAGTGCTTCTGATCTTCTGAGTTCCTGATGCTGGAGTAATGCATTGGTGATCCCAGTCGCTCTCTCCAGTACCCTAAGTTGCATGGAGAAGTGAAGCCAGAGAGAGGAGGTGAGCTTTGCTGGGGTCCCACTCTTGCCAACAGGGAGACCATGCCCTCAGGGCAGGCTGTGTCAAGTACCAGCGGTCAGGGTCCGCACATCAGTGTCTCCACTCCTGGCATACCTAGCAGGAATGTTCAGACAAAAGACAAAGAAAAGAGGATATTAAGAGTTCTGCGAGTCCTGTCATTACTTTTACTAAATACCTGAAATACAAACACTACTTAAAGTAAAAGTAAACCAAATAATTTCCTGACTTAGGAGGGGAGCACTGCTGGAATACACTCCAGTGAAAATATCCCTATTATCCTTCACAGGGACTTCCTTTCACTTGCAGAAGTCTTTCTGGATTTTCAGGGTCTTGCTTAGCTCCTTAGGCTTCAGTTAAGGTAACTGGCCTATACAGATTTCTTTAAAAGAAAAAAAAGCTATTCCCAGTAAAAAACTACTCCTGAAATACTTTGTCTTGCAATTGTCATTGAAAAACAGTGTTATATAAAACTGAGTCCTCAGTATTAGTTTGGAGTTTCCTGTTCATCGTTTCCCTGAGATCAATAACTGTGAAAAATGGCACAGACACAAACTTGGACCTACAGCCATTTTTATGAAGCCATTTTTTTAGTAGCAATGCCTTTTTTTTCCCCTAGCAGTGCCTTTTTTTTTCCTTAGTGTATTTACTCAAGGGAACCTCATTATCGCAATAGGAATAATGAAGAAGCTGAGGAACTGAGGAACAGAACTTCAGTTTGTTTGTTGCTCTCTAAAACACATACATTTGTACAAATGTTTTGGAATAAACATTTGTGTTTGTGCTTGCACAGCAATTAACAGATTGTAAATACCATCCAAAGTACTGCATCCACTTAGACTTATAATATATACATCCCCTACCTGGATTTTTGTACATAAGACATGGGTCCTGATTAGATTTCACTTTCTTTTTCTTGTTTGCTGTCCAGTAAAGATAAAGGACTTCTTAAATGGTGTCAGTCTGATTTAACTTAATGCAATTCCTCATGAAATTATATTACTGGGATCAAAACAGCAGCATACTCAAATATTAATTTCAGTGTTGCATACATTGTACTTTGTATATGTGCTATAGATACTGTGACCTCTTTGCAGTGCTTAGAACAATTTCTGTGTACCCAAAGAAATTAAAGCATTAGAACATAATTCACATGACAACAAACATTATACATGTAGCTCTATCTTAATACTCATATCATAATTTTTTTTAACTTAATTTGTCAAGTTCGTAACTATCACTTGAAACTTGCTGACAAGGAACCTGATAACACATCATATCAAATTCCATTTTACAACTGTTTCCTTGGAAACACAGGCATAAAAATGGGCCATGCACAATGGAATGAAATCAAACAAATTAAAATAAACCTTAAAGAATTCCCACTAATCACAACCCCTTTGTTTTGTTAAAATTCATGCAAAACCAGGGATAACGAGTCTTACAGTAAGAGCATCATTAGCCCCACAGTGCAATAGTCCCTACTCATTTTGGCCCTGATCCATCAAATCACTTTAGCATGTATGTAACTTTAAATGCATGAGATATCCCAGTCAACAGAATGAGTCATGTGCTTAAGGTTATTCATGTACTTAAGAACTGCACAAGAGGTGGCTTTGTCTCCAGAGGCTCACTAGTTATTAGACAGAGGATGTATATATACACATTGCAGGCTCTACATATATCTGTGGGAGCCATGCTCAGGAGTGATAACAACATATAAAACACTCAAGTCTTCATATGCCATAAGTTATGACTTCTGATTATTTAAAATCGTGAGAAGATAACTGGATAAAGGTAGGAATACATTAATTTTCAGCAATCTGTTTATATAGGGGTATAAATTTTATTTAATGTAAAAATTGCATGCCAGTTCAAAGAAGAAAAATTACTTTTTTTTGTCGACCTTTGGGATTTTCTTCCATAGGTTTGAAGTGACTTCAGAGTGAGATTACAGATCATCAGATAAGAGAACTGTGCTGAGATTTACAGCTACCTTGCTAAAATTTCCAGGCCCATTAAGTTTTTTTTTTTAATTATCAAGCAAACCAACATTTTTCCTCCTTTTTATTGTAATCAGTAGGATAAAGACGGGTATGTAGATTCTTGTGCTTAGATTCAAGCTCTAGTGCATCAGATTTATATGGCAGGACTATCAAAATGCAGATATTATGCTAGCAAATGTATTCTTTCTCCCAGTAAAACAGTTACTATGTACCAGACAACATGTGAATTCTACCACTCCTTGGATAAAAAAGCAATTTGGTGGGAGTCTTTTCAGAACACCGTTCTTTTTTCCCCTCTACATTTAGGTAAAAATGCCATGGATAAAGAAGGAATTTCACTTGGGGAGTTTATTCCATATCACACATCACATGAGCTCTTCTGTCTTTCTGTAATACATCTGGTACCAATAACACAGTGCTAACTGATAACAAAACCTAGTTATTACATAGTATGTTCAAAGAGTTCTGATCTCAAGGTACTTTGCAAAGGAGTTACATATTACAGTCTCATTTCTACAGACAGGAACCCTGATGTATAAAGAAGTTCCTCATCAGAATTGGTTATTCCCCATGGATCTTAGAATTGCACTGAGGTATTTTAATTTCACTGATTTTTCGAGGATCTCACAGCATTGAGACAGTAATGGATATCTTACTTGACCTAGGCACAGTAAAGAACAGATAAAACTTAAGCTTGTAAAGTGAAAGATATCATGTAAAGCTGAAAATGGGTATCAAATGCTGTTACAAATCAAACCCTTTTAGTGTGAGTGCTAAAATTTTGGAATACAAGTCTTGAGATAAGGAGAAAAAACCTAATGAACTAGTTGTATGTTTACTGCTTCTACATTTTGTCTTTCCCCAACTAGAAAATCAATTATAAAAGTGCTCAACTAACCCTCATTCAACTTTTCTCCAGAATGTTTGCCTCATTAGCAGACTGTGGCAGGTATCATATGGTTGATATTTCTTTGGTGGCATAGATCTGACATTCCAGACTTCAACCACAGTTTCAGCAGAGAATTTTCACATATCTCTGGATGAAACCAAATCTTCCTTCCTGTAAAATCATGACTTTTTTTTTTTTTTTTTTTTTCTATCTTATCCATTCTTTGCATGGCAAGTTGACCCTCAAACTTTAGGACCAAAGCCTATCTCCCATCAAATGTTAGTAAAATGATTGTTGTCCCTCATGACATTTTCTTAACACAAGTTAACACATAAGAATTGCAATTAATTGTTTCAAAACTGCAGAATGTCTCATTTTTTTTGCCTGTTGTTATGTTTATTTTCACTCCAACAGCAGCCAACTGCAGGAAATCCAATTTCCAGAGCCTTAGAATAAATGATTGAAGGTGTAAAATATCCCAAATTCTCTTCAAATTGAGTTATTCATAACCTGTTCCCTCATTCCTCTGTAGAGTGGTACTCACTAATTATTTATGTTTTTTACTGTTGTTTTCTTCCACGGTTTCTGGCAAAATTTGTACATATAAATGGAATACTGTGTGATTTTTGTTAGGTTGAACCAGGCATATATAAACATGAAGGAAAACATGAAATACAATCGCTTGTTGTCACTGTTGGCATAAATCCAAAGTGGCCAAGAAGGGACTCAGGGGAAAGTGCTCTTCTCCACTGCCCTTGCTCACCACTTGGGCATGGTTACGGTGTTCACTAACTAAAGGTTTAGAACAGCATTTGAAACTGTTTTAATAGAAGTCAACAGGAATTCTTGCCTACTGTAGGAAGAATCCTGAGAGTGCCCAGATTCATTATTTCATAGGACCTAATTTTGTGTAAACTTCTCTGGTCATTTTTGGAGATCTTCTATAAGCCAAGAGGATGTTAGGTTACGTGCACATTAGAGAAATACCTTTGTATTTCTTGGTACTTTCATAACTAGTAGATGGAAGCAGCAGGCAAATTGAGGGCTCAACCCATGGATTTAGTTTCAGCTGTTGCTAAATGGATATATGCTTCAGTGAGGAATCTGTCTGTTCACAACTGCACACAGCTACCACTGTGTTATAGCAAAAGTTACTGGTACTCAGACATAATTTTGTGTTGAGAGATGTGCCAGAATCAGAACGTATATGATTGAAAATTTCTGGTACGGTATCCAGAAAAGTGAAAAATGAACTCCAGTCAAATATAGGATTTAATATAGACCTGACATCTCCTACCAGGGAGTAGAGGTTTTTTTCTGGCATAGTGGCTTTGGTCTGTTTCTAGCTATTGTCAAATTTTATCCCACAATTTTGTGCCAATTAAGGCAAATGAACAGTGTCAGGAGGCTCTAAATGATGTTAGTAACTACATGCTGTATACAGTAGGTCTCTGTAAATGTGATAAGGACTTTTTGCCCTGGAAGTCCAACAGCCAAAGTCTTACGGCTCCTGAAGCAAATTTCAGTCTTTTTTTGAGATTTAGTTTTACTGAGATTTCTGTTGGCCCTCTTTCCTCACCTTATTTCTTCCTCTTGAGCTGAACCCATCAAATTTATGTATCAAGAGTCTGTAACATTCCCCACCTGTGTGGAATCTGCCTGCAATGTGGTAGCTGCCTTTCACCTCCTGGTCCCAAAACACACCGGTTTTCCAAATTCTCTGCAAATTCTGGAAGGCAATGATAGGGCTGCTTGAAATTTGCAGAAGGGACTCCAGTGTAGGATAAAGCAGTGTAGCTCATCAGCAAAGAACTTCCTGTGTTTAATCCTACAAGCCCCAGACTTCTTGATACAACATGAAAGGGAACTGCAATCCCTGTCTCTGTAACACCATCAGGAATCTCACCATGCAATATGTAGTTTGTATCAAATCAAAGCACCAGAATTCCTCCTTTTCTCTCTTTTTTTTAATAACCACTGCCTCTCACACCTTTTTTTGTAACTTAATCCTTTACCGCCTTTTTTTCTGTCTTAATGGTCCTTAAGCATTTAGCTAGTCACACCTCAATGAGCGATGCACGGTAGCTGACTGAGCAAGTCAGAAGTCCCTAAATTACCAAAGGAATGAAGTATTAAAATTAAATCCCCTAAAGGTTGTTGATTTCTAATTTTATGTACAGAGAGGAGGGGTGGAGGGGAAGGTTTTGCTTTTCCCTTAATTCTGCCATATTGTCTGATTCACAGCCGGAGACAAACTGAAATGGCCATCTGGTTGATGTGCATACAAAAGGAGTGGTTTGCCAGACAAAGAAAGTACCTTTTATCATACAAAGCAATGCATCTCCTCTTATCAGACTTCCTTTCTGTGGCTCTGGTGAAGCTGCAGGTAGGCAGGAGCAGACCCTACGTACCACCCAGATGTAGCAGCTGCTGTTAAAACAGTAATGCAAGCGCGTAATGGTCTGAGGGCTCTGTGGTACATTCATTCATAACGCGAAATATACAACAATCCTACCGAATGTTTTCAGCGCCTGGTTTCTGATTTTAGATAGACCATTCTGAGTTCACTAATTTGCTCTGACCACAGGAGCAATTAAGGATTTTATGTTCAAATAACGGTACATGAACAATTAGAAATTAGGCTGAGACCACTGTGTAAATGGACCTTTCTAAATAGGGGTATGTTTTTTGTAGCTATTTAATACCATCCACAAATGTATCTATCTACCTTTTGTAGATTGTAATTCTGTGTCCACATGCACAAAAGAAAAAAATCACATGCAAAACGTCTCCTTTTTGCCCATATCAACTATTGCAGTCTTAATCCACACACCCAAATACTTCCAAATGGCCACTCCATACCAGTTTGATATCATCTATATTTCAGTTCATACTGCTGATCCCAGCGTATCCACCACTCAGACTATGTAAAATGTCTCAGAAATTTTTTTAAAAATAATAAAATCATGGTAGAACATTATGATAGCCATTCTCCTTTTCCTGGTGATAGTTGATCAAAGTAATGTGAGAAATTCATGTTAGTTCACAGGCACAAGATATCTGCTGTGTTTATGAATATTTTTTTTTCCCCTCTATGAGGTACTTTCATTAGATGAAAGACAGTTATATGTATGAAGTACTGCCATTGTTGTTCAAAATCAATCCCTTATTTCAATTTTCTCATGCACTCTTCTTCACTGAAACCTCCTGCTCTTGATACTGGACTCTGTTGACCTCGTCTTAAGGGGCTATTTCATTGCCTTTGCTGTGATGATAACCATGGAAGTAGAACATCCTATTTCCCCATAAAGCTGTCCAGGGAACTGGAATGGAAATTGCTCTGAACTGCCAATGGAAGAGACTCCACTCCTGAGAGTGGGTTGCTCTATGCTGATATTCCCATTCTCCTGATTTCCTTCCATTTTAAATTATTTCTAAAAAAAGATTGAAGCAATATGTTTTTCTAATTGAATGGGGTTCAAAGAGATAAAGCAAGCAAACAAAAGGAGGGTAAGGAGTGATCCCAAGTTTGTAGGCATAGCTGGGAAGTTAATTTCCCTGGTATGTGGCAGGCATGGCAATATTATTAAACATTCCCTGGGCAACATTTCTAGGCTCCAAATTCTGTATTTTTCTTCCAGAAAACAAAACATTTTCCTTTTTCAACCCACTATCCCCTCCATCAGTATGTAACAAAGTGCCCACAGTACATGGTATAAAAGCTGTTTAGTTTCAGACAGTGACTGTCATTGTATCTATACTGTCGTGGTATAAGGTCACATTAAACCAAGGGACAATCAACGTAAATGTTGATCACAGCATATGGCAGTGTAATTGCAGCAAAAATATTCTAATAATATTTTACAGGTTCAATACATTATTTTGAAATAAATGTGCACAAAGGATGTCTTGAAAGATGTTACTGAATTGTAAGTGTCAGTCATGCAAGAAGTAGAGATTTAAAAGCAGTCTTTGTATTCACAGGTCCATGACACAGAGTCCCTATTTGGAATATGATAAAAGAACATTCAAGGGCAAAAGCGTTTCTGGCCCTAAATTTCCCTTCACTTCATTCAATTATCTAGAAACCTATTTTTTTTCTCCTCCTTATAATATATGACATGGAATTTCTATGCATTAAGTGAAACTTCCCTCCGCTGAGGAAAGACCTCCAGATTTCTCAGCCATGCAGTGGCAAATTTCAGTCTGGCTTGGATTTTTCTCTGTTGATCTGATGCACGTGCTTATTGAAATTTGCCACGCATTATGCGATGTGCACTATGTTGCCCATTAAACAAAAAGTAAACCCATTTATTATGCTCAAAACATTGTCTGAAGATGATTTCACGTTCATCTTCCCACACAGGAACCCATTCAGGCCTCTTCTCCAACAGAAGCCAGAGTCCTTGCAGGGATGCTCTGAAGATCATGGTAGGGGAAATTAAACTCCATAACGAGGGCCCTCCACAGCATAACTTGGACTGAGGCTTCTCAACCAAATTACCTGATCTGGATTTTGCCATCTTTACCAAAGGAGCAAAGCAGGCTTCCCTGCTACTCCCTTTGTCATCAGTGTGAGAAACATGCAGCAAATAAAATAGGAGTGAGTGAGGAGGTAGCCCAAGACAGAAAACTATCAGGGTTTAGCTACAACTTAGAGAGACCCCAATTTGGTATTGCTTGTGGCAAGTGCATTAATTTTTCAAAATAATTTCATTTTAAAATCTTAATGTCCAAATGTCTTAATGTCTCACCGTGCAAGTTGGTTGCCATAATAAAAATGTCAGATATTCAGATGTTTTGATAAGCTCTACACAAGGACTCTAAGCTTATAGTATTATGTTTATTATTTTACACTGTTACGTTAGCTCCATCTTGGAAACTGCACCATAGGAAATGTCCCTGCAGTACTCTAGACATTTCCCTGAGGATGGACACCAACAGCACAGTCAGCTGTGAAAAGGTTCAGGTTTGGGAGAAGCTGCTCATATACCTGGTCTGCTGTGCTCCCTGGTACCCCATTACAGTAAAAAGCAGCGCAAGACCTTGTAAACCCAAACTAAACTTCTCAATAGAGAGAGCAGAAACCCTCAGGAGTTCAGCTCTAACACTCCCTCCTCATTCTCCTAGCAGCACCTCTTGGTTTGCCCAATCAAGGTTTTGTCAGTGTATTTTTTTTCCCAACTCTCAGAACGCTGGGGTAGCAAAATGCCATTCTGCCTGGTGAGAATGATGGGCTTACACTGGGCTATGCCTGTCCCAGTCTGTTGGTGCCTGTGTGCTGCCGAGAGGGAGCACAGCTCTTCTCCCACGCCTGGAAAAAGCCGCATCGGTACACAGGAACGGGGTAGCTCATGGAAAGGCAACTTATTTATTTCTTTTGCAACCATAAGATATACAACCCAGGATGGTCAGCTACATGTGCAAAATCAGTCAGATGGAACAGCAACCTGGAGTTTAAAAGGTGGCCCATGCTCCACACCCAACTGGAAAAAAAATAAATTAAAAATTGCCTTTGGTAATGCTCTGTTGTACAGAAGTAGGGACCAAGGGTTTATTGTTCAAAGCCAGTGAAGTTGATGAGAAAACTCACTGCCATTAACAGACTTTGAAGCAGGCCAGAGGACTTTCTAGAATATTTCAAGTAACAGAGCTAAAAATGAGTAGCTGGGAAGGCCAAGGGCGACAGGGACATTTTAAAATGTGGTGGTAGAAAACCAAACGCGCAAGCAAGCAAACCGAGAAAGACAGTGACCATCTGCCACACGGAGCAGTGACGCAGCCGTCGATCCACTTCTCATAGTGAAGCAGATCCACAGAGGGCCCCAGGAAGATCTTGGGGCAGGACCCCACAGGTGGGAGGAAGACTGCCCTTCTCTTCCTCTGTCACCTCGCAGTGTTGCAACCTAGTGATAGGGCTTCAGCCTGGAATCCTCGTGCAAGCTTGAAAACTGACAAGTGCATTACTTCAGCTTCCCTTAAAGAAAGGAGTTTTTCAAGTTAAAAAGACAACAAACACAAAAATAGAAAGAATTAGGAAAACAAAAAGAATGGGCATTATTTCTTCACCACCGCGCTCCGGGAAGCTCGCCTAGCCCCTTGGCTGCTCACACAGCGGCACAAAGGGTGGAAGCTCGGCGCTGGGGCTGCTGGTGGGGTGGGCTGAGGTGGTGGGGCCAGGTGGCTGGGGAGCAGCTGGGTGCTTCGGAGAGCCTGACCCGGGCAGGCTGATTCTGTAAAGTGCTGAGCCACCTTGTCAGGGGTGTTGGGAACCCTGCAGGATTGGGCCCTTAATGCCTATACTTGATAAGCAGTCATGGCAAAAAGGCTATGCTAAGGAATTCATCCTAAACTGAGGAAACAAGAATCACTATAATTAGCGGTAGATGTGGAATTTTGAGCATAAATGGGAAAACCCAGCATTTGATACGTAGTGCAAGGTTCATTTGCAGCCACATAATCACTGTCAGCTAATGCCTGATAAACCCTGCCTAAATTGGAATTTTATTGTATCTATTTTATTACATATCTATATTTATTCTGACAAAAGTTGGACAAACTTATCCAAAAGACTAAGGGTGCATTTTATGTGCTTGGGTGTCCAAGCACCTGCCAGCTGTTTGTCCCTTGAATTGAGGACATCATGTTTTCAATTTCCTTCAATAAAGCTATGAATCTGGCAATTTGCTGGCCTGCTTCAGCTAAACAGAAAGGACAATTTGAGAAAGATCATAGTTCAGGCTCAGTCAGACGGAAACGATTGAAAACAGAGAGCTGGCCGCTATGTTTCCCCAATGCAGCTTGCTGTCGCAGTTTGACTGACAAACTGACTTTTTTGAGGTGCTCATGCCCATTTCAGTCAGAGTTTATTGAAGGTGATTTTGATCTTCTCCATGAGGCCACAGCAGCGGCCATGCCATCTGTCACCTTGATTGCATCGTGGATTCTCTGGAGAGAGTGCGATGGCTCCTGATCATTTACAGATTGTGCTGCTTTCGCCTCCATAAGGACCACATGCACAGAGCCAGATGGTGAACATACACGCTTATTATAAGTCTTTATCTCTGTGCAGGAAGGAGAGGCACCATTAGATCTCCCTCAGGAGCTCCGCTCCTCTCTACCATCATGCTGCTCTTCAGCAAATACAGTCTTCTTCAGCTGTCATCAACCTACCTCTGAAAATTAAAAAAATAAACAATAATTCCATCAGCGCAGGCACGATATGTACAGACTCTGCCACAAAGCAGACCCACCCCCCACCTCCCGACACACACACTCGGGCTCCTGCAACTGTCAGCGTTAGGTGGAAACAAGTTTGTTCGCGAAAAGACAGTTAATGTGCAATTAGGAGAGACTTCTTTGTGAAAATAAAGCAGTGCCATCCTGGTTGTTCTTGGCACATTTTTAATTCAGCGCTTGCTTTCTTTAAAGCAAAGCCTGAGTGCGCAATTGCTGTTTTTCCAAAGGCAGCTTTGTGTTTGTGTCTGTGTTTCTCCTGTCAGAGAGCAGTGATGGGATGCTGGTTGCCACGGGTTGCATGGCTGAAATCTGGCTGCTGGGGCTGGGGGAAGAGTAACTGGCCGCGGGGAGTCATGCCGTGGCTGGGGCTGGCTGGGAGAGAGAGCAGGGCAGCTGCCGGCGAGGCAACGGCAAACGCTGAGCCTATCGGTGGACCACTTAAATAGGTTTGTTGAATTCTCTCGGCAAAGAGAGAACCTACAGTTGCTCTTTGCCGAGGGAGTGGGGAGCATCGACAGCCTGCACATAGCACAGACGCTCACCTCAACTCGTTTAATACGTGTACCCCGGGTACAGGCTGCCAGATTGCACAGTTTGAGCGTTTGTCTCCGAGAGTTCAGTTTTCTTTTTGCAGCTTCGGCATAACAAACAACTGCTGGTAACACGGCTTTTCCTTGTTAGCCGTTATGTTCCCACTAAGCTGCAGTTCCTCCTTTAAAGAACTGTAATTATTAAATCTCAAAATCTTAGCAGAAGAACCATTGCAGACACACATTTCTGGGCTTTGCCAAGCACAGAGCATCCTTCAGAGTGAAAACCTGGCCTGTTTCCAGCTACAGTGTCTTTCCTGAAGCACATGGAGATTAGTTTGTTTCTTTTTTAAAAGTGCTTCTTTTCTGAGGACTGAATGTCAGGGAGGTACGATTCAGACACAAGACCGACACCTTGCAAAATGCTAAGGGAACTTGTTGAGGTCACTATCGCAGAAATGGAAAAAACCCAGGCAAATGAAAAAAAATCGATTAAGAAAGAAGAGAACGTTCTGGGTTTTTGTAAAGAAGAGGATGACAGATGAAGATAGCATCAGTTACATTGATCTTTCCTTGCTCTTTTTCTTTACATGTAAAAATAGGGCTCGTCTCAATGTTGTCTATGATTTCTTTATTAATTGTTGGTGGAAATACTACAGTTGTTAAGTAACTTCTGCTACAGGAAACCCTCAGTTTCTATATGCTGAGATTCCACTCCCCTTTTCCCGTTAGTCAAATAATGTGGAAGAGAAACACAGGTTTTCTTAAAAAATACTAGATTTCTCCACAGGTAAAACCAGGTTTGAATGCTAGCTTTGGCATCTCTCACAGATGACAGCAAGCCTTTTTTTTTTTTTTTCCTCTACTTCTGAATAACTTACTGTATCAAATAACATCTTCCAATGTTGTCACAAAGCTTTAATAATTTACAGAGTCATTCCCCACACTTTCTGTTTCAGATCTTGGATGCTGTGGCATCAAAAGAAAAAAAAGAACTTCTCCCCACAAATTAAAAACAAGATTTCAAACATGAAATCAAATAAGGAAGAACACGTGCATATGTTTGCTGTATACCAATATCACAAGCTTATATCAAGACATTATGTTAGTCATCTTATAGTTTTGTGCAGGCTACTAGCTGATGTTGGTGTTATATTTTGTGAATTTGTAATTCTACTAGAAGATGTAAGGTCTCTAATTGGTATTACAAGTGCAGTACATAAAAAACTTCTGATAACAACTACCAATTTTTTCCCCCTCTTTTGTCTGGATCTGTTCATCCCTAGTATCCCTTCCCAAATTAGGCTAGCATGTGGTTATCATGTATCCCCTGTGTGGATAGACTTATATATTGTGTTCAAAATCTCAGAGTAATCTGATTAAGCTAGTGAGTGACTAATCCTTTAATCTCCTCGAAAGCACTGTTATGTCTGCTGTGTGTCAGATTTGTAACTAGTAATCAGTTAAGTAAATGCTAAAAGTTAAGCAAAAACTATTTTGGATTGACTTTAGCATCTGCTTTTGGTTAGTGACCTTTATAGTTGAGATTGTATTGAGAACATGAGTGAAAACAAGAAATTGCCTGTGGTGGCAATTCCGCTGCTGCAAGTCTATCAGTCACCAAGGACCAACTTACTACTGCTCCCCTATTCTTCAGTAATTTAATTATAAATGATCAGGTAACTTCCCCTCTGCTCTGTTTCTTTTACTCTGGAAAGCAAACACAAATCATGCTTCCTGTGTATTTATTATTTAGAAAGCAAATTCTGTTGCTAATTAATTTCTAGATGCTTGCTTTACTCTTTCTTTTCATTAAAGTCATCATTGCTGTGGTGGTTTTGGCTGGAATAAAGTTATTTTTCCTTATGGTAGCTAGGGTGAGGGTATCTTTTGGATTTGTGCTGGAAACAGTTCTGATAATATGGAGATGTTTTAGTTATCCCTGGGCAGTGCTTACACAGAGCCCAGGCCTTTTCTGCCTCTCACCCCACCCCACCAGTGAGTAGTCTGGGGGTCCACAAGAAGCCAGGAGGGAACACAGCTGGAACAGTTCGCCCCAACGGACCCAAGGGATATTCCATGCCATATGATGTCATGCTTGGCATATGAAAAGGAGGGAAGGAGGAAGAACAGGGGGACATTCAAAGTGATGGCATTTGTCTTCCCAAGTAACTGTTACACATGATGGAGCCCTGCTTCCCTGGACATGTTGAGCACTGCCCCGCTGATGGGAACCAGTGAATGAATTCCTTGTTTTACTTTGCATGTGTGTACGGCTTTTCCTTTACCTATTAAACTGTGTTTATCAAAACCCACGAGTTTACTCACTTTTACCCTTCTGATTCTCTCCCCCTATCCCAGCAGGTGGGGAGTGAGCAAGTGGCTACGTGGTGGCTGGGGTTAAACCATGTCAGGCATTTTTTGGCACCCAACGTGGGGCTCGAAGAGTTCGAGACAACGACAGTTTTGTTCGGAATGTGCTAGATTGAATTTATAACTGTTATTGCTGTTTAGGTATTAATTGGCAGGCTTCAGTGCTTGCCAAGGGG
>JAVJGJ010000037.1:42413521-42440835 GCA_035590215.1 Microhierax caerulescens | reverse complement strand
GGCTTCGGTGCCCAGTAACTCCACACAGCGCACCATCTCTCTGGCCCTGAGTGACCACCATGACGGATGGAGGCCAAGTTAATGACCTATATGAATTCAGTGGACATTTCTGGATATTTTACAGACATTTCACAGGGCTGGTCCATAGACTAGGGTAATGATATGTGTGTACTAGATCAAAGGATGGGAAAGGTTGTGGTGGTTAATGAGGTTGTATTGGATAGTGCAGGACCTAAGCATGACGTAAATGGTGTGGAATAAGGCATGGAGAATAGACTGGTTTGGGCTGGGATATAGTTAATTTTTTTTTTTTGTAGTAACTTGCATGAGGCTGTTTTGGATTTGTGCTGGAAACTGTATTGATAATATGGAGATGTTTCAGTTATCGCTGAGCAGTGCTTACACAGAGCCAAGGCCTTTTCTGCCTCTCACCCCTCCTCATCAGCAAGTAGTCTGGAAGTGCACAAGAAGTTGGGAGGGGGAACAGCTGGCACAGTTGTATCTTATCACCAAAGGGATATTCCATACCATATGATGTCATGCTCAGTATATGAAGTGGAGGGAAGAAAGAGGAAGCAGGGGCATTTGGTGTTATGGCGTTATGGCATTTTGTCTTTCTAAGTAACTGTTATGCGTGATGGAGCTCTGCTTTCCTGGAGAAGGCTGAGCACCCGCCTGCTGATGGGAAGCTGTGAATGAATTCCTTGTTTTGCTTTGCTTGCGTGTGTGGTTTTTGCTTTACCTATTAAACTGTCTTTATATCAACCCACGAGTTTTCTCACTTTTACCCTTTGATTTTTTTCCCAATCTCATTGTGGGGGGAGTGAGTGAGCAGCTGTGTGGTGCTTAGTTGCCAGTTGGTGTTAAATCATGATAACCTTTTCCTGAGAAAAACCAGACACACTTTAAAAGCTGCACTAAAAATAATAATAATAATAATAATAAAAAAATTAAAAGGTGTTTTACCTTAATAAAAGGAGACTTTTTGGAAGGAGATTTGGGGCAGGGGAAGAAAAATGTGCAATCTTTGTAGAAAAAAAATATGTGTAGACCTATTGCTGGCAGATGTAAAAGCATCAAGTCAATATGGTAACAAGGATCAATATGCCCTCAGGCGAGATATGACTATGACAATGCTGAATGCATGTATAAATTTACCACTCCAACTAGCTTCCTAGAAATAAAATAAATTTAAAGCAACTGTGTGGAGAGGAATAAATGTTGAACCTGGCATCCAGCTCACAGAGGTGACCAGGACACCAGGGGTCCAGTGGAAATACCTCCAGAGGAGCTGGCCCTTAGCACTGTCCTTCCTGCCGTCATCCACACAGCCTCAGGTCCACATTATACATGATAGTACCCATGAGGGATGCACAAAGTATGTTCAGCCAGAGTTTCATGGGGCTACCTATTCCAAAACTGGCCTTACTTATTCCAAAACTGGCCTTTCCTGGTAGATTATATTTTTTAAATTATTTTATGCAGACCATCCTTTACTCTCAGGAAAGCCACCTGAGTGAAAAGGGGGGATGCTCCTGCATCATGGAGGTAGCAGAATGTTTTCTTAATGGCTCTTTTCAGGCATTTTCTTTGGGGAGGACAGCACTGATGGGCAACTGAGGATTGGCAGAGTAAAACCTGAGGCAAAATGACCACATTTGCTCACTTTGTGGGGGATATCAGCCCGGCCTGTCCAAAACTAAAAAGGTTGCAGAAACACTAGATTTCTATAAACCCATCTATATAGTGACTTTTCAAGCTAGTCTTGGATAAAGAACATCCATTAATTACAGTCACAAACACAAAAAAACCATTGTAGCACTAAAGGTCTTTTATGTTTTTTTGGGTTTTTTTTTTAGGAATATCTTTAAATGTGTTTATTTATCTTTACAAAAAAAGAGTGAGTCAGGCAGACACGAGAAATATCTAAGTAACCGGGAATATGAGCACAATAGATTTTAGGCCAGATTCCTCTTTGGATGCACAAGCTGGTCTCCCACAGACTTCTATGACAGCCACATTGACAGCAGTGGGAATCAGGCATAGTCATCCAAGGGCATAATTTGGCCCATAATGTATGAGGTTTGTCCAGCTTGTGAAAGCAGCAAGCAGTGTATTACAAACACTGCCTCTGTGTAGCTTACACAGTAAGGTTTAAATCCTTAGTGGCATTTTCTGTGCCTCTAAAATGCATTTGATAAAAATAGCAGAGGCTGCTTGAACCAATACCTGTTGAAAGAACAGACCTGCTAAAAAAATTAAGATTTGTTGCAACAAGGTTATCCATTTAACAGGTTTCTACTTGAATAACCAAACAATCCTCATTTTATAGCCTAGCTAAAGCCACGGTGCATCCACCGGAGGAAGTCTGATATTTTCCATCCTTGCTTCTTAAGTCTGTCTTTGCAAACGTTTTCTGCCCCTGCTCGCAGCGATTTCTTTTAACCCGGACAATGGTAATGGCTTATGTAATTATGACTTTGTACATGAGCTGAAATCCCTATGGAAGTTCAGACTCTTATTATCTTTAACCTCATCCACCTCTATCAGTTAACTCTCACTTTCTGGCTTGGCTGGGGGAGGGGATCAGCTGGTGGCTGAGAGTAGAGCTGTGTTATGGGGGCCTGGCAGCTGGTGGGCACTTTGTTAACCCTTGTGGGGTACCACCGTCAAGGAAGGGAAGGCAGGCAGAGGTCCTTTTATCTCCAATTTTGCCCAGTTGACTGGCACCACCAGAAGCTGTTTGCAGCCCCCTCTGAGAAGGCAGTCCACTCAAATGTGGGCTTGGAGGTCAAGCTCACCTGGCTGTGGCTTTGCTTTGCTAAGAGATCCCATATACTGCTTGGGAGATTTTGACAAGCTTTTTTATTAAAAACAAACAAACAAAAAAATGAGTTTACTCTTTGTTTTTCATTGTTGTTATGATTTTGCAGCTTCCATAAAATTAACTCCCATTCTTCCTTGCCCAAGTGTACTGGATAAGGGATTCAAGGAGCTCTACCTAGTATAAACTGCTCATACTTGGATGCTGTTTGCCTTCTGCTTCGCCCCGTGCTTTTCTCCTTATGTATCCCTTCAACATGTAGTGTAGTGGTAGAAGAAAGTAACATCCCCACAGGGCAGAGGTAAGGCTTCCTTCTGGCTAAAAAAGTGGTTTTGGGAAACTGGTGAACTCAGCACAGCCTGGCCCTTGTAACAGGCAGGGAAAAGGGCTGTCAGCAGGAGGGACTGACTCTCCAGTCTGAGCTGGCTGAACTGAAAAGTCAGTAAGAAAAACTAAGTCTGGGTCTAAGTAAAACATCATTTAAAGCTATTAAATGAAAACCCATTGAAAATTTTTCAAACCCTGCAGAAGCTTTTCACTTGACACGGTTATATGTTTAACTTTGTTCTGATGTACTCCAGGCCTTTTAAAATAATTTTCCCTTCTTATAGCTCTATGAAAAATAAAAAAACCAAAGCAGAATTATTATGGTAAAAGTTTTCTAAATTCTTCTAATTCCCTGCCTCTTCCAAACAATGAAAAATTAGTCACCATTTTCTGCCCAGCACCATAAATCGTTTCAGACCACCTGAAACAACCTGTTTTGCTCATTCACTCTCCAGAGAGGGGTGTTTGGTTCTGCCATGAGCCCAGTGAAGGTGGAGGGGACCCTGCCAGGGTGCTTCCCTGGACTTTGGCAACATGTGGACCTTGCTGCTGGAGCTAGCTCTCCCGCTGCTCTCTCACAACCATGCGCCAAAACAACTGAATGGTGCCTGTGTCTGCTCCCCAGGATGGGCAAGTCTTGGTTGAGAATCCTTTTGGTTTTCTTCAAAATTCTGTTTCTCCTCCAGGGAAGTGACTCCTGCCCATGGTGGGTCCCTCCTGCCCAGCATCAGCACATATGTGGGGGTACCAGCAATGGCCTGCAGTCTTGGCAGTACCTTGAGAAGAGAGTAAGAAAAAAGGGCAAGGAAAACCAATGACAATGAGGGGCTAATTACTGGATATGAGTAAACTTACTATTACTTACGTCAGAAATCAAACAACTACAGGAGGTATGATAAAACATTTGTAAATTTTTTGAGAATTAATTTGATATCTTGGTCCAATTTCTTCTGGTCATACTAAACACTGAGCTAAGTGGAGGTTTTCTTTCCAATGAAAAAGTGCCAAAACTGAAACACAGGAACTGAGTTAACTAGGACCCAGACTGCTAAGATCCAACCTGTGTGCTGAGACCTGTTCTGGTCCTTGAGCTGCTGACATTTTTCAGTCACAATGTATTTGCCAGTGAGTTTCAACCCTCACCAACAATTCTGTATTAGTGAACTAGTTCCAACACTCATCCTTTTCCCTGAAATTTCAAAATCTACACTAAATGTTGATTTATAACATTCAACATAATTTACATGCATGGTATGTTAAGTGACCATTGAAACAAAACTCAGTGATTTAAGGGCCAGGAATTCACCAAGGTGTGTCCTGATCCATATAGGCAAGCAAGATCCAAAGTCAATAAAGTACTTGCTGTTTTTTCCTTTGGACATTGCTGAGCTTTGAATTTTGTGTGTGTTGCCAGAAAATGAAATCAACAAAAGCAATACAGCCTGCATAATGTTTTCACATTGTTAAGGATATAAATGACCTCTTTGTATGAGAACCACATGTTAATAAATTTTTTGGTAGTCTAAATATCTTCTTTTTTGTCCAAAGCAAAAACAATTCAAGTACAGCATCTGCCAGAATGTAAGCAAACAAAATGAAACTGCAATGACAATACTGACCTATTTAAGCATTATTAAAGAAAACCTCCTAGATAAATTAAAAAACCACACTTCAGTGCCCCATACAAAACCAGGAAATTAGATTATGTCTATCTCTCTTAATCTTGCATCCAATTTGCTTAATTTTTTTCAGTATTAAATTTTTCACTATTTCCCTTTTCCATCTACCTTTATGCAATTCTAACACAGCACTACACTGGATTTCTCTTGACCTCTTACTCAAGAATGAGGTATGCATACCAGTTTTACATGGATATGTAGGGATGTCTTGACAAACCATTTTGGGATGAACTCAGATACAGTGTGTATAACATTTTTCTTTAGTGTGGAATTAATAGTCATGTCTTTAGATTTGCTTTTATGCATCCCATTCTCTGATGAGATTAAATGCCCACCACTGGTGCAGCAAAGCTGGTTCATTTTCCTATGACAGAGCTTCTACTTTTAATTGCCAGAAATGTCTGTGGTTGCATTTCTCAGAGCTTCTCACCCCAGCAGGATCTTCCTTCCAAAGCACTCATCATTTCCTCCTGCCTTTCCTCTTCAAAGTTAGCATCTGTGGTTATTCTGTACTGAACACTAGTTGGGTACAAGAACACTGATGGGCAAGCAATAACTGCAATAGTTAGTGCTGATATGTGGTGTCCATATGGACAGTATAACTTTAACATTAAGACCTTTCTTTACTGAGTTTGATCCTGGCCCCCTGAGTCAAACTCTAGCCGTCAGGGGACTTGTTGTAAGTAATGGTCATTTGTGTTTCATAATTATCTTGAATAAACACAATTAGTTCCACATTCTGCTGTTTTCTTCCTAAGGCATCTGTAAACATTCTGTACTATTCTAGCAAATGGCTTTTGGCAATAATTAAAAAAAAAAAAAAAAACCAACCCAAAGCAAAATGGTTCTCAGTGGATCCTTTTAATTTATTCTAAGGAGCATGCCCAGAGGAGTAATGAGACCTACTAGACAGTAATGGCAAAGGGATATTATCTTTCACTTAGTTAACCATCGTAACCCACTTTGAAGTATCTCCAATCACAGTCCTCATGTGGTTAAATTAAAACATAGACTCAAGAGTTTTCACTTCAGGGTTTCTCCCATAAGCCAGCCTAATATATCTGGTATAGAAATAATGTAGACATCCTACTTCCATTCTCCCATTAAAAGGATATCCAAAAAAGCTAGCCAAAATTGCTACTGAAATGAAAAAAGGAGGAGCGTAGAAGTTTTCCACAGCACCAGGCATGCAAAAATCTGTCCTTTTCATAAGGGCTGCTGATCCTTTGTAGCCTTTGGGCACTGGTCAATGCACTTGTCCTCTCTGTGCCCCAATTATTTCGCCTGTGACATAGGGACAGATATCATTTGTCTGCTTCTGTAATTCTCTTTAGATTGAAAGCACTGCAAATTCAAAGTAATGCCACCCCCTATGATACTGGCACTGGGTTTACATATGGTTAAGGCAGTAGAATAATATTTCCTCAGGATAATCGACTCCATATTTTAGATTGTACATTAGGAAAACAGAAAATCAGCACTCCCAGCCCATTAAAAATAATAAAAAACCCCAACCTTTCAAAAGAGCTTATTGAATGAAGAGGAGGAAGCACTGCAGTCCTTGTTCTAGTAAACAGGCAGTTAAACCAGGAGGAAAGTGTCAATTGGTAAAATTAGCTTAAAAAGTTACTCTGAGTTTTTGCCCTACATTTGGACTATCAAAACTGAGGCAAACTTTTCAAAGCAAATTGCTGAGGATTGCCAAGTTAACAAGCTGTTCTGTGCTGCAAGGGACATATTTATGGACATACTTTCAACAAGACGTACCTAGTGCTTCCAAGCTGTGCTGTACTAAAGAGCAGTAAGTATCAGATAAACTGATTTTTTTTTTTAATAAAGGATTTCACACATGAGAATGATTAAGCACAGCTCAAAGATTCAGAATTGTACAAACTAGATGTCCCCCTCCAAACCCACTCCTCTTTTCTGCTACAATAGTGTCTAAACAAAGTAAGAAAAGCCAGGAAATTCAAAGATAAGAAGGTTAATATACAGAATTTTATAATCCATGCACTTGTGAAGAAGACACTGTAAAGTTAATTATGGATGAATACTAAGTCTTCAGTAGTAATTCTTATTTTAGTGAGGTTGTGTGTAACATCTTTAACGACATTTCAGAATATGTCTTTTGAATCTATCAGTTTCTTGTTCCTTAATGGCTGTGTTTTTAAAATGTTTCACAACCTTTTCTCAAGAAAAACACTCTAAAAACTAATTCTAGCCTACAAGACAAACAAAGCTAAAATAGCAAGAAAGAATACCTAGGCAAAGGGCTTACCTCTGGTCACTTTTTATAAGAGGCAGGGATTTTCATGGAAATTCTTTTCAAAACCAGTATTAATTACTTGTATGCAATGGGCCAAATACACTGAATTTCTCTGTAAGTTCCTATCAAGGCAGGTGCTGTCTCCAGACACAATTTTGTTCTTTGCAGGAACAGGTTTCTTTGCAGCTCCTAGCCCCAAGGAAGGGTACAGAGATATGTTTTACTTAATTTCCTTTTCACAGAAGGGTAACGTACTGAATACGCATAACTTTTCCAATACTGGGAGTTAAAGACATGTGCATGGAGAGTACCCAGTGCTAGGACGACACTCAGTATTCAGCCATCACACATGTATGTGGTGTTACAAAACCTGCCAGAGGAAGCCTACATGTCCCATAAACAAAGGCAACTAACTCAGCAGATCATTTGCCTTTGACATCATTTGTGCTCCCTGATTCAAATCAGAAATGGTGCTGCAAATAGGCAAGGATTCGAGTCTGTGAACTTGTTTCAAAGCTAGCTGGGCACTTTGTGTCTACTTACACATCTAGAAATGCTGTGAGCTGATGTGGTATGTGTGAGATCACAGTCCTTGCCCTAGGATATTTCTCTGTCTTTGAAGAGACATATTTTCTGGTGTGGTGCTTCCCTGGGAATCTTGCAATATCCTCCACTATAGTGCAGAAGCTCAAGATGAAGCTTATTCCAACCAGAACAAGAATGTCAGTCACAAGGAGATAACTCCAAGATTTCAAGAATGTTATGAGTAATTTATTTTTTTCCTATAGCCCCTTTCTTTCATGTAACCCTAACCATGTTTCTGAGTAGCTGCTGTCTCTGTCATTTGTACATTGGAAGTGTCACATAGGGCATGCATCTGCATCTTCACTTATCCTGTTTATCAGGTGAAATAATTATATTTAATACTTCTGAAAGAAATCTAGCCATTAAAATTTTCTGGGTTTGAGGTAACATGAGGCTTAGTTTTCATTGGTTTAAATGACAAAGCTCCTCATGGCTTTTATAGGGGCAACAACAACAACAACAACAACAAATTAATTACAGGAGCATAGATAACAGAATTTAATCTAAGTACGTAATCTGCATGCAGCACAAAAGACAGAACACTGCAGAATGTTTTCTCACTTTCCTTCTGGACTCCTATTGTTCTCAAAAAATGATTTAATATTTACCTTTATGAATAACATTAACTTTAGGGGCTTTCAGGGAGATAGGTTGATTTATATCAGACATAGCAATATCACCTACTGAAATATGTGAAAATACATTTATTCCAGTGCCTGCAAGTCAGGTTTCTTCTTTTTAAGTGTGAACTCAAGTTTTGGAGGATTTTTTCCTCCTAGTTTTGGTAAGAGATATTTAAGCAGAAAGAGCAGCTTGTTTCCTTGACAGCAGAGAACCAACTGTTTTGGTTTTCTTTGTTCCATGTCTGTTCAACATACTGTATCCATAGAAATAGCTGCTGTCCCAGAAGTTCAAGCATTTTGTATTATATATACCCAAAGGCTGGGTTAATGCTACCTTAACTTTGCAGAGTTTCTATCACAAAATTTCGCAAATGGGAAAAAAAAAAAAAAAAAGAAAGTAAGTAAAGGTTCCCAAGGCAACGCTGTACATTCTGTATGTTTTCTGATTTATATATAACATTTCAAAAATATCAATATTAAGCTACACATTTAAGAAATAAAGAGAAATGTTATGCATTGCTACACAAGCCATGTTACTCACTGGCTCTTACAATGGAAACTGCTGCTTTTGCTTTTGACGTTTCCGTGTTGCATAACGCTATGAACTGCTTGTTTTGTGCCGGGTGTGCTGGTTTGCGGTACGCCGGATACTTCACCAAATATTTCCTTGTCTTTCAGAAGTGAAGTAAGGTAAAAACAGGTAGTCTAGGGTTTTCATTTGAGGGCCAGGGTCTCACTTTTAAGACCAAAATGTGGCTGATGAGCGGTACCTAAAAGCAATCCCCTACAGTGTCTCCCTCAGGCCTCCTTCCTTCTCAGCCTCGCGCACCTCCCGACTGCCTCTGCCCGGGAAACACCAGGTGAACTGCAGCTTTTTGTAGTCTGTGACATGAGGGGACAAATATCTTGAGGAAGAAGATTGGAAAGCTCTTAGCCAAGACAAGCGTGAAAGCCTTGGGTTCCCTCCTCTCCTTTAACACGGCATTTTACAAAGATGCTTCCCACCACATGAAATGTTTTGGGGGGAAGGATGACTCCCAGAGAGCTATGAAATGGTGAGAAGGAACGCGACGATGAGGTTATAAATAAAACAAGTTTTTAAATTTTGCTCGAATATCCTTTGCCTGTAGTTGTTTGCAAAACACTGGGTGTGCATGGGGAAACCACAAAAGCAGATCCTACTCTCCTGAAGAACAAACCATCCTTCAGGTGTCAGGATCTGGGGAGCTCCCCTTCTATGAGTGCCCAGGGTGCTCGGTGGTGCCTGGTGCATGGAAAGGGGCTGAATTAAATCACAAATCACACAATTCCAGGACAGGGCCTAATTGCTATTTGACAGAATAGACTTACTTTTCATTTTTCTCTGGAAAACAAGCCATCTCCCAGCACTGTGTACCCGGCTCAGAGTGGCTCTCTGGTGACCCTGGGGTGTCAAAGCGAGGAGGGGAATCAGCGGTGGGGCCGGCTGTGCCGTGGGTAGTGTGAACCTCCGTGCACGCCTGGCCTTCCTGGACCTGGAATATTGATGAGCTGCGAAAAAAAGCAGTGAGGCTTGTTCCTGTGATTTGCTGTGCCTGCTAGCTCTGTCTCTCTGTATATACGTATACATGTGTGCATGTGTGCTAGTGTGGGTGTAAGTACATATTCTCAAAATATAAATAAATATAAATAAGCATGCATGCACATTTCTGCAGAAATATTTATACAGATTAAAAAAAAAAATAACAGGAAGGGAAATTATGATGAAGTAGCAGCATTTTTGCTCAAAGGACTTGCTGTGCATGGGGGAAAATGCATTGGCAATGGATTTTTTTTACCCGAACGTCAGCTCAGCAACTTCACAAAACCTGATTTCCAACATGGCCTTCATACGATTGCTTTTATCACTTTCTCTCATTGTGTCCTTATGTGCAAGGGTAAAGACTGTTCTACTGCATCCAAGTACAGTGTGCTAAAGGGAGGGTGAGCAGTGGGGAGCCGTGCCTGTGCCACTGTCCTTTGCCTGTTCCTGATTCCATGGCCTGAGGCAATGGTTTGCATTTTTAGGACAACAGCCGGCTATCTGCAAGCAGGAGACCACTCGTCAGGCTTCATTACTGCACACAAAATGACACTAGTGAGCCTGTGGTCACAACTGTGCTTATGGTGCGCTGAAAAGCCATTACATCTCATTGCAACAAAAAACTGCACGAATGTACAGGCTGACCAGCTCCATAAATTGCCAAAATCCTGACAGGTCAGCTTATTTATGCAATGTAGTACCTGCAGCACGGTTTCTGGGTAGAAGCTATTGTAAGGGACCAGGAATTAAGGAACCTTTTCAGCAAAGGTGTTTTATTTTAATAAGCAATACTCCTGTTTTCTGTATTGAGCACTGAGAAAATAAAGAATTTAATTCTGCTGCATGCTTGTAGCATTAGGCATGGTCAGATGAAGTGTCTTCCCCTTTTCCACATTAACAACCCTAAAAGCATAGTTAAAATCTAATGACTAGCATTAATGGATTTTCATGTTTGATAATGCTATTCTTCATTGTTTAAATTTTTGGTATTATACACATCACATTGACATATCCCATATATAACATTTTAACTTAACCATAAGTGAACTGGCTTCTGCTATAATTACAGGCATTATTATTTAAGTCGGATAATGACTATATTTAATAATGTTGCATGTAAAGGGTAAAACTCAAAGAGACAAAGAAAATGCACCCATTAGGATTCTGGAACATTCCCTTCTGAAAGGAAATTCATATCATAATGTGGCTAGCATTTATTTATTTTACATATAATTGGCAGTCATTGGCAAGTGCTGTGAACAAAAGAACTGTGGGCCAGATTCTGACCTTGTGTGCGTGTTTATGTGTACATGTAAAGAGACAGAGGGGATAATTTTATCCTGGGGGAGCAAGATATGTAGAAAGAGGGTCTTTTCTGAGATCAGATGCTATAGCTGGGCAAAGCAGAGAGGCCTCCAGGCCCACAGTGGCTTTCTCAAGTAATTTTACTTCCCTAGCATCATTTGGGAATTACAGTTATAACACTGTTAAATAACTTCAGGTCACCGATGAGGTTGTCTCAGTGCATGGGCATTGTAACTGAGATCAGCATCAGGATGTTTCTTATTTATAAATAAAATTGTTGCTGTACCCACCAAATATTAGTATACATTTTCCTTTCCTCAAAAAATGTTCCTTTTCATATTCTAAGATACAAATGCTCACAAACATACATTCAATGCTAGGTTATTGTGATGGGGAGAAACTCATCATTGGTGAAAATCCTGCTTCATTCAGGGTGGGGGGGTTAACTATAGGTCTTGCACCCAACCTCTTAGTGGGCAGCAGACTTCTGTAAAGCACTTATTTCTATTGCAATAATACCTGGCCTTTCAGCTTAGCTCTTCACTTTCTTCAAACGTAAAGGACATTGGGTATGTTAAAATGTGGGGGAGGAGAAGTCTCTGCAGAAAATACTTCAGGGGACTCAGCCATGTGGATTGAACTTTACCTGGAAGCTGCATTAAACTTTTCCAAGGCCTCTGGGGTTCAAAAAATGTAGGATGCTGTCACATTGATTAAATATCTGGGTCTTGACAGAAGGTCCATCAGCTGTAACTTTGAAGGCCACAGATATGATGATGGAAGTACAAAAGCAGCCCATGGACCTATGAATGGCAATGCATTACTTTAAAAAGATTGATATATTGTCACAGTAACACCTACCAGTAAAAGGAACTAATCTGCCAGAGGTTTTTCAGCATTCAGTTATCGAGTTGCTCCTGTAGTGACTCTTGCCACTGATACTGAGTTATGTGGCTATAGGCATCCTGTAATGTGCTTCTTCCCAGCACATACAAGGCAATGTATAGGTAATTGCTTTCAGCAGTTCATACTGGTGTCAATAAATGGAAATTTTATTGAAAACTATGAGGTTGCTGTGGTTGCATCCAAAGTTAGGGATTGAGAGTCCACAAACCAGGTGCTAAGAAATGTCTTACAAATAATTCCAGTGTCATTTTTGTCTTGATTGCTTAAGCATGAACTCTTTTAAGTAAATATATTCTCTAGAAATAAAGCTGGGGTGTAGCACAGTCCAATAGCTAGAAAAACTGGACTAATCATTTGAGAGCTACATTTCCGTGACTTATATTGGCCTGGGCTGACCTTGGGGAGGTGGAGAGTTTTGAGATTTTTTTCCATTTACAAAATGAAACCCTTTTTATAGCTAACTTTACCCAGGAAAGTTGCTGGAGGCTGAATTTTTTTCCTAAGAATGACACTACACAAGTCTTTTGGTAAGATCAGGTGGGCATGTGCACTCCTGGTTAAGAAGGTTTTCACCAGTGAGCTGAAGATCCCCGCGCCTTGGTTGAGATGCAGTAACAGAACAGGTATATGGTGCTAACCAGCTGTGCTCTGAGGATGAGCCAGGAAGTTATTCTGTGATTCTGCATAAGCCATCTCCATGGTACCTCATTTTCAACAGAGGTGGGAGCCGACACATTTCCCTTACATCATGCCTAACAAGCACGAGTACAGTCCGTTTTGATATCTTCACTGGCATGGTGGAGGGAATTAACCACTGGACAGAAACAGCTTTGCATACGAGGCTAGCAGGAGATAGCAGCTTGCCTGGTCATAGCATCAGAGTGTTATTTTAATTAATTCCAGAAGTTTAAACACAGACCCAACTCATTGAAAAGTACCTCAGACAAACTACAGACATACAGACTGTAGTCTAATAGCTTCATCAGTTTGGAAGAGGAAACCTGCCCATTTATCCACTGTATGTTTAATAACACCTGAGATAGTTGCTGGGCAGTGGGATAACATCAAATCAATTAAGCAAAAGGAATATCAGCAACTGGTCTTTTGTTGTCATCCACCTGAATCATCTCCTGAAGCACAAGACTCTGAATTTTAAAGGTAGGGGCAAGAGGAACAGATATTTACCACTTGGATAGTGTTGCAGATTTCATGCTAAAGATGCTGCCTGTATCTTACTTGATAAGTGCCCACGTCATCCCAGTGCAGGAAGTGGCTTTCAAAGGGATGAGGAAAACTGAACCAGATAGCAAGTGATGTGTATTTGCATGCAATAAAAGCAGTGTTTCCTGGGCCTGCTGGATGTCTTTCCCGAGCATCCTCCAAAGAACCTGGTGCTCTGAAACCAGCTCAACTGCACACACCACCAACAGTGACAGAAAAGTCTCCCTGCGTATCTTGGCACCATCACAGTTACACTACCTTCTGGCACTTGTCCTATCTTCCTCACTTTGTTGTAGGATGTATTTTGGGGTATATTTTTATGGCTTTATGGCAAGGTTAATTTGACCTATTCAATGTCCCAGCGATGAAGGACACATGCACAAAGAGACGTGATATCTTGCCATCTGTGTTTCTAAAGCTGCTGAGCTACCGGGCCTCTGGAGCAACCACAGTAAGGTCAGCAGCTAAAGTTGTCTGTGCAATGGGGTGAGCACTGACATCCTAAGCAATGCAAGTGGGGAGAAAATGCAGATTTGCAGAGGCTTGTGTGTGGTTATTAGTGCAATACTAACCCATGTGGTAATTAGCACAGGTATCACACCAGGGCTCAGCTCAGCTATTGAATTTCTCCACCTCACATCAAGCCCCAGTCCATCAAAAGAAACCTACCATACCCTAGTGCAGATGATTTTACAGCAGAGGAAAGATGATCAGTGTCATTTCGCTTCTCTTTCACTTTATAAACAAAGCACATTAGTTATGCTGTGTGATGGGAAGACCGTGAGACCTTCAGTTGGATTTCCATCAGAAGTGCTGGATCGCTAAAGCTGACCCTCTCCCTAATTCCATTTAATGTAGTTATCCCCCTCCTAGAGCAGACACCCCTAAAGGCACCACATCCTACTGGTCAGCAGTAGCTGGGTCATGATGCCATGGCCTCAGAGATTTTGAACAGTTGGCATGAGTAAGAAGAACCCAGAAGAAGAGAAATCAGAAAACAGATCCCAGAGCCTGGTACGCTCCTTCCTCTTTTCCACTCCTGCATCAAACCCTGTTACATTTCTTGTAGTCAGAAGGTCTTGCTGAATATTTGGTTGACATCAGTTTTCCACCCATCCATGTCCTCAAATGTTTTAATGCTGTAGGGATAAGAGATTGTTACACTACCTACAGAAAACGATGACATAATAGTAGTGCTGTAGAAAACTCTCAAATATACAGATATTTCAATTTATTTTAAGTGTTCCATCTGGAATATCATAACGCACTATTTACTGCTGCTCCTATATTTAAAACTGATAGGCTACACTTATAGCAGCTGTTAAGATAATAACCAATGGGGGACAGATTGATATATAATTTAATATGCCAGCATTTCAAAAGCTCTTAAAATAGTTCAGACCCATTTCATCTTCAGGGTTTACATATGTGCAGCCTTACAATTTCTAGGGTGAAAATCCCTTATGACTTATTGAGCCTTTAAAACCCAAGGTTATCACCTGAGACAGTCTGACCTAGGAATACTGTGTTTGCCAAATACCCTGATGCATTGCCTTTAAAAATCTAACAAAAACTGAGTTCCAGGTATTCTTTTTTTTACCAGATCTAAAATTACTCCTTTCCCTTTTCCCTTTCCCCCTTTTTAATTCTGAGCTGTTAGGCTTCATCACTGGGATTGATTTTTCACTCATCTTACACTGAAAACCTGCTGAAGTCAGGTCATCACAGAAATTAAGACCAAGACCCATGGTTTCCACCTCGAAATGTATATAATTCTTCATTCTTCTATTGGGCCACTAGTCTCCTCTCACAAACCAAACACGGGGCAAAACCCTCATGCTCTTATGAGCTAGATGAACATTGTGTTGGTATGAAAATATAGATTTCTTGCCCAGAAGACACCTAGAGTCATTTTTACCTTATGGTTAAAAAAACATAATTGTGCATTACTGCACAATATGATGCAATGGAAAACTGGAGATGATCAGATACTTGAATGTAACAGTCCATCTCCACCATCTTAACCCAGCTCCCTCCTCCATCATTGCCCATCACTTGTTCATCTGTCCATTTCCTTCACCTGATTTTCAGAAGCTCTGGTTGCTGGCTTGTGCCTCTGGCTTGGACAGGAGCAGCTGACATCCAGCACTCAGAGATTCTGATGAGATTGGCTTAAATGGAATTACGTCTCTGGCGATGAAACTGAGACCACATTTTTCAGCCCCTTCTCACTCACATCCTCTTTTTCTCACCACTCATCCCCCTCCTGCTTTAGGGTGCTTTAACGTGATAAGATGCCATACACAGCCTAAGCTGCTGTTTCAGAATTGTGAGAACTAGCTAATGCATGTACACTGTGTGTACATATTTTATTATTACCTTTCTAGCACAGTCAAGTCTGTCAAGGAAGTATGGCTTTATTTTATGGTTTTCCATTATGTTTAATGTTTTACACCTCAGGAATGTTTTATAAGTCGGGCATAAGTTGTAAAAGCAATTGAATCCGAATCAGATATGCAGTCTAACTCCACGTCCCCTATTAACTTTTTCATCTCCCTGCAGAAGTTGTTTCTGTCCATATTTTTATTTCAGCTGGGCTGAGTGGGAGAAAGAACTCTAAGGGAGGTCTTAGCAGATGGTTGTCACAAACTGCATACGGCAATTGAGAATTAGTGTGCAAGCATATGCAACCTGGTACAGTATGAAACATTCCAGCATATGAACACTGAAGTAAATCAAGCTTGGACAGAATTTTTTTTTTTATTATGAAAATTAGAATTTAGTTTCTCTTTTCATCTGCACATATGGATCTCAGGGTTTCGCAACATATGGGGCCAAACTCTGGACTTAAGTGTGACTCCTTGGAAATCTTGGTAGTTAAACTTAGTGAGAATTTGGTTCACCAAGTTTAATGTAAAAATAAAACATGCACAAATACAAACACAGCCATTGTGTATGCATGTATATACATGTATATATAAATCACGTAATTTTACTGTCACCCTGCTCCACATACTCTCTAAATAATCTGTGATAGAAATCTAGTGAAGAAAAGAATAGAGAAGAAAGGTGGTTCTGAAAACTATAACTTGGGTGCATATGTTGTTTGATGCAGCACCTTTTCTGGAAAAACTGACTGGAACGGGAAAAATACCAAGTGGAGGAGCAAACACCCTTTTGTAGGTCATGCTTTAAACAAGCAGGAGGAAGGTTGCCTTGAGATATGGTAACATTTGAGCAGGTCTTTGACTGAGCAGGGCTCAGGTAGCATCTGTTCCCCTGTGCCCTGCTTTCCAGGCTGCAGGAGTGACCCTGATCCAGGCCGGTGTCACCCACCTCCCCTCCCCTCCCTCCCTCCTGTCCTCTCAGCACTCAGGGTGCAGAGCAAGGAGGCAGGGGAGGGATTTTGGGAGTGGATTTCGCTGTGAGAGAGGCTCCTGGAAAACACGCCTCAATGCTTTCTTAACCTTCCCACTTGCCCTTCTCACTAAGTTACGGCAGAAAAATAGAACTGAAATGGAGAGAGGGGAAAGAATGCAAATACTGGCACACAAGGAAATACTGAATTACATATTGGTCGACCAAAACACAAATCAACTCAAAACTACAGGAGTCCACCAACATGCACATAAATCATTTATAACGATAATCCAAGGCTAGGTCCAAATCTCATTAAAGTATATGAATCCTTAATCTATTTTGGCAAAAAAGAGCCAATACACATTTTTTCTTTTTATCATAAATTACAGTTCTGTGGCACTGTGCAAATATTACCAAGCTGTAAGACAGCTGTGCTCCATTAAAATGTGTAATGGTCGCTGATTTCTTACAGCACATGGTCATCAGGCTGAATCTACAGCCAGTAATTAGGAAGATGAAATGTTTAATTGTGCCTTAATTTTGATAAAATTTATCTGTCACACATCCCGTAGTCAAGCAGTATGCTCACAAATCAATGTCATCAAGCCTGAGCAAGAACTGAAGCACCACACTCTTGTTCCTGACACATTCATTTGAATATCAAACTGCTCCGGATGAGCCACCAGACTAGCAAAACAAGTAAAAACTTTCCCGATGAGCATGGCTTCTGTGGCATATGTCTCACCACCTAGGCTAAAAGACACAGAGGTCAAAGCAAAAGGCAGGTAGTTGCCTTTTGTCTCTCACTCAGCAAGTTCCCTGGGCACAGTAGCCCACCTAAAAATTTTTTACAAGCCAAGACCTTCTTATTGACTACTTAATCAAGCCTCAAGGGTTGGGAGGCAGTGGGGTCAAACGCTGGCTTTCATTCCTTATTTCTCCCCCTCTTATTTGTTCTTCTACTGAAAAGCCATGTGAGGCAAAGCCAGCGTCCATTGTGTAGGCGAGAGGCAATCACTCACTTCCCTGCTGGCAGTACAGCAGTGCACATTACAGCAACCAGTCATGTGCAGATTATTGCCACACATATGCATTATTTTTTTTTCTTTCTTTTTTTTTTTTTTTTTCTTTTTTACACCAGAGTCCACATGGCACATCAAAATGGTAGAGCACTGCCTGAACAGTGCCCAGTTCAATTTTTGAAAAATGCAGGCTTTGCTTTTAACACATCCAAATATGGGACCCATTTTGTTCATGTATGATTCTTTTTTGTCTTTCTCTCTCTCTTTGAATCAGACTAACAGCAACGGTACCCAAGATAGACTGACTACTTTACCGTGATGGTGGGCACACTGGCCTCTGCTAAAAAATGCTTCTTAATTGTTTTCAAAAGGCCATTTTTGATATTGCCCATCTGTCCTACTGGAAGGTACAGTTGTAGTACAATAGCACCCCAACTACAGGGACTGAACCCAGCAGTGCTGGAATAATGAACATAAGCCTTCCACTGTTTAAGCAAATAGACAGTGCCCAGAACTTCAGATCCTGTAGCTGACCCAGAAGCATTGATACATGGTCCAGACAGACTCAGGGAAAGAAGGATAACACTGGTCTTCCTACGGGTCTCCATGCAACAGAGGCTACATAGGGACCTTGGTGGCATGAGTGAAAGCAGTTATCACTTCCCTGATTTGCAGCAAAGTCACACCAAGCCTCAGGTATCATATGGATTTGGGGTTGGAAGAGCTTACCACTGTGTGTTCATTGGACCAAACCTCCTGGTGTTGGGAATCTGGTTTCCCTTTTGCACCTATTGAAGGAGGAGTCTCTCTGTGTCCCAGCAGAGAGCAAAAGCCCTGGTTTTGCTTCACTAAATTAGACCCCTGTACACACAGCCATGTTTTCTGCAGACAGCTGTAAACAGAAGATCGTTGAAAAAGTGGCAAAAAGGCAGCTTTGGTAGCATCTGCAATTCTGATAGCCCATTCAGAGAGACAAAAGCTTAGAATGATATTCAGTCTGCTGTTAAAACATGAGATTGCGTAATAGTGGGTTGCTTACTAGTCTCATTTTCCCTACAAAACAGCCAGGTGTCCATCCTTGTTCTTTTAAATCTGAGAGCAGGTTTTGCTAACCCTCCCCATGAGGTCCTGTTAACCTACCTGCTGATTATATTGCCGTTGCAGTTTTTCTGCCGTTCCTACTCCAGACCCAGAAGATCATCTGCAATGATTGATCAAAGGCCCCAGCTGGGGTTGTCACATGAAACCCTGTTCTCCCTCTCTCCGCTTAACCTTCACATGAGCTTGATTTTAAAAAGTCTAAATAGATGAGGGACCAGAAAGTTAATATCTCTGCAATAACAGTCATAATTAGCTGTATGAATATGCTCCTGTCTTGTTTGTAATAACCTTGCTGTTGCATTTCTGCTGTGAGTATAAAATGTATATTTCTTATCTATGACCTCTCTGAAACTACCTCAGCCTTAATCCGGAGTATGTAATTTATCTGAATTTAGTTGTTTAGCCACCATTCTAGAGTTCTTTTCCAACAACCAGATGCCAGCTTTAGTAAATGCTTCAGGATCATAGGCCTGGATTCCATTTTCTGCAACAACATCTCACATAACATTTTGATTTAATTTTCCAAAAAAATATTAGATAACCAGATTTACAATCTTAAGAACTAGTTAAATTCTTTGAAAATCAGTTAGCTGCTCTGAACAGGTCAGTTGGTCAGTTTTCTGCCCATTTAGAAACATGTATTTACAGAGAGATACCAAATGTATCTTTTGATCCTCAGCTATCATGCAGCTCTTGTATGTTTCAGATTAAATTATCGTAACACACTCTGAAGAAGACTACACACTGAAACAACCACAGAAACTGGGGCTAAGGCAGAATTATTGCTTGCTTTTCACCAGCATAGCTTTAGCACTGTGCCATGGACAGCACACCCTCACTATGGACTTGATGGTTTTGACTTCACAGCACTAAAAGTCTTAAAGCACACGTCCTGGAGAGGTCTTCCCATGACATATCTCTTGCTATGAACAGCAGGGATTTACTTATTTATCTGTAATCTATTCTTAATTTTGAGTTTCTTTCTTGCACAGTGTTGACATAGGAGAATCTCCTCACCTTCCCATCCTGGGTTTTGACAAGATACTGCTTGTAACATGCAGAGGGTGTTGTAATGCAAAAAGAATTGCTTTGTTTTATGCTCAGTTGCCACGTTTAGGGTTTCTCTTGAGTCTGTGCAGTAGGGATGCTTACAACAAATAGAAAGCTCCCTCTTTTTTTAATGTACATAAGTACTGAATCTTCAAAATATTGTAAAAATACCATGGGTGACAAAAAGGCATAAAACCACCTGATGATATTATCTTCATCAAAAATCTTGCTATTCTGTCTGCAAAATCAACAATAACCAAGGTATGCAATCTAGCTACCAACTCCTTCTACCCTGGATAAAAATGTAAGTACAAAAATATTGATTTTGTGCTTCTAACCTGTCAATTTTTGTCATAAATGAGTAATCTGATGTAAAAAAATCATTGAATAGATACGCAGGATTTTTAACAATGGAGAATATTACAAGCTCCACCATCCTGTCTTCTCTGATTTTGTTATTACTGCTCTGCATCATTTGGATACACCCCCTGTCCCCCATGACAGCACACTCTTAACAAACATTAGTTTGGAGTAAATGTGAGATTTTCAATTGTAAGTGCTGGAAAGGAATGCAGGAGATATTTCATCACAGGTTTCATTTCATAAGCCTCTTCTGAAATGTCCTTGCTCTCCTTTATTCCCTCTTATATTTCATAACAGTACTGGAGGCTATAGTAAAAAGATTTCTTATCATTTTCCAATCATTTTTCAGTTTTGCTCAGATTGGTTCCAGTTCTTTCATGTTAACGAGATTACAGATTTTAACAGTGATTGTGACAGTGTTAGCAGCCTGTAATCTGTCAAATCCCTCAGAAGCCTGTTTTAGCTAAGATTCCTTATATAATTGTCTGGTTTACTTATTTACTTAGTTAATTATATGAATTTAGTGCCTTATGGTAACATCTCAAGAGATAAAGCTTGCAATCAAAGTATTTTTGATTACCAATGTAAATTTTAAGATCTTTGTGGTAGCCAAGCATAAAGTTATAAATCCCTTCTGAGGTAGCCAAACATGCAGGTAACTATGCTGTTACCATTAGTGTTATAAGAAGATGTCCTTCTTTTTCTTTTTTGGAGTTGGTTTTTCCCCACAGACAACCCATAACAGGGGGCTCGGTGGGGGTCATCTTCAACTCAGCATGTATGAAGTCTGCAGAAATTTCTGCATGGGTTTCTAGATTGATGTAAATGATCTGTAGTTGGAACCTCAATGTAACATGTTCACACCCAAGTGATAGTCTCACCACTTACACTAAATGTTTTATTGTCTGCCAAGTGACTCTTTATTATTTATTTATATTAGACTACCTACCTGCTCAGATAATGAAAAATGGGCGCCTGCCATAGACAGCTCACAGCCTGGCTTTCTGAAGAGACAAAACAGATGATGGAAATAGACAAATAGTGTGGGTAAGTGAGGAAATGAGAAATAAAAATGTTTCACCATGTAAAAAATAGACTCCTCTCCCTCTGCTTAGTCATTGTCAACTGGCATTCTTCTGCTGACACTGTATTAAAAACTAATTGTAAAGATGAAATTACATGAGCATAGCATGGCAGATTTCTGGATTTAGACAGAAGCTTTTCTTCAAGCATAACAAGTGCTGATAAGAAGAGGGTAATGATGTTCTCTGTTGAAATCTCTGATTTTTTTGAGACAATATCAGCACTTTCAACCCTGTACACTGTGGTTATCCTTTCAACCCCCAAAGTGCTAATTCCTTCTAATAGCTTCCAGTTAAAACCAAGGTGCTCCTGTAACCATTAATATGATCGTTCTACAAATCAGTTAAGGTCAAAGCTAATTCCTTTAACTATCCCTTCATAACATTCTAGTCCAGTTTCAGTTTGCAAAAGGAACAATCTATGTGAAACGCATCAAATACAGATTTGAATACCGCATATTGCATGGGGCTGGCTTGGGTTAATTTGTGTCCATCAATCTTGCTTGCACATTATGAGTCTTTCCTCTGTCTTTTTCTCCCAACTTTGTCACCGGAAGAATATGAGAAGACTGCCATTCCCATGGGAAGATCCTTTAAGGTCAGTGCAGTGCCAGTGGATGCAGCCAAGCTGCCTTAAATACCACCGATTGCAGAAGTGCTGCAGGACTGAAAAACTGTGCTGTTAAAAATCCATGTTTGCTTCGTTTTTATGTTTGTGAAGGGAGTGGCACAATGGTACCCTCTGCTCATTGATCTGCAGATGTTATAAACATGCAAATTAATCATCAGTTAATGTTACATACAAACCTACAAACCTACATTTCACTTGGTAGCAACTAAACCAAAAAAAAGTAGTTCACAAACATGTTAAAAAGGTCTGACAAATTCTGTAAATGAACATATGAGAGGTCATAGCTATCATAGCCAATATCAAGATCTTACTTCAGAACAGCGCATTGTCCTGCTAAAACACTAGGAAGGAAAAAAAAAATCAAACCAAATCTTTAAATCTTTGCCTTTTGGGGATCTTTTTAACTAGTTTTTGTAAGACCTCAGGAAATTAGTATCAGTGGGTTGGTAGAATGAAAACTAAAATGTACAGGAATGACTGCAAGACATAAAAAATATGCTGCAGAATTATTTGGAAGGAAAAGAATGTGCTTCTATCATAATGCTTAAATTAGTCATTCTACAATAGTTTTTTAGTATGTTTTCCTTACCCACATTCTCTGGTCGTTACTTTACATATGAGTACTGTTATTAAGATAACACCTAAAGGAAACTAGGTATAATTAAAGTCTTTTTTGTCTATGATTTTTTTACTCATTTAATCAGAGAGAAAGGATAATGCAATGCAATTAGAAGACTGTGGAGCCCCCAAAGAGGGAAAAGACATTTCAAATAATTTACAAATAAAAAAACAACTTTTGCTGTTTGCAGTATCAGCATGCAGCTTTTCATGTGCTGAACAAATCTAGAAAAATCAATTGTTTTGAGGGAAACCCTTAGAAAAGAAGAGTGAAGTCTGTTGAATACATTTTCAACATAAACCATTCATCCATTTCTATTTAGGATTTATTTCTTAGCACCCTGGTTTAGAAGGCTACAAGCCAATACTTGGTTGTAGTCCAACTACATCCCACATCCCCCAGGCAGATGATTTTACATTATAATAAATTAATATATTTTAAAACAAAAGCCACACATGAACCCAGAAAAATCCTCTGCCAAAGAAGGTGCCCTTATTCCTCGGGCAGCATTTGGAGCCTGAGGCAGAAAGGTACAGGGAACACAATTTTTAAGGAAAGTATTTAAATTCAGGATTTTCTGGATTATCAGGACCTGGCACAGCCCCAAATATTTGAAAGCTGCTTCCTCAGAAAAATGGGCTCCACAGTACTGACAGCGGGAACAAAGCCTCATCTCCAGCCTGCATAACGCAGTGTCCATCTGGACCGCGGCCACGGCGGTGAGTGACGGGGGTGAGCTGGGGAGTGGGCCCAGCCTACAGGTCCCCACTTCAGTGAGCCGGTGGTAGCGCACCTCGGCAGAAGAGGCTCTGCTCGGGCCAGCCAATCTGCCTCTCTGCAGTTGTATGGGCTACATACCATAACGCCACAAGCTGCCACGCTGTTGCCTGTGCTGCTCTTCCAAGGCAGCGCGTGCCTGAGCCCTGCCATGCCTCTGCTCTGCAGTTTTGCCCTGACCGCAGAGGGGGAGCAGCGGGTTTGTCCTAGAAAAGGACAAAAAAATCCTCGGACCCGTTGGACCGTTCGTTACCAGCTGTAAAGACTGAAAGGAAGGAGGTAAATACAAACCTCACAGAAGCAGTTCTGTGGTTTCGATAAAAGGACGTTCCATTTCTACTCTGTCTTAAGACAGGCACAGTGTCTAAATTCTTAACCTGCAGGTGAAAGTGACATGTCCTGATCCAACAGTGCACTAGGGACTCGCACGTATGTGCCATACAGTCACAGCGCTGCTTTCAGCGAGCGCTGTTAGACTCGTCATATGTGCAATAATTGGCTTTTGTTTGAGCTACTTGGACCAGAAAAAAAAAAACAAAAAAATCAAAAACCAACTTCTCCTGCGCTGACCCTGGGCGCCAGCCATATTGAAGAATGAAGGGTTGTTGGCCTGCGGTGCCAACATACTCCACCTTCACGGGGAGGCCGTGCCCCTCACGCTCCAGCAATGCCAGACGGCGCTCGGATGAGGCGGGCTGGGTCTGGCAGGTGGTGGCACAGGAGGTAGTAAGTGAGAGCAGCACAGCATAACTAGCTGTAGCGTAGCAGTAGAATAATATCCTCGTGTCCTCAAAACTGTAGGAGTGTTTTTGACTTTGACTGGTTCCAATACCTAACAAATATGAGATCATGGCTTCTGGCATATAAAGGGCAACTTCGTAGCCATGCCAGTAAGACTGGCAGCGGTGGGAGGAGGTGTCACCCACCCTGTACCAACAGGTGGTCCATTGACTTCAAACCAGAATCAACACCTCCTCTGTATGTTGCCCCAAAGTGCTTTATATTCACCTGGTCTACATCCGTGCAAGCCAGCAGCTCCCACAAAGGGATCCCTCATGTGGTAAATCCCCCTTTCTTTTGAACTTGGGAAAGCAGCACGGTGTGCTGTGACCCAGGTTGGCTTTGTTTGCTGTTTTAACTCTCTGCAGTAAATAACTCCTTGTTCTCAAAATGCGCTCCTCTGAAGGAACACATATCTGGGGAAGCAAACAAGCAAAAATATAAATGTGAGAGCAGAGGCAGACAAGCTTACAAGTGCTGGGTCCAAACACAGCTAGACAACTTCACTCTGCAATAAAAGTCTATGAATAATTGATTTCACTAGCTGAAATGAAGACTGGGTTTTGAAAAGCTGGGTTTGGTATCAAAAGTAGTAATACTCTGGACTGAAAAACATCACAGTGAAACATTTTACTGAAATCATCCTCCAAAATGTGTACAAAAGCCCCATTTTCCAATTATGAGTATTTCAGCACCTAACTTTTTTTTTTTTTTTTATGCCAACAAATTCTTGTCTCTGCCAGCTTGTTTAAGGAAAAGCAAGTCTAAAGCAGGGGTTTGCACTCTGGAGGATTTACCTTTCCCATCAGTAACTGTGGCTGTGACTCACAGGTGAGAGTGCCAGAAGGTAGAATTAAGCAAATGGCTCTAAACTTCAGTGACACATATTGTTCTGTTGGATGCACGCCCAAAACCAAAGGAGATTGAAAGTGTGTGCATGTGTGTGTGTACGTGTGTGTGAAAAATGTTACAAATCCATATAATCATGTTGATGTTTGCATTCTTTATGGGAGACCAATGGAAAATAGGGATTATTTGAATTCACTGCAGTTATAGGGAGAAAGTGGTCATGAACTGTGTTTTATGAATTCTCCAGACCAATCTGGCTTTTCACTTAGCTAAGTATTTGGCCAACGCAGTTGTGAGATGATGAGGTACAGGCAACATGGTCAAAACCATACAGGTACAGGAACAGCACAATGAATGAGACATCCTATTTACATCAGGTAGCAGGGAAAGATATCAGCTGATGAGGATTTTTGGGCACTTCTATGCACTCTAGCTGAAAAAAAAATGAGGGAACTAAAAGGTCTTTCATTCTGTAATTTTGCCTCTAGAGCAAAATGATAAAAAGACATTGATTGAAAAAGCTAACCTCTGGTTGTTCTTGGTGCAAAGAATTCTCCCAGCAACAGAGTCTGGTCAAGGCAGAAGAACCACAAGTATGCCAATGTATGGTCAGCTGGGAGTTTGCCACAAAACCAATACATCACCCAAAGGAGCTTTATCCATTAAGATTTTATTTTGTCCTTAAAAAATGCTTGCAAAACAGAGACTGGCTACTGTTTTCATGGTTATACTGCTGATTGGTTCTGTTCCCACTTGCAAGGCTCCATTATTATTAACCATATTGATATATGTCTTTGAGTTTCGGTTAGCAGCTGCATGATTCTCTCCTCTCACTGTTAGTACTGAAACATTCAACGGGAAAGCTTGAGGAATTGTTTTGCACTTTGAGGAAACAATAAAGGGAAGAGAAGAAGGGTAAAGTAAGTGACAGGTAAAACCAATGAGACCCATCCATTTTAGAGAATAAGCCAAATGTGAATAGAGCAGAAGAGAGAAGGTTAAAGCCTGCAGAAGTTAGAAAGCTAGCGTGCAGCTCTAGGCACAGGTTTCTGCATTTCTTGGACTTTACACTTCTCCCTGTTGAATCCTTCTGCTGTTAAGTGTCATACATTATTATCAACTTCTGTGTTACCATGGAGAAAAAGAGAGACAGGGAGAGAACAAATGCCAAAAAGACAATGGTAGAGAACAATTTATTTCAGAAATAAACCCCAGTGCTTTTAGAGACACCTACCTTTGAAAGTACAATGGAATCACTCAAAAAAGGGTCTTTATTTTTAATGGAAAGTTGGAACTGAAGACTGTTTTTGAAGTAATACCATAGCAGAAGGGGGCTTCTGAATAAATTCCTTGTAGCTGTGGAGTTACATAATTGTGGTTTTGGTCAAACTACACTTCTTTTCAGGGGAAAGATGCTAAAAAGGTATACAACGGTTCTGTGGGCTTTTTGTCTTTAAGAACTCCCAACTGATATTTTTTTTCATTCCCCAGTAAGAAGAAACTGGGTATTTGTTGTTATTTTTAAATGTCATTTCTGCAAATGTAGCCTCAGATAAAAAAAACAAGTTACATTGTTTCTGGTTTGAGTATCACCACAAACAGCAAAAGGCCTGAAAGGCCTTCATTTACATCTGTGCAGTGCCACAAAATTCAGATAAACCAGAATGCAAGATACAAGCAAAAATCCAGTTTGTGCTGATACCTGTGCTAATACTTCAGCATGTATGAAAAGAAAGAGTACTCAAAATAGGAGTCTTTTTGCTAAAATACATATAATTCTGTTCAAAGTAGATAAAGGTTTGAAGAATGAGAAGGTTTTTATCTAGAATGAAATCAAGTGTTATGTACAGTGAGATTACCAGGTGAGAAGTTTCTTTACTTCCCATGGCAATCATGTCTTCTCTTGTCAGCATATTTACAAATCACAGAATCTTAGAATCATTTAGATTGAACAAGACCTTTAAGATCATTGAATCCAACCATTATCTTAACACTGCCAAGTCCACCACTAAACCATGTTTCTAAGTGCCACATCAACACATCTTTTAAATACCTCCAGGAACTCCAGGTGACTCAATCACCTCCCTGGGCAGCCTGTTCCAATGCCTGACAACCCTTTCAATTAAAAAAATTCTCCTAATATCCAGTCTAAACCTCCTCTGGAACAACTTGAGGCCATTTGCTCTTGTCCAATCGCTTGTTACTTGGGAAAAGAGATGGACACCCACCCTGCTACAACTCCCTTTCTAGCTGTAGAGAGCAGTAAGGTCTCTCCTGAACCTTATTTCTCCAGGCCAAACACCCCTATTTCCCTCAGCCCCTCCTCATAACACTTGTGCTCCAGACCCTCCACCAGCTTCGCTGCCCGTCTCTGGACACGCTC
>JAVJGJ010000037.1:42392111-42413421 GCA_035590215.1 Microhierax caerulescens | reverse complement strand
GTCCCTCCTGCCGTGAGGGGCCCAAACCTGAACACAGCATTCGAGGGGCGGCCTCACCAGTGCCCAGTGCAGGGGGATGCTCACTGCCCTGGTCCTGCTGGCCACACGGTTTCTGATACAAATGTTGGCAAGTACTTGTATTTGCCACAAATTCTGCACCAATAGCTTTTCTATTTAAAATATTGCATTTGGTATAATAACTATTTTATTGGGAAATAAGTACTGTACATTTGACTACAGCATTTTGCTAAGGTTGGGCTCGAGGAGTGTACATTGATTATCATGCCACACATTGGAGCTAATAGATCTGGTCTGGTATTTGTTGAAGCACTACATTCATCGGGCGATGAAGCCCCGCAATAAAGAGAAACTAATGGAAGCAATTAGGAAAGAACACCTGTCGGTGGAAGACTGCAACCTCTACATTGACCATAGCCAGAAATTGCTCCCAATTGTTATTCAGAACAATGGAAGGCCTGTGGACTGTGAATACAGGCAATGATGGACTGCAATAAAATTTGCAAATGAGTTTTCACATTGTCCAATAAAATTCTATGACTTTGTCAATCTGTGTTGACACAGAACAACACATGGCTAAACAATAAAATTATATAAGAAAGGTGCTAATTGCTATTGTTGGTGAAAAGTATCTTCTGAAGGACCTGGGTCCAAGTTTTCTATTGGTCACAAATGGGCTTGAGTCTTTTGGTTTTATTCTAATCTCTGGTGGAAGTTTAGCCTTATTAGGCAGCTAAGGTCAGCTGGTGTTCTCCCTTCCACACCCAGGAACAAAATAACAAAGTTATTTGTAAGTCAGCCACAGCAGCAAACCATAAGGAGAAAGTCTTTCTGCACTGCATGGCTTTAGCCAACAGCTGACACAAAACTGCATTTTACTAGCAATATACTTTACATTTTTCTTGAATTGTAAACATAAACTGCCCACAAAAGGAGTAACTTTTGACTTTAAGAACTAGGGGGACTGTTAGAAAGAGATATTCAGGTAAAAGCATTTTTATGCTTTTTTCCAGTTCTCAGCTGGACAATAAATATTTGACATGCAATTTAATTATTCAGCTTTCCCTGTGAAAATAGGGAAAGGGAGGGGAGGAGATGCAGCAACAGTATTAGACTGGGAGGAAGAGGTCCAGGGAGGGAAGAAAAAGAGATGCTAAGAGAAGTCTGTTTGCAGTGACATCCACAGACTCAGCAGGCTGTAACGCACATGAACCATGAAAGACCTCTCAATATCAGATCTTTGTGTCCTTCAGGTGACCATGGTATTGCCAAGGGAGGGACTGGCAGGACTAACACAAGATCTCCAGTAGAAACCTGAGAAGTCAATCAAATGTTGCTTTTGAACTGGTTATCACCAAAACTTCACAGGAAAATATTCCTCCTAGTTTATAACTGCATGAATTTTTTTGATTATTACTCAGTAAAATCTGTACATTGCATTTGTTCTGAAGAGGACAGGCAATTCATTTTCCCTTAAATATACTTCCCCCCATTATGCTGTGATGTAAATGAGACTACTTCATGCCTGCAGAAAAGCCCAACCACAATATGAAGGTTTAATCAATAGACTTAATTTAATTTACAGTGATGAGCTGGCTCTCTTCAGGGTCTAATTTTCTCTTCTCTACAGAAAGTAGAACCCAATTTTTTGTTGGTGCAACCATTTACAAACAATAAGACACACATTTATACATAGAAATTGATTAATTAGAAGTCCATTAAAGGAATATAAATTGTAAGAGCAATTAAAATTAAGGTAGCACTGGTTTTGCCTGAGTAGAATCTTGTACCCATAAGTTCAATACACTTTTTAGAAGCAGATAGTTACTACTAAACTTCATTCTCTCTCCTCTTTTCTCCATCTTCTCTTTTTTATTTATTTATTTATTTTGCAGGAACCAGGTACAGAAGAGATTTCTGCAGATGTGCTCACAGTCTGACATATTCCGCAGGCTTTCCAACGGAGCAGACTACTTCTGAGACTAACTTTTACTCAAGATGTAAGAAGCATCAGAAAAAGGTATCAAGACAGTTGTCTTTTAATTATTTATTTAAAACCTAACAGTGATTTGTAGCAGAAACATGCTTCTTACTCTCAGTTCCAACCAGATCAACCTATGCATGAAAGCTTATATCTCTGTCTGATAATGGGACAGTTTTCAAACATAGAAATACAACATTTTATTGAATCCATCTGAAATTGTGTGTTAAATTCCCACTCTCATTGAACAGGAAAATAAATGGTTCCTTGAAATGAAAGTTTTCAGCGATGAAGAATTCAAACAACAGATTTACTGTAGGTTCTGTGGCATGAATAAAGAAATATGTAAGGATTTTGTGAGTGACTGTTTTCTCTGCATTAGTCTTTTCTTGTAGTGAACTATGAAAGTGAGAAGTAATCGAAGGGAAATTAACATGTTCACCTCCTTCTCCAAATGTGGAAATTCATCGTGTGTTTTGCAAGATGAGCCAAGTGCACCAATAGTTGGGGATGAGTCAGCACTGCACCCATCCAACAGAGGAAGCCAGCTTTGCACAGCCTGGAGAACAGATCTTAGCAGTGCACAGAGGCAGCACAAGGGCAATAGACACAAGGTGCAACAAGAGGAATTGCAATGAGATAGCAGGAAACAAATATTCACTGTGTGGGAGGTCAGACACTGGAACAAGTTACCCAGAGAAATTGTGGAACCTCTGTCCTTGGAGATACTCAGACTTGTCCAGACAACGTACTTGATGCAAATAGCTTTGTGTTGAGCAGGGATTTGGACCAGATAGATGGCCTTGAGTTAATTTCCTTCCTAAACTGCTCTGTGCCTTTTTATGCATCTACAGAGCCACCTTGTAAGTTGATGGAAATAGGAAAGCCTTACTGCCTCACTTCAATGATGTTTCTTGAAAAAAATCAGTAGCATCACCTCTTCCTTGAGTTACTGTGAAACAAATGAAAATGGTGTTTATAAAGGAACCATCTGCCTATAACCTGTGGTCATGTCCACAAAGTTTATTGTAGTTAGGAGGAAGGTGAAGATGAAATCAAGTTACTCATTGCTACCACGTGAAATAGGGGACTGAATACAAAGCAAGAAAAACATACACTCACCCGTCTTTTCAAGAGAGGAAGATCTACCATACTCTGGACACACAGCCTCATAATAAGGCCATGATGAGAACACATAAGTCATGATGAATACCTCTGGGATTCATTTTTTTATGAGATTGGTACTTGATCGCAGATAATGGCATTCATGTTTAATGATAATTTCACCAAATGGGCTGCTTTTACGTTTGTTTGATTGGGGTTTTTTCTATTTTCTTTTAGGGAAATTCTACTCATTAGCAAACAAATGTGCAAAATAGTTGGACTGATAGAAGACAGCATGGGTGGTCTCTTTTTCTTTTGCCAATAAGCATTTAACAAAATTTTAACACTTCAATATACCTTCAAAATGCAACAGAACTATTTATGTTATAGGCAGGGGTTTTTTTACCTAAGGCCGTTGATACTAATTGTTCCTCCTGGGACTGCTTCCAGCATAAGCCTTTTTCTGAAACATGCTTGCCTTGTTTGCAGTCTTCTTCCTTTGTTTGATAATGTACTAATAACTGGCACGGATGGGGTTACTCACCTGGAGGTTGCTGAATGTCATGTAAGAACTTTGGTTTGGATCTTCCTTGCTTTAAGCTAAGTTACAGCTGAACAAAAATTGATACCTTCTTTTTAGGTGCACAGTCTGGCAGCCTTATTCACATTGAATAGTTCTTTGTTCTCAGAGTAATCTCCTCAAATGTGGCAACTTAGTTTGTTCTGCAGAAGCTGATATGCACAGCACAAGGTGCAAGGTTAGAGCTGGAGGTGGGACAGCTGGCAGGGAAGTGTGGCACAGTACAGCACTCTAAGAAATCATGTAGAGTAAAATTATTCATGATTTGCTACATGCACAGAGGTCTTCCTGTATAAAAACTTTAAGAATGGCCTCACCTGGTACTCCAGGAAACAGCTAAAGCACTACGATTTGCTTTTCGTCATGTTTGTCTTAGTATTTAGGAGCATATGTATTTAGCATACTAACTGATACAGAAGTTACATTAAAACTCTTCAGTATTCAAGGCAAAAGTTATCAAACTTTTATTATAATTTTCTGCTAATGAAAGGGAGTGGATCAGATACAAGAAGAGACAGAAAGATGGGAAAAGGGAATATGCAGAAAATCTTAGCAAAAAGTATTTCTTAAATAAGGAAAGTGTAATTAAGATGCTAGCCCAAAGGAATAAAGAGATCTGGTAATATCACAGCAAAGCAGCATCAGAGATGTACACTAGGAATCAAAATTGAAGATTGGATGTTCAGTATAAAATAATGCATTCTTATGAAAGTAACAGAACTATAGTTTGTGCCTGAGTATCTTGAGTTCAATATACAAATTAATACTGCAACACCTCTTTCCATTTAACTGTCATTAGTTCCTACACCACATTTCTGAATTTATCCTTTATGCATAAATTACCCAGGAATAATCTGAGAAGACCTCACAATGCTGATACATCCAACTAAGTTCCTGATCAGGAAGTATTTACCAGGAGCTGGATTAATCTCATCTCACACTATCCACATCTAAGCAGTCACTCTAGTAATTGGAGAGAATTCAGCTTTTCCAGGGTATGTTTCATCTGGTCTCTAGGACAAGTATTTTAGAATGAGATGAACCCCACTAAAATATGACTTATCCAATCTGCTTCTGTTAGGATAAGAGAATTTTCCTCCTGGAGTCATCTAGCTCTCCTCAACAACTTCAGAGAAAGTCTACACAGTTATTTGAGATGAAATGCCTGACTTTCAGGTGATTGAAGTGTCTGCATATGTTAGTAAATATCCACCAGATACTATTCCAAGAAAATTGTCGTCCTAGCAGCTGTAGCAAATCTGAGTTCTATTTCTGGAGCAAAACTCAGTATAACCTTCATACGGGGTTATTAGCATAATAAATATGTTACTTCTGAGCAAAGTAACATAAAGAGGGAAATAATTTAAATTTTGCCAGGAATCATATCCAGGTTTCAGAACCCTAATGCGTGAAGACCTCTCCAAAACATCTCTTGTCCCAGTTGCCACCTACTGCAATGACTGGCAGGCAGCAATGGCTCCATATGGGCTTTTCATTCCTTATTGTAATTTCTGGCACACATCACATTAATTTTTGGCCCACCAGAAAGGTGTGGCTGTGCTGGTATACAGCAGTAGTGCAAGAAGAGATCACTTTTGTGCATGTTGAAAAGGCCCCTCATTCTGGTCACAGTCACACTGGGCATCTGTGATTGAGCAGGTTTTGCAAAAGCCTTGGATTGGCTTGCTCTGGTGTCCTATTCACTGCCTCAAAAAGATAAAAGGAAATTATTAGCAGTAGCAGTTCTATTATATTCTGTATTCATTCCCATAATAGCCAGATATAAAGTTATCCAGGTTTTGAAAATTGCTCAAAAGACTTAACTTTCTTTTGTTCAATTTAGCTGGCATATTTAGTTTGACTAAGAATAACTTTTAGCATTTAGTAGAATAAAATTTGCTTTTATGGAGCATGGGAAAAATTGATCCCAGGCATTGACAAACAAAGGAATGTATAGAGAATAACCATGCACACCGCAAATTCTGTCTGCAGTTGGCCTAGTAATAGTGAACTACCGCTGAGAAGTCAAGGTCATTCCCAGTGTGTTAATCTCAAGGCATCAGGACAGGATCATGCTTTTAGTCTGGTAAATATAGAAAATGCACATAGTTGCATGGGTAATTAAAACACTGGATGCCCCACTGGTCATTCCTAACTCAGTTATCAGCAAGACTCTCACTAATCATAAGTCAGGGATGAGTCTGTGCATGTGCTGTACATGTGGCTTTCTGCATATGTCTGCACATCATTTCACAGGAAACTATTTCACACTACACCAGCTTGGTGAGTAGCTGTTGTTCACACCCACCAAGAAATAAGTACATGTGAGAATAATACCTTTACAACTTTGAAATGTCCTTAGACAGACTTTTAATCTCCAGGCCATCATCCTGCTGTGAACTCTCCTCCTGACTTTTCACACTTACAGAGAACGGGAGTCAAGCAACACACCATAAGGAAATATGAAAAGACAGAAAAATTCTGGGAGGTGCAAAATTAAGTGTAAATAAAAATATGTCATCTTTTAAAAATATGTGGCTGTTTCACCCTCTATTTAAGCATAAGCAAGCATATACTGATATAAATTGGATTAGTAAATTAGATTGCAATGCTCAAAATGCAAGGTGATACTGATGCATTCTAACAATAGTCTTCAGTTCCATCTCCTTGGTGTCTGCTCCATATGTCATGGCTGGCACAAAAACACCAGTAGTTAAAACACCTGTGTTTTCACAGATTTCCTAGTACGTTAAGTTTAACCTCTGAAGGCCTTTTCATTCAGTCTGCTACTATTATTTGTATATTGAATGAAATATAGATCTCACTTCGCAGGGAAATAGTACAACAGAGTCCTTGACCTCAGGATCTTTCAGCTGAAGGCCTTGATATGTTGCTAGTATAAACCTTGATATCAAAACCAATTGATCATTTTCAGAGAAAAAATGAAAATGAGAAAAACAAAGGCAATGCCTACTTACATGCATCCTTTTAAAGAGGGAAAATACAAAAAAGGAAGGGCAGATTATGCCGAGCAGGAAAGTTCGTATTTAATGAAAACAGACCATAATACTCGCAAATCTTGTGTCTTGATTTATTTTTTTTCTGGTTTTGTTGTTTGCTTGGTGAGAAAATGGTCTACTGGTCCACGATATGGAGAAATGGTCACTGGCATGTGAAAAGCAACAGTGTGAATTAAGGATGGATTTGAAAGAAGAGGGGCCTGATGGCTGACATAGAGGAGGCAGAAGGTTATTTCAAGGACATGGAAAGGCTCACAAAAAGGATGATGGGAGAAGTGCGTGGATAGAGAAACAAAAGCACATTAGTAATAGTAAACCAGGAATAGGAAGAGAGGGCAGAATCCAGCAATTTGGACATGAAGAATTCTGGTCTTGTAGAAGACAAGGATTTCAAACTAAATGGAGAAACCTGAAGTCATCATCAGTATTTTATGGCCTTCAGGAAACTGGGAAAAAGGGAAAGGGAGATGGGGAACAGAAAATTGTGTACATAATCAAAAGTGACTAAGAGGAGAAAAAACTGGAGGCAATGGAAGTCTTTCAGTGAGAATATTACTGAAAAGATTTAGGTAGCTAAAAAACCAGATGTAATTTCAAGGAAATAATTTGTGGGAGGTGGGTGGGTGTACATAACCATGTGAAATTGGCTTAAAACCCAAATTTCTCTCTGTGAAGACAGTGTTTTACAAACCTTCCTTTCTCATTCTTCTGGAAAGGAGTGTTCCCTTTCCCTTAGTTTGCTACAAAGGAGCTAATCCTTGATCCTAAGACCCTTTATCCTTAATATCACTGGGATTCACAAAACCTGAGGAATAACTTCATTCCCTTTAACAAGTTCACATCAGTTTTCCAGCTCAATGTTTCACTTTTTTGAGTTTACTTATACGAGACAGCAGAGAGTTGAAAATATGATGACCCACCAAGGTCAACCAGGTACAATTTTGTTTTTCTGGGCACTACTAAATGTCCCAAATTATTCAAATTCCTCATTTACTTTTCCTCTAAAACTGCATCATAACACAAGCTGCATCCTGAGCAAGCACGTCTCCCTAGATGTAGCAGATGTATATTACTTTCTAAACGACTCAGTTTACCCCACCTTCTGCCTTGAATGGATCTCTCCTTCCTTGTCACTGTTGTCAGCTGAATCCTCCTTGTCTGGATACCAGAGGAAGTGAACAGAACAACTCTCACACAGTGCACAGATGGGGCAGCCCATCCAGTTTAATTTTAAGGAGTCAAAATGGCAGTTGTTCTCACTGGACTTTAGATATTTGCAAAGAATGCCACCTTGTAGGACAGTTTTGGTTTACTTTAAACAATTCACACAAATTTCACTCTACAGTTGTCTGCAACAAAATGTCACCTCCCCGTAAAGAATGATTAAGACAGGCAACACTGAACTTCACAAACAGGCTGTCTGACAATCTTGCTCCGTCAATACATGCTAGAGAATCATCATCCAAACAAACCAGACAAGCTGTCTCTTTTGACATCTGCTCCTGTTTCGGTACATGAATTATCCTCTTGGGTTATCCCATTTTCAGATGCTTCAGTATGGATGCCATCTCATAATTTACCTATTCCAACAATTTATCCATCTTTTCAACTGTATGCATAAGAAAAGGAATAAATAGCATAGAAAGAATGGCCACAGAAATATCACTGACATTTTCTGGGATGAAAAATATGTAAAATGGGAGCACAGAGGGATGTGGGTTGACATGGAATTCTTAAAAATTCCATTTTTGCCCCTAATAAAAAGTTTTAAGCAATCAGTACTAATAGTTTGTGAATATGCGAACTGGTAAGATTATCCTGTTTATTCTAACTGCACTAACTAGTAATGAAAAGCCTTCCCCCTCCTTTTGGCATCTCTCTTTAAACAGTAAGGATTCTGATCTAGGAAAGCATCTCTCTATCCCTTTGAACATTTCCACAGAATGGAATTTCAACCTCTTGGTGACTTTTAGGTTCTACTGTATTAAAAATAGTAATAATTGCCTTCTGTCACATCCTGCTCCAATGCTAGTACTTTTACCTGCTTGCTGAGCCTTTTGAAGGGGCATTCGGGTATTTTGTGTGCATCTAATATGTTGCCTCTTAAGGAAAGCAAGACATTTCTTCACAACCAGCACCATATAACAATTGGGGAAGTACTGTGATTCACATAAGCTGGGCTATTACACAAAGAGCAAGTCTTAAATGTCTTTATTAAAGTGATTGATAGACTTTCACCATGAAACAAAAACACAGAGCTGGATAAGCAGAGAATCTGATATTTGCAGAGAGCTCAGCCAAATCAATCATAAGATTGAGAGGAACAGAAAGATTCCATATAAAACTACACAGGCAACACTTTTGCATATTAAGAAGAAACATTTCATGGAAGTAGAGTAATAGTTTTTCTTAGGGCATGATTTGGCTCAGAAGAATGGAGAATCTGTGCATGATACAGGTGAAAAAATTTAGAGATTCCTTTCAATTATCATTTAAAAAATGCACAAAATACAAAGCAACAGAAGTTTCTCCCTTATCTGAAAAAAAAAAGATCCAAGATCATTGGTCCAAAGCGGGGTGGGTTCTGCAGAGCTATTTAACTCAATGGGCATTGGCTGCTTTCTACATTCACGAAGTACCAAACCTAAGCCAATGGAGCAGAAAAGGCACCTGAAGGAGCCAGACCAGGTCTGGAGGTTACAATATATTTATTGATGGGGTCCAAAATTAAAAGCTTGTACTTTTAGCACAACACAACATGCCTCACAAAAGGCACTGACATGTCAGTTATCATCAGTTATCCATAGTAACTGGATGACACAGCAAGCAGGGCCATTAATAAAAAGTACATTTAGACTAGTGTCTAAAAGGTCCTTGACTATTTTGCAAATATTTCTGAATATGAATAGAAAAACAAAGGTAGTGGAGTGGTGAGTTTCCATTTCAGCATACATTAACATTTTGCAAGGGGAAAATGTCACATATGTACAATTGCAAGCAGCAGTCCTCATTAGTAGCCTTGCCAGAACAGTGACCCAACTGGAAAAAATTTAGAATTTTATCAAGGGTGCTTCTCATTATGCAGCAAAAAATTTTCTCTCTGCATTTAATGACATTTGGTCAGCTGATTGATAAGTTGCTGTCTTTTTTCACTAAAATATCCACTCAGTTTTCTTATTCTGTAGCGCATTAAGATTTGGGAAACACTCAGAGCTGCAAAAATTCTCCTTTGTGCTTTTCAAGAGGCAAACTTTGTCTTCTTTCTTATTATCCTTGAAGTAGCTCTGCAAGAGCTAGGGTACCAGCCCCACAAATGTTTTTGGCCAACCACTCTAAAATGAAATGAAGCTTCCACAGTTGGATTAAGAATGAAGAGTTCAGGAGATGCTTTTAAAGCAAATCCAATGAGAACCAATATTGGTCTATTTTTCCATCAGGTATCTTTACAATTAAATAAAATCTATGTAGCAAAACTGCTTTCATTTACAAACTAACTTGAATTATGACTCTTACAGTCACCACAGACTTGGTGGTGGAAATGAAGTTACTACAAACATTTCTGCTTTAGTAGCTGTAAATTCCAGCAAATGTAATTAGCTCAGCAGCAAAAATTTCAACCACCTGGAAGGCACTATGGAGAAGCAAGAACAGAAAATATATCCAATGCAGTCACTGAAACTAACTTCCTGTGATGAGGCTTTTTAATTTATGGCAACATATTGTTTAGGATATTTTTCCTCTGATTGGAACAATCAAAGAATTTCTATACTAAAAATTCAATAATACTGTCAGATTCTAAATGTAACCAATGGCCAGTTGGCTGGTGGTCTTTATTCCCTAAGAATTTAAACAAGTAAGATAAGGTGTGATTGGTTTGGTGGGTGAAGAAGCCAAACACTAAGGCTAAATAAATAATTGTGTAAAATACTGTCTGTTTCCCAGAAAACAAATGAATGTTTATAAACTTTATTTTTCTATTTCTAACCTTTTCCCTCCATATGTCAACACATGTAAACTTCAAAACCCTAAGATGTACCACTGCCTAGAGCTCATCTTCCAACCACGGAGAAGAGGAAAGAGAGCATTAAGCCTGGGAAGTGGAAGTGGAGCAGAGCTGGCAGACAATACGGTCTCACCTGACTTCCCCAAACCCAATAATCTCCACAGCACAGGAATGAAAGATTCAGCAGGCTTTGGCTGCAGAATGCAGGAAAGAAAAGGCCCTGAAGAAGGTCCTCCAGAAGTGGCCAAAGTTTTCTAGAAAGAGGGATTATTTAGTAATGTGGTAGGAAATGTTCCTAAGAGTAATAAAGGTTCAAGTTCACACAAACCCACATATGTTTGGAGGAATGGACCAAAGTCACAAGTAGACCTGGCTTAGTCCAAAATCAGGGATGTGAGTTCAGGTCCATCTGTATGAGTTGGTGTTACCATAAGCTTTGTTGTAGTTACCAAGACACACAATCCCTGCAAAAGTCTTAACTGGACTGTTGCTGAGGAGTGCCATGATCTTCTTTATCAATAGGAAAGGGTGACAGGGTTTCTGAGACACAGTAGCAATATAGGTTATTATCTTAATTTTTAATGTTATGACCCTCTCCATTGAAAATTAAATTGTTAAAATGTGAAGTGGTGCAGTGATTCCCTCCCCCCCCCCCAAAAAAAAAAAGAAAAAATAAAAATTACTTTGTCTAATTTCTTGATTTTTTTTCCACTTTGTAGATGGGGAGATTGAGCCAAACAGAGCAATATAGGAGAGATATCACTTGTATAGAATCAAATTTCTAAAGCAAGTCACCCCTAGGCAACAAAAGGCAAGTACCAGAGGAGCAAGGGCTGATGTAGCCCTTATACAGGATTTCTGCTTTTCTGACAGAGAATTTCCTACTCAAACCCACAAGTATGGGCCGTTACGTTCCAGATAACTTCCAATATAGAGCTCAAATATGTATTTAATGGGTTCCTATAGACTCAGCTGTGCTACTGTGTAAGATAATGTCTGACCGTTCTTTAACATCCACTATTTCTATTGATATCCCCTGTTTCATTTTTTTTAATTACTAAGAGATCTGTATTCTTGATGTTGCAGAGCAAGACCAATTAATGGAATTAGCCTGGAACAAACCCACAGATAAAATGCTCTTTTTATTTTATTTTTTCTCCTTCTCTACAAGACAGATAATCAGCTGAGTATTCTTTACACTCCTTTATTATTATTTTCCCCTTGCAAGGACATAATTCCGTCCAACACTAAACACGCCTTACAGCGTGAAATAGGATCACAGCCAGAGTTACATGGGATTCAGAGTTAGAATGGAAGTACTGAAGCCAAACATTTGATTTTAGCTGCCTGTGTTTTTGAGGGAGGGTGACATTATCAGATGAGGATTTCACATTAGTAAGAGACAATTTCATTAGACGTAGATAGTGCGTCATCCAGCACTGAGCAAGACTGCAACAAGGAGTCCATTCTGCCCTCATAGGGAGGAATACAAACAATAGGAGCTCAGACAGAGTTGTACCACTGCACAAACTGGTCTAAGATCAGAATGGAGCCAGGCTTTCACCAATATCTGTGTTTTTACACCACTGAGTACAACTGTTTCTACCAGTTCACATTAGCACATAACCTGCAAATGTTCTAGTACAGAGGAGTTCATTATTTTTTGGTGTGACTTGCCTACCACCATTTCCAAAACTTCTTGACTGCCTTCCTGGCACTGAGTACATCTAGAGGTCTTTATGTAGCAGTCATTCAATCACATTTTTGAAAAGGTTATGAAAGTCAACAAGAGTTTTCCTTTTTTCTTGTAAGCCAAGGCATAGATTCTTGGACTGCTATGTGGATTGAGAGTTTTTACCATGCAGCTATAAATGATGCAGAGCAGTCAGTTTGCATCAAAACTAGCAAATTAATTCTCTTCCACTGATCATTTTACAAATTACATCAGTCTCTTTCCAGGAGGCACTGTACATTTCCTTATTTCCAGTTGATGGTCTCTTGAAGCCAGTGTATGTGCAGTAGCTCTGGAGCATGTTCTGAACTGAATGTTAGCCCATGATTCCAGTGGCAATCCCTCACAAAACAGATTTCCTTTCTTAGACATTACAATCATGTGTAGTTGTTTTTAACTTTCTATTCAATGACAGTATTTAAAATTGAAAAAACCACAAGGTCGGGTTTAGTTTTTCATGTATCTCCAAAAAGGAAATGGGGATTATGAACAAATAAACGAACAGAGAGATATATAGGCATGTATATTCTGACTCTAATCTTGTTTGAACAATATAGCCAAATACAATGCTGCTGTCCTTAGTGTAACTCAAAATCCAGCCTACAACTTATGTACATTTTATATATTTATTTAATTGATACTTCCCTTCTGTGTCATTGAATAACTCTTTAATTTTTCATTGCCCCCAAGATAAATCTTTGTTTAAAGAACTTTGTAGTTAGTCTTTACATAAAATGAAGATTTACTTATCTAGATAGGAAATTACCATTTTAACACCTTTTAGTATCTTAGTAATTTTTTACCTATTAAACTGCAAATTTGATATATTTACAATTTTCATTTTGATACCAACAATATGAACCTAGGAAGATGTTATTACAATGGAAAAGGGTACAGACCAATAAAAGTTGTCATTCCTTACACCAAAACTCTGCCTTAGGAATGTTTATTATCATATTCACTGCATGTGACATGTAACATTATAATGGAAGTGCCTTGGTACTAGAGGATTAGAGTACTGTACACGGCTCTAGCAAACAAAATGAATAATTGAAATCCAGTGCTTTTATGCTTCACTGAAAAAAAACAATATTTCATGGCACATAAAGTTATTCAGCTTATTTGCATTAAGGTTGAACGATCACCACTGACCAAAACAGGAGCAGTGATGGTACCTTGATGTAAGTGGCAAAGAACATTCATAAATATTCTTAGGAAGCAAGATGTACCTGCATTTAATCAGTACTTATTAAAATTTTATTCCCTATAGTTATTCAACAGGATCTGTGGTATAAAAACATAATTACAAAAATCAGATTTGAGCTCATTTGACAACAGAAGGGTTTTATGGTGACCTATCTCCAAATGTTCCTATTTGTAATTAAATGCAGCGATCAGCAGTAAGGATTTTGAAGCTGTTTTAGTAGTTCCGCTATTCTGCTTAACATGTGGCACCCGTAATAATTAAAATGATACTAACACATGCACAATTTTATGGCCCTTATGGTGCAACCCATTATGCCAAATAAGGGCCTCTGTTTTCACAGCATACTGCACATGGTCTCATTACACCCACTTTTCTTTTCCTGTCTTCACACTAACAACTGTTAAAGTGAATCAACACACGAAACGTACTATAACAGCTTAGTGTTTATGATATGTGTGCTGTTAGTCAGTGAACAGGAAAATCTAAACATTTACTGTTTATGTAAAGAATAGCGTTAGTGTTAGCGAATTGCTTGGGTCTGCTTACTTTATTATCTAGATCACAAACGTAATGATGGGTGTCAATGGCACCTATATCTTCCCTTTGCTTTGCTCTCCTGGGTAGATGACTATAAGAATTAGAGGAACTTTACATTTGCAGTTCTTGAAATGTCTGCTGCTAAGTAGTTTTCCTTTTCTTAAAGTGGGAGAAAAATATTTCTATCATAAACTCCCATCGTAAAAAAATATGTCCATAAATTTTCTCTTCCACTCCAACATACTGTGCTTGGACCAGTTTGGTTTATCCTAGGTGTTAGAAAGTTACACAATTTTCCTGCGGCACCTCAGGAAATTCTACAAGGAACTGGGAATTCTAGATTAGTGCTTTTATATAATGAATAATTTTGCCATTACACAGCTACTCAAAGACCTCCTACACTCATTTTACAGTCATCAGTTCGGAATGGTTTTCACTCTCTTGGTCTGGGATCCATTCCAAGGGAAGTCCCATAGGTGGGACACCAATGGATTGGACTAAATCTTTCCTCTGCATTTCATATTATAGCTTTGTGTGAACATTAGTTGAAAGTTCATATAAAGAGTAACAACCTGTCCTTTCATTTTCTCCCCTTTTCCCCCGTGGACTGCCACTTAATCCTAACAGTTTCAGGAATTTGCTGTGTTATCAGTGTTAAAGCCCCTGAATGTGAATGGCAGAACAACTCCATTGATTTCAAAGTCATAAAGTGAAAATCGTCACAAAATTACAGTGGGTGGGCTCCAGATATGATGAAAATAGAGAAATCAACCAGAAAACACTGAAGTGTGTAATATATAGGGACCACATACACATAAAAATGCAGCTTTTAAAATGTACATCTGGAACCATGAGATTTCAAACAGCAGCAGCACCATAATGCAGAAAAACTGAGTAAAAGCCGGCACCAGGCTACTTTCAGCATGTCTTCATGGCCACTGGGAGTGACACTGCAAAGAAAACTTGCAGGTTTTCTCCCTGAAGATTCAGGAGGAGGACACAGCGGGGGGAGATGCAAGGGAGAGGACCAAGGCAAAGAACAATGGTATCTGTAATGTAAGAACTTCTCTTTGGCCTGTTCTGAAACAACCTTGCTAAAAAAACCCCAGCAAAACAAAACAAAACAAAAAACCCAACAATAAAAGGGCACCCAAATCACTGATATTAAAAAACACTAGGAAAAAAAAAGAAAAAAAGCACTTGATAATTACCTTCTGTCTGAACTTCAGGAAAGTTGAGTTCCACGATCCCTTTTTCTTTGATTAAAATGAACGTTTGTGATCAGCATTACTATTTACTACCCCATGATCAAAAACAAATAACCCACTTTGTTTGTTTCTTACTGCAAATGAATTAAATTAGACGCCATTAGGAGCACTAGCTGTTTATATCCTTGTTTCAGCAGTGGTAGTATTTGAAGTTTCCTGCGGTAAGTTCATTACTCGTATTTTGTCCAGAATTAGTGAAGCGTGCTGAAAATTGCTAATGACAGATGTTTCTCCACTCTGTCACACTTCTTGTATCATTTGATTTGGAAAGCAACATACGGTGTTCTGCTCTATCAGTATGTCACAGACTGTCTGTAAACAGCTGGTCATAACTCAGTTCAGTGAAAACCATTACTTTCCAATGAAGTGCTGGACACCCTCCAAATTGCATTTTGGCATGGCCTGAGCTGCATAATGCACAAAGTTCTTCTGTTCTGAGGTTACCTAAGGAAGGATTTTTCTCCCCCTTCCACTTGTTTATTGTGTTTCAGGAAACAGAATATCTTTCAGAATGGTTAGATAAGGGATGAACAGCACAGGAAATAAAAATGGTTTTTCTTCTCTCAGGAACCCATAAAAGCTGTGACTGGTGCTGTGTGTGCTAAAAGAAAAAAAATGCAACCCTACCTCACCATTTCTGTTTGTGCCTCAGGTTGAATGGGGTGTATTATCGGGGTCAGGGCACACAGGATGATGACAGATTGAAATGTCTCCTATCAAATAGTTGTGGCATTCTAACATTGCTATGACTATGGGGCTATTCCACAGCTTCTAATCACAATGAATCCTATTAAAAACATCTCCCTGTGGTTTAAGCATTGGTCAGATGCAAAGAAATCCATTTCACTTATGCATGTGAGAAGTGCAAAACACAGAAGGCAGATTTAATGCCACACACCAGGATATATGGTACAATTTGCTGTTTCTTTCTAACAAAACCACCGCCTTGGTTGTTTTAAGATTATATGATGTGTTATTAACATATATTTAACTGAATATGTATCATACATTTCACAAATACCAGTATTCATTTCTGTGGCAGAGAAAGTCTGGAATAGATATGTTATTTATAATGTAAATATAAAGCATTTAGACAGCATGTTTTAATAACTGTATTTAACTGACAATCATTACCACTTGGGTTATATTTAAATGAAATCTTCACATAGCTGCTCTTGGTTTAGAGCATGACAGTAGGAAAAGGCATCACAGCTACCTGTAATCCCTGGAGACTCTGCAATGCCTGCACATTACCAAGTGAAATGCATCTTTCCAACTGCTATAAAAGGATGATTTTGACATTTAAATTTAGGACAATAAAACAAATACTTGCAATCAAGAATCATGAAACTCAAAGATCCCAGTGGAAAGAGAGAGACATAGATGCCAACATATCCAGCTATTCCTGCAGCCTATACCAAGGTTCGCATCAGAAAAGATTGGGAAAAAAGACAGCATTACCAAATAAAGTTGGATTTTCTAACATTTGATAAATAACATTCCGGCCTATCATCAGATAATATCAAAAGTTATACTTGAAGAGGAACACACTAATAAAAAATGAGCTCTCACACAGAGAAATAAATTTTTCAGAGTATAAGCTACTGAGAAAAAAATTGCATCTCAGTGTCTCTTTATTTCTTTGAAATACATCAATCTGTAGGAATAATAAGCCCATTACATTACATTACATTACATAAATTCTGAAAATTATTTTTTTTACGTGTTGAACGCTGATGAACAGATGGCTTTAGTGAGATACGGTCTTACAGAAAGTGTTCAGCTGAGTTTTGCTGAAGAGGATGCTGCTTCTTTTTTGGTGCAGGACTTTTACTGGTTTTGGAGTATAAGCTCCAAACTCAGTACTCAGAGTACCTGAAGGAATCTAAATTGAGAAAAAATAAAATCACGAAAGTCTCTAGCCCATTTTTATACCAGTACTACATTACTTCTGCAGAGAATCCACATGAAATATTTCACAAGCCAGTATAAAAATAAGGCCCCTGCCTTTAAGAATTCATTGTCTCAACAAAATAGGTAGCACAAGAAGAAAAAAGTCATATATCAACAACACAAAAAACAGAGCAGTTGAATTTTGCCATGTGTTAACACAATGATTTTGCATAAACTACCAGCATCTGTTGATTTAAAGAAAAAGTTTTCTAGTTACTATTTAATTGGACTCAGTAAGCAGACAGGGAAATTTACATGGTCAAAATTTAAAATAAATGAAGTCCTTTTTGCTTGTCAATAAATGGGTACCTGTTGTTCATCATTACACATGCTGCCTATAACAGGATTATTCACTCCTACAGTTTTTACCTTATCAGTAAATGTCAGAGGTTTTTCATTTGGCTTGGTATCCCATCCCACACAATGGGTCAGACATATCCTTTAGCTTATGTTATAAGTTATAAGGTATAACTTATGTTATGTAATGAAATCTAATTAAGTAACTTCACTTTCTTTTACAGCTATTTTCCTGTTAATTTTGTGATTGTGCCCTCTGGCCCAAGCAAACTGCTGTAACATTCGTAATCCAAAAACGTTGTAATTTGTGTTCATCTCTTCCATCAAAAATAATTAGTCTTATAGTTTTCTTCTGTTTTCAACAAACCTGAGCTTTGGACAAAATATTTAATTATTTAATTTTAACAGCAATGAGATTGTTTCACCGTAGAAGTTCAGTTGTATGAAGAAAAAGGCTTAACTTTCACAAAATATAAGAGAAGAAGGTGCTACAAACCCTTTCTTATGCTCAGCCCCCCACTCACACCAGTCAGAAGCACAAATTCATTCAGAAGAAGTCACAACTAGTCATGGGACTCTGACCTACTTGTGCAAATGAAATCGAAACTGAGCACGAGCACCCAACTGAAGGTCTGTCATTGCTTTACCAAACATTCCCTAGTCTGTCCACTTAACTCCTTGGATTTCTGGCATTCTCCTACTTATGTAACCCTCTGGGAACAATCATGTTCTCCGAGGGTACGGAAGAGATATCGTTCAATGACAGAAATGCAAAAGAACCTGATAACTGAGCTGTCAAACCGTTGCCTGAGATCTCAGCAGCTCTCTCTTGCACACTACCTCCTAGCTTGACTAAAATAACCTCCAATGCTACAGTATCACTGAGTCTCCATAAGTTTTGATCTAACTAGGCTGAACACATTTAGGTAGCCAGTACTATACATTACTGGGCTGAGTTTCAAGTTCTTTGTTCACCATATGGAGGCAATCATAACAAGACACAAAAGCATGCAGAGTAAGGGGGGGGATGTCTCATATCTCCAATAAAATTTTGCCAAAGTGTGTCAATCTCAGCACAAGTTGCAAAGACACATAAAAAGGAAACATATTCATGAGTGCACCACAACAAGGCAAAGCTCGGATGATGTTGATACCAAAACAGAGGTCTTTGTTGGGTCTGTTGATCAAAGCAAGATTCTAAAACAGATTGGCTTTGTGAAAATGGAAATAACCAGTCAAAGTAAATTTCAAAATAGACACTGGAGCTAAACACATTATCATCATTCTAAGCACATGCAAAATTAAGATTGACCTCCCAGTGCTAAAAGCAAAACCTAAGTTTTCCTCATAAAATAATCACAAAAAGTAGACAGGGCATAGAATGTATGAACTCATACTGGCACAAGATATCTGTTGAAAGATATAAGATGAAGGGAAGTGGTATAACTGTCTACAAAACAGTGTTCAAAAGCTATTCTTAAAGAATCTGATGAGGCAGTTAGCAATCTGCAAGGCTCTAAGAATATAATGTATCACAGTTGCAGAGATTTCAGTGTGCCATCAAAATGCTTGCTCTGTTAGTACTAGGAGATAGAGTCTGAACTTCAGTGAATGATAAAGTGAGAAGTTACTGGGCACATTCACACATCAATTGGCTGGGGTAGTAGTAATGTTGCCATAACAAAGCTAACAGTTAAAGATTGTCAAAATCTATAAGATTCCAACATGATTATCAAATATTATCATTAGCCAATAATGACAGCTGATACAGAGTAGACCCTGACACTCAAAAATATTGTGATTTCCAAATGCAAGCCATAAGTAGTACATGCTGAGGAAAAATCACCAAACTGAGCAACTTCCCGTACCTTCCTGATACCTGCCTACATTGATGACTTATTTGCAGATGTGTACCAGTATTGAAGGTCACAATCTTGGAGGGGTGGATTAAGTCCTAATATTTATTGTCTTAATTTCTTGGGTTTCATGTTGTAAGCAAGCATCCGTAACCCAGAATACAACGTCCACATAATCTTCATTGTCCCTTGCTCAAAAAATGTAGCTTAAATTTTTAACAACTCAGTAAGGGGATGCTTGCAATGTTTTAATACAGAAAAGAAATTTTTGCATTTGTCATGTCTTTGGAAGTTTTGATTGTCCAAGGCAGTCACATATTTGATCCAATGTTGTCATTCAAACCAACTTTTTGAATGCTGGACATTTACCATTCAGCACTGTAATATGTACCAAATAGGAAAAAAATATCTTAAAGAGGAGACACAGAAAACAAAAAGTCCAAGAACAATCCAAAAATGGCATATGTGTTTTAGCTTATATTTATGGAGCATGTCTAACTATGAAAGTTGAAGAAGATCTTGACCTAACCTTGCATTTATACCAGGAGAACAAACCACATGTGACAGATTCTACTCATATTATTTTATGCTCTAGGGAAAAACTCAGGTACTGTGGCACTAGTGTGTGGTAAAGAACCTGAACAGACTAGAGCAGCTTTGAAAGATATTCTAATTGCTTCTATCATAATCTATAATCACAGATTTTTTATGCAGTAGAGCTCCATCATATCTTAATCACCTTGTGAATGTGGGCATTACCAAAAAAAAAAACCAGACAATGAACAGTATACAGTAGGCATCTGATTGCTTTAATACGGTAGAAATGTATATATCCTTCTTGCACACCTTCCCCCCAGAATTTTGATGTGGGACATTATGAGGAGGTCAGATACATGAAATTCTCAGGTAGGATTTTCTCCTGTCATTATGGTGTTGTCTGAAACATGCAATACTTTCCTTGTTATTGCATTTTCTCATAAGTTACTTGTACATTTCATTTAAAACTGTCAAATGGTACTTGGCTGAAGAAAGGAACAGCAACTCCTTTGATAGTAACCCCTACTCAGCACATCAGTTTTTCTCCCTTTATACCCTACAGTTTTAAAGAGTAAAGAAAAAATTCAATATCACTTGTGGAGGAAAACATGATGAAAATATCTGTCAACAAATTTTTATTTTTGCCCACAAACTGGATGAGTTCTCTTATTCCTCCTTACAGAGTACTGTTTCAAGGGCGACCGCATTAGACTGTTTCGTTCCCTCCTTAATTACTGTTGCATATAGTTATAAATAGCAGACAGAAGGTAAGCGGAAAATGACAAAACAAGTTTATTCTAAAGTCTAACATAAAACACTACAGGCTAAATATGTACAGGGAATTACACAAACAAGTGTTGAACTATATACACATGTTATAACAGAAGGAAAGACATTTCATGTATGCAAGGAAAATCTTCCCAAAATAACTTCAGCAAAAATGCTACTTTTCTTCATCTGTACCAATGATCCTTAGGATCCTTAGGCCTCAGCAGCAGCTTTCTCTGCAGACTAACAGCTTCCTGAAGGTAGTGTTTTGGTGTCTTTCCAGACTTTACAGGGTTTGCAGCAAGCTTCTCTTCTAATCTACCACCTCAGTCCTTGTAGTAGCCCTACGGTACCCAGATACCAGTACCCAGCTAAGGCTGTCTCGTCTGCAGATATGTGGGCAATATATATGAGTTTGCAAGCTGCACTGGATCCTGACTCGGAGCAGC
>JAVJGJ010000037.1:42380144-42391991 GCA_035590215.1 Microhierax caerulescens | reverse complement strand
CCGTCTCCGCCACTCCGGATTCGGGGATCTGAACCCGACTCCCTTTCGATCGGCTGAGGGCAACGGAGGCCATCGCCAGTTTCCATAGAGATGCCATATGGATGTCTCTCAGGTTCGTCGGTCCCCAGCTAGAGCAGCATTCACATTGCAGAAAAAAACCTGTATTAAATCTGTGCCTGGTCTACACATGTAAAGCAAAGTTGGTAGGATCATTAAATATTTGCTTTCTTTTGTTCAGGAGTGGAAGGTATTCAGAGAGTTTTGACTGTAGTTCAAAATACTTAAAAAAAAATAATCATCATAAAGTAGCAGTACTAAGGTACACCACTCAAAAGCTATCCAGAAAACCCATTGACTCATTTTACATGAATTATTGAGCTTGGGAAATGTCACCTGTAAGGCACAAAATAAAATTACAGAAGATTGCTTGAATAAGAATCAGTTAGTGATTCTCTAGGCTTAGACAGCCTTTGCAATGACATATCTGGTTTCAGTTCCTACATTTGAACCCTCTTTCCAGATGTGATTCTGCTAGATGATTGGAATAGGACCCAGGTCTAGATTAGACACAACTATACCTTGACAAAATTTTCAGAAAAAGGACTCCAAAAGAGTTTCAGAAAAGAGCGAGCATTTTGCAATGAGCAAGTTTGGAATATATTAATTTAAGGAAAGTTTATTTTTATGAACTGTCAGGCTTGGAGCTAGAGCTAGCTTATGCCTTAAAGCATGAGTTTTATCGCTCAAAAAAAGTGCTTACATGCTTTATATAACTGTAATTGTTTGTATCTATGAACACAAATCATCTAGAATATTAAATTCTTACACTTACTAATATCCTCCACTTTCATAATACCCTGCACATAGATCAACTCTGAGTGATGCAGAGAAGTCCCTTATGCCACATTTAAATGCACCACATTTCAGATTTGTTAAATATCTCTTTTGCAATTATGAAGAACGGAAAATGTGAATGTTTGGTTCACCTTCTCTTAACCACTCATGACTTACTGCTATCAAACATTTTTGCTTCCATTCACCTTCCCTGAACAAACCCAGGCATCTCTTCTCCTGTCAGATAGAAGTTTGACATACATCTAATAATTTTCCTCATTTATCCCAAACCCTTATATTTTTCTCTTAGAACTTTTTTATAATGTTTATCCACTACCTTTGTGGTAAGGTGCATCAAGTGATATATATTTGTATGTGGGTTTACGTCGTTTCCCCTTTTTTTCTATTAGTTATTTACATGTGCCACCACTTTCTTTTGCTATAACAGTATATCAATATCACACATGAAAGAGAAATTTTCACTAATCTGTTACAATTTGAGTCTGGATATGCAAATTATAATTCTTATTATTCTTTACCATATATATGACTTTACATTTATCAGCACTTAGTTCTATTAGTTTTAAATCAGTGTTTTTCATAACTCTTCTCAGATTAATCTATACTTGATTATTTGTCTATACTTCATTAATCAAAATATCATCACGCTACTTACAAACCATGACACTCTCCAAATCTTGTCACAGGACTGAAAGTAGATCTGACTCAGGCATGGGATGAAGCCTAAGGGAAAAAATCAATTCATACAATAAACCCAGCATATTAACGCCTGCCCTTGAAGGTGCCACAGCTTGCCAGACAGCTTTAATTCTGACATTCAAAATTCTACTTTGCAATGTTAATAAAATCCTTTTAATCCAGGGGGATTTTTTTGAATGATTCCAAGTAACTCCCCCAAAATATCTGAAGCAAATGATTTGATGTTCTTTCAAACTGGCTTCCAAATGGATCCTAAGAAGTGTTGCAGTCTCCAGACCAGTGTACAGACCTCCAGCTCACCAGCTGATGATGGACATGAGAGCAATAAAATCTTCTCTCAAGTGCACAAACACAGGGATGGCACACTAACAGGGGACCAGGCGCTTCCCTCACTAGTGCCACAGAGTTTTGCTTATAGCACAAACATGGTGACAGTCAAGAACTTCACTCCAATCATGATAAGGAAACTCTAATGCAAACTGCCTCTTTCAGTATTTTTTTAAAAATGTCGATTCACCATTTCTCAACCATTAGCTACAAATAGATATGTTCTGAACTAGCTTTTAAAACAAAATTGGAATTTATTTTCAGAACAATAACTATTCATGGTGAAAGCAGTTACATTGTTTAATGTACAAGTATTGTCCTTATTTTTATTTTACTCTGCAATGCTACGTTAAAACACCTTTCCTATTTACTAGCTGGTGACTTTACTCACATCTGTGCCAGACTGCTTTTGGGTAGATATCAAAATTCAATTAACAATGCAGAAAATTAACATTGCATATTTACAGTAGTTAAATAAATTTCTTTCAAATATACTGGATAAAAATATCAACACTGACTTCATTTCAAAATGACTGATTTATTATAAAAAAGCTTAATTATCGGTAGTTAGAAAGTCCTTCAAGACAAGAGAAGTAACTGTTCTTAGACACTGACACCTATTTTTTAGATCATATAAAAAAATTGGTAAAACATAATATTTCCTAAAATTACTTTTATTTCATTTTCAGCTCCCAAACAGCTTTTTAGCTTCCATTCAATTATTTTCAGAACTGCAAAAAAAACCCTGACTGTGATGAAGTTGAGTTAGTACAGTCTCCAAAAATAGGTACAACTCTCCAAAGTAGGCAATTTTTCCCCCTTTTTTTCAGATACTGAACAAATAATTTCTCCTGGTTTAGCAATCTGACTTACGTTAGAGATGTGCTGTTTAAGGTTTACTCATCATAAGTTATTTAAATAGATTATTGGAAGTCATGTCTAAACATATGCTGTCATAGTTTCAAGTTAAATTTTTATTATGTTTACATTTACAAGGGGAGATGTATGCAAAAGACAGTCAAATTGAAGTAAAATATATATCTTAAATAAATGATTAATTTCTTCTGCTTCATAGTCAGCAGTTACGACACAGACTTGCAATCAGTAGTGCATGCACAGTGATGTATGGAGAGATCTGTACCAACACACATTTTGTAGGATGGCCTCAGTTGTGTATCACCTTCCCTAATGAAAATCTAGACACTAAAAATATTCCAGCTAACATACTTAGATTAAGAGGATAATCTAGTTTACAAATCAGCTCAATTAGCTCTGTAAAAGATTAGTTAGTTGCCTGGGTTTCACTCTAAGTTCAAAGAAAATTATTAAAAACAAAGCCATCTTGCCAGTTTATTAAGAGGTCCTGGAAACTATTGCTTGAGAAATAGTTACTAATACTGCCAACTCCTAAATTTAATGATTTTATGATGTTTCTGTTCCAGGACAGAGTAGATACTTTTTCCAAAACTTGAGCACAATATGGACTTCTCTCTTAGAGATTCAGTTTGATGTACAAAAACACTCAGAAAGCAAATACCAAGACTGGAAAAAAACACTAGGACAGAAACACTGAAAAAATATCATTCACTTCAACAGTAGGTGATTTGTCCTCATTTTTTCTCTTCCAAGCCCACGATATTAAGAAGAAACAGCAGAAATCAAATGTGCCCTACGAAAGGCAATTTAAAGGACAAGTAGTGAGGTGTGGCTTGTTGGAATGAAAAATTATTTTATTATTTGCAATGAAGGATTGTCACATTATAAAAGTGCTATATAGAGTACCCAGAACTAAATAGTCGGATTTAGATCAAAAAAAAAAGCTTAATCTAGAAAAGGTTTTGCTATGGTTGCTCAGTACAAGGTATCCCACTGTACAGCATAGATGATTTAGCACATAAAACCATGGCCAAAGGAGAATTGCAAAGTTGAGACACGAGCACTTTCTTCACTGCAATGGCAGGCATCACGCATGTGTCACCTATTGGGCCAAGAATGCCAAAAGCAAGTCACAGTCGCTATCTCATGAGGCTTCTTAGCAATTGCTTAAAATAGAAATTCTGGCCACTAACAAAATACCGTGGGAGTGTAAGGCATAGTGGTTTTGGACACACCGAGGAACATGATTGTAAGAAAACAAGGTTTTGCTTTTCTGCTTCTTCCAAAGTGTGGTTCTTCAGCAGGTGCAAAGCTCACCTCGGTACAATGCGGTGGTACTGATTTGGTGCCTACAGTCACAACAAAGGAAGTGCAAGTGATTCTGCAGCCCAAAACCTGCCTGGTGTGAAATGGGAGGGGAGAGGTTAGCAAATCAATGCAATTTATTCCCCTTTAAGGAGTGCAATGGGCTGAATTTGAAATAGAAACATACCTTTCCAAACCGAATGGCCTATTAACATATCTCTTAGCAAATAACTGTCAATATCTGGCACATAATTGTTCTGCTGACCCATTACAGCAGTGAATGTTCAGCTCGTTCAATCAAATCCCTTTTCTGTTCGGGCATGCAGGAAAATCAAGGTGGCTTGAACAATTTCATTGCCTCAGGTGAGATCGAAGGCAAGAAGCCCTCCCCACCACTCTTTACCGCAGCACCTCCTGCCTGACCAGGAACCGGGTGGTGCTAACCTTGCCCGTGTAAGACAACGTGCACTTCTCACCAGGGGTCTTGCGCTCCGGCACCCGGAGGACACATGCCACGTGTTCCTGCAGGAGCTCCTGCAGCCTGGGCTGTATAGCACAGAGCACACCAGTGTGGAGACGGGATGCTCAGGGCTGGGTGCCTGCTCTGGCAGACCCAAACTGGCCATCCAGAAGCCAGCCCTGTCTGGGTATGGCCTAGCTGTGTCTTTGGCAGGGATTAGGGGGTGGGTACAGAACTGCGCAGACATAACCAAGCTGTTCCCCCTTGTGCTCATGGTGCCAGCGCAGGAGGCACTTCTCTACTTTCCTGGGCCGCCCAGCCTGGCATGTCTGCTGAGGCAAAATAGGTGTACTGTAGTGTGCTGTGGTGTCATTATCCAGAAAATGACGGTGCCACTTCAGAAGCAGGGTTGACGTGGCAAAAAAAGCTTTGTGGTCACTGGAAGGAGAGACATCCAAGGGATGCTGAATAACGTTAAGCAGGAGAGACAACAAAAGCCTAACTTTTTCTGCCCTGAAAACAAATTAGCATCATTTCTAGTGCCCCATGGAATTGTTTTCTCATGCCTTGAATTCAACATATGGCCCAGAGAGATGCTGTGCTCCCATGGTGCACATGGAGTCAAGGAGAGCCTTAGATGCTCAGCGACACTTAGCACCCAGCTCAGTGCAGTTCACATGTTGAGGTCCTGGCAAGCTGAGAAAAATCTTGAGAGAAAGCTGTGATCCCAGAATAACAAAAGCAGCATCTTCTAGGACATTTCTATACCATGGAAAAGGGAATGGCACAGATACCCCTCACCCTGCAACAAGGAAACCAGTATGACACAGAGGAGCCTATGTCCAAGAGAAATTTAATTATATTTATGCAGCTCTGCACCCAAACCATGAAGCCCTGCCTCCCAGCATGACCAGATGGCTGAGAGTAGTCTGCAACCACCAAAGCCTTTACACACACTTGTTTTAATCATGCTGATGAGATAAGTTCTCCTCAGATTTTAAAGAGCTTCAAATTTGTCTATATTTCCTGTATCTGCCACTTGTCTTTTCACAAGACTATTCCCCCATGCCCTCCAAAGGCTAAATCCCTTAAAATATGCAGATGGATTGAACTGATTCTCTGATATTTTATTTTCAAGGAGACTGCAATCCCAGGTCACCCTGTAGCCACGGATATTCTAGGTTACTGGTGAGCACAGTTTTATGTGATAATGAAGATACCTCTGTTTGTCCAGAGACGCTCTCAAATAATGGAAATCAACACAGATCCTCATTCAATAAAATAGAAATTGTCACCATTTTGCTGTGCTTCCGCCAGAGCAACATATGGTAGCACAGCTGACAAATATAATCTTTTCCTTTTTTTTTTTTTTTTTCCATTTCACATGCACATTTCATTTTGCAGAATACTAAGACTTTACATAAATTGTCTGTTAACCCCTTGCAGTCACAGCATTTGCTGCTTGGGCTGCCTTGAGCTCTTGAATACTTGAAAGCTGGAGTTAAAATGCAGTCAACAGTCAGGGGATGGTTTATGCCTTCAGCATATAGCCTACTTGCACCTTTCAGAAGGAAAATCTGCTCTTTTTTACCTTCTCCCTTACCCAACCTTTTTTTTAAAGTAGAAACAGTCTGCTGTAGCTATATGAAAGCTTACTGATAAAGTAAATTGATAATTAATTTGCTGCTTCTTTAGGTGTTTTCCAATGCCACAAACAAAATTACATATGCCCAAGGACTATACACTGATGTAACTCATTTACACTGCCTGTACCAATTTGATTGTATAACACTGAGCTGTGTCCACTTTGCAATGCCAGTTTAAGATATTTTGTTTGTTAACCATTATGTCTACACCCTGATCAGCTTCTCCCCATTATGGGCAGATGGTCCCTGGTGCAATAACCTTCTTGGTGCTTGGTGGCCTTTGCTGCAGTGGGATGCCTGCAAGGAATCCTGCATCTAGAGGAATCTCATGAGCTTTCCTGACTCTTCACCAGAGCTGATTGGTTTTATTCACACCAATTTTCAGCCCTTGTCCAGACATCCAGGTGATAAAGTATGAAAGCTCCGCTCATAATTCTCATGGATACAAGCAAGATTCACTTGAGTTCAACAAGGAGAGGGAGATGTCTTTGCTTTTTCATAGGGATTTTGGAACCCAGTAATAATACTCAGGGCAGGGGAGGGTATACAGAGGAGGTACTTGGTTGTGTCAATTTGCCTTAGCTAATTTACTTTCACTGAATCACTCTCTGGAGCATCCTTCCTCTCTCTGTTGAACATACAGGGAACCCAGAGAAACCAGTCCCTAATTTCTATATTGTACAAGGAAACTAAAGTTGAGCAAAATGAATGCCATCTGACAAGGATGGCTCCATTCAGAAACAGCAATTGTGTATGGGGCATGACTCGGAGGACTCTGAAACAGGCCAGCATGACCGTAAAGCAGAGGAGCTCACTGTAAGGTGAAGCTGCTTGTCCCAAGGAGGATTATTTAGAAACAATAAAGCTTCTCATTTGTTTGGTTTAAAATCACGTTGGCCTCAGTGGCAATTGTCTTTCTTGGTGTATCTTTGCATACAGACCCAATGCAATGTCTCAACACAGATAAGGCATAAATCATAGATCTGACCACTTCTTAAACACATTTGCCTCCAATTTGTGAGCAGAAAAGAAAAACCTGCTTTTCACAAATGTCATTTGCTTCCTGACAGTTTGCAAAAGCATACTCCAACAGTTGCTTTTAAAGACTGAGAGCACCTGCACAAGCTAAAAGGGAAGAGTGGGGGTTGAATCACAAACTTCTGACACACATGCTAAATATTCCACAATTAAAGGCTAACACCACACACCTCAAGGCTGCTACTCTGAAGTGCAACAAAGAAATTTGAAGGGAAGTCTATATAGGCTAAACCCACAAGTTAAATAAGACTTAACCACTTGTCCAGATTAATTCAATTTTATAGATTTTCCTCAAATGTTCAGTATTAGCCAGCAGCAGCAGCAGCACATAAAACTAGGTGGAGACTTTGGGGCTGACTCAGTGTGTACGTTCGTATGGAGTGTTGATACTTTGGAATACCTGAAAACCTGCGTTCTCTGTTCACTGCTTGGATTTTCAGCTGACTGGAGGTAAGTTTTGCCTGGAATAGGAAGGTCTCTGTCACAGTATAACAACAGCCTCGCTAATGGCAATCAACTTCAAAATATTAGACAATGTCTGAAGGGGCTGATTTTATGGGGAAAAAAATTGTTGCCGAAGCCTTTGATTTTCACTTGAATGAGTGTTTTGGAGCTTGCTGTTTTGTTAGCTGACACATCTTGAGCATTTGCTTACTTTTCATGTTGTTCATTTCACAGACTGATACTTTCATATTATATCTAAACAAATTATCAGATCCCATCTCCATGAAAAACTGTATCATATTTTATTACATACTGTAAACAAAACCTTTGGGAGAAAGAGGCACATCATGTCTTTTATAAATCACTGCATTTTTCCAGATGTACGGTATGTTAGAAAACTGACACAAAAGATGTGAATTGAGTTAACGAGCCCTGCTATATTTCCACCAAAATGGGTTCTTGTTCATTTGAATAACTTTGACCTTTTCTGTTTATTGCCTTTCTAAAAAAAAACCCAAACAAACAACAAAACACCCAAAAAAAACCCCACAAAAAAATCCATAGCCAATCATTATGATGACTACAAGTCCACTCAGGGAACCTTGACAGCTGAATCACCATCTCACATCAAGAGATTTAGCCTTGGGCATTTGGCTGAGCTGACATACATTGGTTGGTCCTTTTTACACATTAAATGTCTTTACAGTTTTCATATTTCTTCTGTTTTTACACTTTCCAGCTCTGCTTTGTTGTAGAGGGGGAAGCTAAGATACATACTGCACAGTGAACACCATTAACACCTTGCAGTCCTTAGTTGTCTTTAAGATAAAACTGGACACAAGGAGGATGCTTAGATTAAAAAAAAAAAAACACAAAACACCTACATGTACCATATATTTGAGCAAGAACTGAATGAAAATAACAAACTGATAAAAGCCTAGGATTACAAAATTCACCAGAGAGTTCCCTTTTTAGTCACACTGTGGGAAGGAAAAATGAGGGATAGGCGAGAAGGAAAAGCTCAAAGGACATTATGTTCCCCTGTACTTTACATTCCCAGTTTTTGTTGCCTGGTGCTCTAGAAGAACATTATTTGTTTTCTAATGAGATGGGAAAAATACCTTTGGGACACACAGAAATACTCACACGCGGGCCTGATTCAGCAACCTGACTCACTTCACATGGGAATAGTCCCAACTGGTTTCATCTTCTAGTTATGACTTCAGTGATAGCCACTTTAGCTGGTTTACTCATGCAAACAAACATTATTCCAAGTGAGCAGAGACTGTAGACTGGAAATGTTCCCCCCTAAGCTATGGCCAAATGGACGAGAAAATGGAGGGAGGCTGAAATGTGAGCACTGAAAGGTATTTTTCAAGGCAAAGCTCAAGGGAATTTTTGAATATAGTCAGAAATCTATTTAGAAGTCTCTTTGCATTTTAAAATCTCTGGAAGGAAAATGTCATTTTTTTTTTAAATTCTATCTCCTTGCCAAGATTTGTAAATCAGGAATAAGAAAAAAGAAAACATAGCAGACAGAAATGAATGAAAACCCTAATGCACCAGCTTGGTCAGGCTACATTTCCTGACTGCAATCATTCAGGTTTTTCTGGCCTTTGAAAAGCTTTTCCACAAAAACCTGCACCAAATCTTTCCTTTTTCTTCAGCTTTACAGCCTTCCCATCTACAGCTATTCTTTTGCAGTCAAAGCTGGAGACTACAAGCTGCAAAATGCATTGTGGTTTTGATTAACTGAATTAATTAACAAATATAAATATCAGGCATAAGGCTGGTAAATCTGTTTACCTGTGTTTATTAATTTAGACAGCAGGCAAACTACATTCTACTTCTTGAGAGTTGATATTTTGCGTTCAACTAATATGGAATGGCTGCATCTTGGACTCTATTTAGTACTGAGTATGTGTGAGCCAGGCAATATATATGGACTTATTACTTTTACTCCCACACATGGACATGTCTCACAGGAGCAGGAGGCAGAAGGCCAATTTAGGCATTTCAGACCCTCAGTGTGCCATGAACTTTCCAAGCCAGTGCTGAGGCTGCAGGAAAATTGCCTCAGGGTGCATCTCATGAAGGCAGTGGGAATGCTGGCTTTCTGCTGAGCACAGGGAGAGGCAGTCTGAGGAGCAGAGCTCCTATGTCTTTCTGCAACTTTTTAATAAGTGGTGGTATCTTAAGTTTTCCTTAAAATGAGAGGAGGCAAATACATGGTACTGATCTTTCCATTATCGCTGGAGAAAAGCATTACAGAACTGAAAATGGAAAAGAGGAGGCAAAGAGAGCGAAACTATCCACATAAACATTATCACTGCATGAACATGACAGCCTGGGATAAGTGGATTCAGTCTTCCATGCTCTTCTTGCAAAATGTTGCTGATTGCTTCAAGATTGAGATCCAAAAAGTCAGAAATAGTTTTTATTCCAGGGGACAATCTGTGTTGATTCCCCCTTTCCTACTGCAAAAAAACCCCAGCCAATGGGGATGAGAAATGGAAAATTCGTGAGGCTGCATCAGAGAAGTATTAGGGCTTGAGTAAAAAGTAGCAATGCACCTATGCAGGGGCAGGAGGGAGGCAGTACCTCCACCTACTCTCTCAAAATCCTGATGAGTCACATTGGTTTAAAGCTGGCAAATTTCCTCAAGTTTTCTGCAAATAAAAATGGAAAATTTAGTATAAGAAAGCTTTGGATCCATATACCTTCATTTTCAGAAGTATCTTCAATTACCATTGCTGAGTAGTTTGCAGATTCCTAACTCTGTGTGTCAGGCCACTGATCTCAGTGGTCTATAACCCTAACTATGACTGAATAAAAGGGTTCAGAGAGCTGGTTTGGGCTATACAACTCAAATGAGGATTTATTACATCTCTCTATTACCATCCGTTTAGCATGTTCATTGCATGCCCAGTGTCTCCCACCAATCAGCTCAGTGGACTTCACAGATCAATGTTCAACATAATCCACCAGATGAACAAATCCTAAACAGAGCTCCTCAAATTTTTCTGACTCTTAGTATTTCAATCACACTTTTTAAAGTATTGGACATTTCTGTTTTCAGTGAAAGATGTGGGTAATAAATAAACCAAACCCTCACAAATTTTCAGAACCAAAGTTCAGCCTGTTCCAGTTTTAACTGTTCCTCCTAGATGAACAGAAAATACTTCCCTAATATAGCATTTCTCAAAACCAACAGTATATTTTGCTTGACAGCACGATCACAGAATTACAAGACATTCAGTCCAGAGCAGAGAGAAACTGTCTTATTTTTCTAGTAAATACTACTGCTATTTTCCAACTTGGTATGATTGCCAGAGAGAGCTTAGGCAAAATAAATATATATAGTGCAAAATAAGCCATACAGACAGCAGGGGAGAATTTTTCAGACACCACTGGAACCTTATTAAAATATTTAAAGTGAGAAGGCCCAAATTATCAGCCAAATCCAACTAAAGGAAATATGTGAGAATTTATCAACAGCTGTGATTGTATGTAATAACTTTCATCTGTTTCATGTATATCCAGGTTGTGCTTCTCGCCATTTATCACTACTGCGATACTAAAAAGTCAGTCAGTGCCCACGGGTGAAAGCTCTGCAAGCACAGCCGCTGCCTCTTTCCTGCCTCAGCCTCAGCAGGAGAAGCTTCCCTGCCTGGCACTGCAGGGACCACCACCAAGGGTAATTGAATTTCCATGCCTATTCAGCCCCGGGTCTGTGCACTGACGCTGCCAGGCGCCAGCTCCGGTTTGCGTCTGCAGAGTGCTCGCCACTGCAGCATCGAGGGCTGCTACCAAGGGACAACGGGGTGGTTCTCCTGCGGGTAACATATCGAGGAATAAGTGGCTTAACCAAGGTAACCAACACATTGCAGAAAAGCTCTTTGCTAGACATCACATGAACAATCATTGGCCGCTATCGACTTCAGCTCAGTTTAAGCCTAAAGGATGCATTCGAGGCACTATGCATTTATTTTGGTTTCTATGAGCCATTTACTCCTTTCTGTCCCTGTGCATACGCACACTCTGTTAGATTTTCTTTTCTATTTTCATTAACCTGCCAAAGTTAATCTAGAAACCTGAAAGAGCACCGTCATCAGGACAGTCGAGTGATTCACACTCGACACTGATGTTTAAAGTTTAGCCTGGCAAATGCATACTGTAGCTGCTAAGGAAAAACAT
>JAVJGJ010000037.1:42351483-42380044 GCA_035590215.1 Microhierax caerulescens | reverse complement strand
AGCTGCTAAGGAAAAACATTCAGTGCAGATGAAAAGGGACGTCTTTCTTCCCCCTTATCATCGTGGCTAAATATCCCCTTTTTGTGAAACAGTTGAGCTGTTAAGTTCTATGCTAAGGCACGTACACACTTTGGAAAGGTAATTTGAAAGCGAGTTGAGCCATGACAAATAGGGACAGCTGGCCTAATTGAATCATTTGATCTAAGACAGCTCAACTTGGTTATCCTCACTGCAGCCCACATTGATATTAGCGAGTGAATCATTAGCCATGAAATCATGTCGACTTTCCCGATGCAGCGTTCTTGACATGACAGGGAGCGCAGTCTGCCTTTCATTACAACACCAATGAGTTCTTCAGTCTGTCATGAAGGGAGAGAAAAAAAAAAAAAAAAAAAAAGAAAAGAGAAAAAAAGAAATAAAAAAGTGCCTTGAAAACTTTTAAGCTCAGCAACAGAAAGTAATTTGCTCCTACGTACGTTGCAGAGCAGCTGAAGACCCTTGTGGTAGGTCTGGGTTTACCCGTTTTCCTCTGAGGAGAGCTGGCTGCCCCAGCCTTGCCCAGCCCCCCTGGTCCACACAGCCCGACGGTGGGGCAACAGGTCACCAGTTAGTACTGATTTCCCCGAGTTCCTAGAACTTATTTCCTTTTCTTATGCTTGTGCGGATACGATGGTCTGTAGTGTCATATGCATTTGTACAGGCTGTTTCTAGGAGTAACTTCTTATAACTCTTTTGTATATTAATTAATAGCAGGCTAGAGCTGCATCTTGGGCATTTGGACCACAATTTTTGGCTGTTCTAAATGTTAACTGGATGGCTCCTAATCTAACTCACGTTTCATCCATCCTAGCACAAAAATAATCACCAGAGTTATTTCCCAAATATCTCCAAGGTATTTAGGAAGAGATATCACTCTTTAAAGTCCTTCCTTGATTTGCAAACTAATGGGCTCATCCAGCTGCCATTGAACGGAATGGAAATTTTCTGTGGGAACAGAGCCAAAGCTGGATCCCAGGCTCTCTTTTAACAGGCATAGGTGGAAAAAATTACCTGATGGTTTAGATCAGATTATTGGTGGCAGGACCAGACAAATATAATTTGGGCAAAACTAGGAGCCTGATGAAATTTGGATAACGTCCAATTAAGGAAGAGCGACAGAAGCAGATTTTTTTTCTTTTTTTATTTTTTGTTTTGGCAAGTCAGAGAGACATGCCAGCACTGGATGGGGATAAGATTCAGACTTTGGAAAAGAGAACAACTATATTTTTATCTTGCCAATAGTGGTCTAAATAGTATCTCTAATATATCAGGGAAAGCAGAAGAAAAAAGAAATAAGCACAGCGGCAGGGATATTTATAAATCAAAACCAAGTGATCCTAAAGACAAAGCTAAACAAATTGCAAGCCTGACAAGATACCAGAAAGCCTGATAATGGCCCCCAAATTTTTTTCTTTGTGGGGAGTTATTTAATAGAGGGATTTATTCCACTAAAAATATGAGAGATAGATAGGTGCAAAGATTTCATTTAAAAATCTGTTTCCCTGTAACAAGTAGCTATCAGTTTGGTAAGCAGGGCTCTTTCCATCCAAATGTGGAGCTACATTCTATGTCATGAAGGTTGGGAAGTGATCATTATTTACCAGAAGGGGAAAACCTTGCCAGCTTGCCTTCTGGAGAGATGGAAATATAGCAGTAGCAAATGGGTAGGAGCTAATCAACACAGAAATTAGACGTACGGAAGGGGCACAGACTTTTTTCAAAGAAATAAAATAGTGAGAAATTTTCAAGTCATTGACACCAATGTTTTTTCTCAATTTTTGCATTTAAAGAAATCTTTTATCAGGATGCATACTTAGGTTCAGGGCAGAATTTCTGTCGGTGCAAATCACCCAGTGCTTAGCAAATTCATCTGATTGAGTTAGCATCCTAACTGCTTGGTTACAATGCAGTAGTAATCCTTAATTGAGCTGTTTTGTGTGAATAACTATATAAATCATAGAGAAGGCAGCTATTTGCCTATTCTGGTGATTAGACTAATCGCCTGGGATGTGGGAAACCTGTATTCAGGCCTCCCCTATGCCTGATAAACCATGTTTACACTTCAAATACCGCTGGTATATCCCTGTGGTGTTTCAGAGTGTGCAGAGGGCCGGGTGCGTTGGCCTGGGAAGCGTTCCCAGTGCTGGACCTGAATTCATAAGCCCTGTGCCACACTGCACTGCAGCCGGCAATCCCGGACTGCACTCGGCAAATCTCAAGCCAGCTCAGTCCAAGCAGGAGTGCCAGAGCTCAGGTATCTCCGTGCTGCGTGCCGCTGCCAGCGTACAAGCCAGATGAGCTATATGGAAAGCCACTTGCAAGAGTTGTGTGTCTTAAAAGCCTTCAGAAATGGAGCTACCATGTTGCCCGTATGTAAACCACCCCATGCTTATCCATTCCTCTCATTAGAAAGATTTATTCACTCCACAGCATGAATCTCGGCTGTGTAACAGCCTGAAGACTGTTGCTATATTTCCCCTCAGTCTTTCAAATCAAGATGAAGGCATCCCTTATTTTCCCAGCTACTTGGCAAAGGCAGGGCTGAGGTAAGTTTGTAACTGTAAGTAATGTATTTTTTAAATAGTTTGTTGTTCTGAGGTAGACAAAACCCAGCACATACCAGCTAAGTTTGGGAAAGGGATTACTGCTTCACCTTTTGCAAGCCAGGGCTCTGGTGAGATACACTTGCCAGTTTTCTGCCATTGCTCATTCTTTCTACCAACTGATTAGCTGATGTGGTATATTTGCCAGGGCATTAGTTTGTCTGCAAGAAAGGCACAATGATTATATGTAGGTCAGCCCAAATGTGTGTCAGTCAGTGAAACTTTAATAACATCATTGTCTTGTATTCAGTATATGTCAACATGCCACATAAAAGCTGGTTCTGAAAGATTTTATTAGTTCTGAAGTTTTTCATTAGCAGTGTACAAGTGCATGTCTGTAAAATATGTCAGATTCTCACATTTCCTAGGGAGAGGAAAACAAATATATTTCAGAAATTCCTAGAACGGTCTCAGATGCCTTCTTTAAAATATCAGGAAAGTGACAGTCGCTCTCCTGAGCTCTCCCAAAGCAACCTATGCACAAGCCTTTTACATTTGGAAAGTAGATTTCCTGCCTCTCTAAAACACAGGGCAAGACCATTTTTTTCACTTTGGACCGTTCAGATAGTAACAGGCCTAAAATCCATCAAAAAACCCCATGACTATTTCCCACTCTGAGCTGCAATACAGTTTTTCAGTGCACATGGCCAGCTGCAAGGAAAAACATTTCTCTGTCGACCCTTTCAGACTGGCTGCTGAAGGAACTGGAATTTGGGTTAGTAAATGGTGAATGAGATGCCTAGCCTGCATGGATCATGTCACTGTCATCCACATAAAAGCTTCTGTGGGTGCATGAACACATATGCACACCTTTAGTAACAGAGATGTATCTCCCATTGATGCCAACTCCAAGCATTCCAGCCTCAGTCATAAGACAGGTTAAAAATTACTATATTTTATGTATATCTCAATATTTATTTGACTATATTAAGGAAAAGTGCTGAACCTTCAGGTGAATGAAATGAGCTAATTGCCATTGACCTTTTTGCAGATGTTGTCTTTGGAGAGCAATTCCATAAATCCAGCTCAGACAGCTAAGCTCCTGTTGATTTTTCATGAGTATGGAAGTGGAAAATAGATAAGGATAGAGTAAGCTATTCCCTTCATGCATAATTTGCACAACTTTTCTGGTTTCATATTTCTAATGCTTGATAAGATTCAATTTTTTTATTGATTTCCACCTAAAAAAATCTTGAAAATAGCAGGTATTAGTTTTCTGCCCCTTTCCGTCCTGCTTTTGTACCAACTTTCTGATTTTTTAAAAAGCTAATCAGTGTTCTCAACAAATATAATTTTCATAATGTTTTCTCAAAAAATATCTACAGCTTCACTTCCTTGATATTAACAATTAGACGTAAAACTCAGTCAATTTTAGGGATCTTCTTTAAAAACCTTTCAGAATTACAGAGATTAACATTGGCCCTGATTTCTTCATCTGTCCAATTTCCTCTAACCTAAAGATGCAAAGTTTATCTAGTACTTAAGAAAAGTGAATGTCCGCTGTCTTGGAAGAGTCTGATTTAGTAGCTTGTTTCAGCGTGAACCACAGTAATGTAATGCTTTTATTCACTGATGAATTTGAGCAGTACAGCGTTAATCACTCTCACTACCGTATGTCATCTGAATAATCAACAAACCCCAATGATACATGTTCCTAGATCCTGTAGTGTGCCATTTATCACCGGCGCAGAGCCTGTTTATTCTTGACATGTCTTATTTGTGCAGAATAAGCAAGGAATTTACTGCATAAATAATTCTAGGTGGGTATCATTTAAACCAAAATACAAGGGGTTTGAACCTATTCAGAACCACGTACGTCTGAAAGATGTAGAAAAGGTGGGGAAGTAGTAGTCCAGAAGTAGTCATAAGAATACCTTTCATTATTTATAACTTTCAAGAATGGGCTGGTGAACTCTTTAGGATGGATCCTACTGCTCGTGTCATCAGATTTCTTATGTTGACATATTCAGGAAAGTAATTCAGGGAAGTCTGTTCACACAACCAGCCTCAGTTTTTATGGGGTTCTTTTGTGATTTCATTTGCATATCATTATCTGAATATATAAAGATGGTTTTATCCTTTGCAGTTTTGAGTTGGTGGCAGGCCAGTAAAACAGGTGCCAAATGACAGGATGGGGACTAAGATGCCAGTGATGCTGCTCCCCACTTCTCACACTGCCTGATGCACAAGGCTGAGCATGTAGATGTACAGTCCCTGAGCCTGGGACCGCTCCACCCTCCAACACAGACCACAGCGGATCCGGGATCTCACGTGCTGTATGTATGTTGTTTCTTAATCTCCTACTGGAGTTAGGTTCCAGACAGCACTTGTAGAAGCAGTGAAAATCCAGCTCCAAGCTTCTGCCTCCTAAGGACTTAAAATTGCATTTCGAGAAGAAATAATCCAAGTGGTAACAGTATCTGTCTGAATATTGAAAAACAGAAAGAAAGAATTATGAAGCTTTGGCAAAATGGCACAATTTAGGTAAATTTAGCCAGTTTCACATGCAAGACTGAAACCAACCTGTCTGGCAACAGGGAGTATTTAACACGCAAAGGTGACCCATCAGGCACAAAATGGCAAAAGATGGCCAAATATTGAAATAACACATCTGCATCACCAAAACATCTCGTAAGTGATCTGAGGCACTGCTATGTATGAGACAAATTAGATACTCGGTAATCCCCCAGGGACAGTCTAGCAGCTGTAACGCTCACGCTTCTGTATGTCAAGTGTTTTCTGAGGTGAAAGCTTATTCAAAATCTCAGTCTTACTATGTCTGGATCATGCTGTAAACCTAATGAGGTTACTTGCAGTTACTAAAAAGGCAGAACTAAGGGAACATGGCCAACCTATGAAAGGACAGCATGGTACTTCATAGTTTGACTTGAAAAGTCCTTCAAATGGTCTTGAAGACATCTTTCTACAAGCTCCACAGCCCAGCCTGGGACAAAGTAGTTCATCCTGCCACAGATAAACAACTTTATTTAGAAATTTGAGGGCTATTAAACAAGGTGAATTTCCCCAATGAATCAGCACAAATTTATTAATCCAGGTGTTACTCTAATTGTGATTCATTGGGGATAGGAACTCTGTTCAATGGTCCTCAAACTTACACTTCCATTTAGTGCTGTGCTGCAAACACAGAACTGGGAGCTGCAAGCTGGCTTTAAATCCTACATATTTCCTTATATTTTGCCATTATTTATATTTAACTGTGTTAGCAATTCTAGGTTTATTTTTCTAGTTTTAAAGATATTGTTCACAGTCAGGTTTGCCCCTCTTGTCTGTTGTACCTGCAGTACTATACTTACAATTTTCCAATCCTAAAGCAACACTTAGAAGCAGGAAAATCACTACCCGATCACAAAACAGGACTGGGACAGACCTCAGTCAGTTAGTGCAGACTTTACTATCGCAGACAAACATGTAATTTCAACCCTTCACAAACTAATCCCACTTGAAAAACATGTTTTCTTATTCCTCCATTGCAGTGGAAGACTGTTTAAAAACCTCACCCCTGCCCTAAGTATCTTGCTTAAGTTCCCAGCTACATGTTTTGCTATGCTGCTGACTCATTATTATCTTTATCTTCACCCTTTTAACAGTCTTTTTTTCCCCTTACACTTCTCTGCCATGCCAAAGGAGACAGATCAAGTGGTCACTTCTATCAAAACCTTGAAATGCCTTAGTAATGAACCTGCGCTAACACAGCCCACAGACACCATACAGTAGGACCACAGATCACAGAACATGGTTGCTCAGTGTGATATTGCTGCATATCTGTGTGGTGCCAAAATGATTCAGTGTCTTATTTTCCACGTCCCTGAAATCACGCATGTATAAGCAGCAATGATGTTCAAGGAAAAAGTGGATGGATCTATCCCTGCATATGCATACAGAGATTGAAATGGAATTAAAAACAGGGGGGCACATGATGTGCATGGCAATTCTGCTCCACTGGCATCACCTGTAAAGTGCTGCACATAGCTACAGAACCATGGAAAAGTCAAGCTGTCACCCAGCAGGACACAAGCATTTACCTAATGGGTTGCAGGTATCTGTCTACTGAATAAACACATCTACAGTCATGATAGCAGCCTTCCTGTTGCCTGCCATCCATTTACTCCCTAAGCACTGTGTATCTATGGGTTTAATTTTGTTTGCTGAAAACATTAAACAGGGAAACATCTGTATCTGGAACAAGTGTAAGGCAAAGAGAGACAAAGCTTTAACACTAGTGTGTTAAGGATAACGGACCATCTCATCTTTTAAGCCGCTTCTCACTCTACTCGAATCTGTTCAGCATAGCTGTAACTTGCTGCTGGATGTTGAGACTACGCTTCCAGATGTAGAGGTTTTGGCTTTCCAATCTCATTTCCCCTGGCTTGGATGTTTATTTCGGTATTATACCTGTCACTCTCAATGATTCCTCCATATTGCTTAAATGAGCTGTGTAGGAAATTTATTCAGAGTAGAGATATACCTACAAAGGTTCAACTTTACAAACAAGGCAAGGAGGAGTAGTGCTCTCTGGTGAAATAACCACATGATAGTACAAGGAAGACATTCCCATACTGATGCAATGAACTCAATGTGCAGTAAGGGACTTCCAGTTCTCTGCAGTTTCAAGCAGATTAATATTTTCAGAAGTTAGTTTCCTTTGTGTTTGCTTTAAAGTTGCTATCCCTTGAATACATAACAAATACAACATGAATATAGTGATCTCTATAATTTCATTCCTGCAAACTTCCCCAAAGATATCACCCCTCACCTTATCTCTTCAGTGTACTAGAAAAAAAATGTTTGGCATGAATTATCAGATTGAAACTATAATTTCATTCCTGCAAACTTCCCCAAAGATATCACCCCTCACCTTATCTCTTCAGTGTACTAGAAAAAAAATGTTTGGCATGAATTATCAGATTGAAACTTGCAGACTTTTAAAAATTATTATAAATAATATTTAATGCAATTCATTTTGGTACAATAAAAAAGTAAAGATCATGCAACTGTTTCTTTCCTTTAACAACACCCACGATCACAATTCCCTTGTGATTCTCTTAAATACAGTGGGGCTTCACATCTTTGCAGAGGCCAAAGTCTAATCCATTCTATTTTGCTGTGGTGACAGTACAGTGACTGGCAGTGTTCAAAGCATCCAGGCTAGTATGAGAAACAAAATCTTCATGAAAACTGTCCACAGCCTTCCACAAACAAGCGCAGAAGTGGAGCCAGGCACCCACTGCTAGCTCTGAACTTTGTCCAGCTGTAGGATGCCTGCCCATCCATTACAACCATGTATGGATGAAACAAGAAAAGGGAAGGTTGGGAAAAAACTGGAAAGGAAGCTGCAACGTGTCACAGGAGATTTGTGTTTGCACTGACACTGGTAACTGCTCGCCCAAAGTGCCTCTGTGGTGGCCACTGCTGCCTGCCCTCAGCTGGCCACATCTCCTCTTTGCCAGGAGATCGGTGGCCTCAGGCTCCAGCTGATAACAACTTCCTCTGCGTCATCTCTCATGGTTAGCCAAAAGCCAGGCCAGGTCAGAACGCCTCTCTTACCTCTTGGAAGAGTTTGGATTTTTGGAAGGACTTAGCAGCCCCAGTCCAGATCTGTGAAACCCAAGGCACTGTACAGAAGTCCAGTTCACATTCACAGTCTTAGCCTCACTGACTCCAACAGATAATAGTAGTAGTGATAATAATGATAACAACAACAATAATTATTATTACTAATAATAATAATAATAATAAAGTCTTGTGGTTTGATACATGGTTCCCAAAGCCTAGAAAATGGAATATGTTTTCAGAGCAGTTTCCATATTCATACGTAAGCCAGAGGGCCTCAGTCAAGGAAGAGAGATATGGGGAAAGTCTCTGACAACTGAAAGTAAAATGAGATATATGATTTATTTATACTGTAAGGTTAATTTTTTCATTAATTTGCTTTCATGTAAATCCCTATTGCAGATTTTTTTAAAAAATTGGCAATTTCTGCTGTTTGTTTGTTTGTTTTGTACTTGCTAAGTAAATGTATAGGCCTTAATCCTTTTATGAAGTTTCAAAATAGGTTTTGAGGCTGGAACAGCCTCAAGGGAGTTGGTCATATGTACACAGCATACTGCAAGTTTGTCTGTAAGTGGAAGTCTAAATGAAATTTCCTTATACAATATTAAGTAGTAAAGAAACTCTCGTTCAGCTGCTTCCATTTTCCATCACAAAAAAAGCTCCCAAAACCTTAGAGACAAAAAATCTCATCCGCTTATGCCATTCTTTTAAAGTGTAACTATTAGAAATTAAGGAAACCCCCTACTTTTCCTGGTCACATTCCCTGTAATCTTCTGAATCATATGTGAGTGAAAGCATTCACTTTCATTTTGAACACAAGCCAAAAGGTGTAGCTAGACTCTAGTCACATTCTTGCAAAATTTTAGAAATCTTTCCCTTTTCTTAGTCACATAGTTCATTCCTTTAGAAAGTTACACTAGTTCAGCAGCACTTCAGGCCACTGCTAAGGATTAACATGACATCAAGAGCAGAATGGAAAAACCTCCTTTCCCATTGGCTTAAAGAAAAAAAAAAAGTGGAAGAAACTGTTTTGAACATTTTTCACCACAGCTAAGGTGAAAGGTTTGATGCCACCGTGATTGCTACATTACTAATGATTCACCATAACAGACAAATATTTTGTCGTGCCACTTTAAGCTAAAAAACTTGTCATTTCCTAATCAAACTTACTATCACTGCAGAACCTGAACATCAATAGCACTATTCAAATCTCAGCCAAATGAGGTTTTACATCCTAAAACTTGAGAGCTTCATTAAATGATAATTTAATGTGTGTGTGGGGGAGGGGGCAGATTAATTTCAAATTAATTTGCATATAGGTATTTGTGCAGCTCAAGCAGTATCCTTCCTTTCTGTCAGTTCCATCATCTGATGGACGGTGGAAAGAAGAAAATGTATAGAGAAGATGTACAGTGATAAAGTAAGTTGAGGAAGATTTAATTACAGACTATTATTACATATTTTTCCCTGGCAAGCATGAGAAGGTAAGAGAGTAACATAAATTTGCTAATGATTAGAGTGATAGAAGATACTGGAACATCTTAGATAAGTAAAGTGGGTAGTTTGAAAAGGCAGAGCAAGGTACCTGGTTGTTATTAATGCTACTGTGCTTGCTGCTAAAGTTTAAAAATAGTTTGACAACATAGTATGCTTTATGTACATCAAATTAATTGAAGATTTCTATTAGCACAGTTAAAAATACATCAGAAATTTCAGAAGGTGGGTTTATGGGTGCCTGAGGAAAATCAGCACAGATGAGTATGGGAATTCTGAACTGTTGTGAAAACTGCTAGCACTTGCAAAATACTAGCTGAAAGAGAACAGAAAAATATTCTTGCTGCTCCCAGCATAATCATTTATTTATTAGGGATATGCCATTTATGTTTGGAACCTTTTCATATGTTTCCAATAGAGTATGTCTACAGGGAGAAGTTAGAATGAAGCAAGCTAGGGCTGGATATATAATATAGCAAGGTTCAGATCCAGAATCTTACTAATTATTTGTTTGGGGGCCCTGTAAATCTGACGTCCATACTGTGGTTTGGATTTCCACTGGTAGCAATAGAAATTCAAACTCAGTTATTGGGAGGTTATTTCTGCATCACATGCCTCTTTGCATGTTTGTACAGTGCAACCTGTTATATTTTCACTAGGTATTTAATGGCAGGTCTTCAAGCACTCCCTAGCCATTTCATGTCCCTACAACAGATAAATAGTCCCATGTCACAGGAGATACCTAACCGGCAAAGAACTACATATTTAGTGCTACACTGTGCCCATTGCAGATGGCAAGGATGACCACCACTCTCTCCTGAGCCTCCAGCGCAGAGTCTAGGTGTGACTGTGATCCTCCATGCTTGGGTGTCACTATTCAGTTCTTCTCCATCATCTTCAGACCAAGGCATGGAGGACAGCAGCAGTGGTAGTCCAGCATCACTTCCATGTCAGGATACTTCCAGTATAGTCCCTAGGGCATGGAAAGGAGCTCTCCCAAGAAGAGGGAGACAATATGATTTGCCCCCTAAGAAAAGCCAACCATGTGTGATAAGGACAATGGCTTCAATCACTGACTGCCAAGAAAAACATTGTTTTGATTGAGGGCCACGAGAGAAGCATAAAGCAAAAATCATTAAATAGCTAGTAGAGCAGGGCAGTAGCTACTACAAAACAATCTGCTAAAAATGGCAATTCACAATAAATCATTCTTATCATTGTACCCTAAATGCTGTCTCATCATAGCTCACAAAATAAAACATTGTCAATCTGAGTAATAATAAAACAAACACTGAAATCATACCACAATATTGACAAAATGTAAGATAATCAACAAACTATTCGAATGGGCCTGTTGACTCAAGCAAATGGAATGTAGTGGAACAGCTGTTCACTTTATCCTGCCCATAAAGGAAAACCTTGGTGACTCACTGAGGGCTTTATGAATTAAGGGCTTCTTTTTCCCCCTCCCTGGTATGCGTAGAATTCTTCAGGCCTGTCTCGAGTGTCCAGCTTGCACCTATCTTAAGGCTGCTTGCCATAGCAAGCACTTTTTAACACTCACTGCCTTCACCAAGGAGATAAGAAACCCACTAATTATTTTCAAAATTGTTAACAGTGAATTAAGTGATTTAGCTTCCACCAATGGGTAGGAAAGAGTCTAAGAGCTTTTGGGAGCCTTTTCAGCTTCTGCATCAAAATGTAAAGAAGCCCAATGGGAGCAGAAATGAGACTTTGTTGACTGATGCCAGAAAATATTCTTATTTGGGCTTTCAGGAAGATAGTATGGTAATAAGTGTGACTTAGGGGAAGCTACAGCCCAAAGAGTCAATTCTTGATCATTGCAATAATCTCGATCATAATTTTTCCCTGTGCAGGAACTTAAAATAATAGAGACATTGTAGAGCAAAACAGATGCTTAGGGGCATTTCCTAGGGACTATAGACTTTCTGGATTTTTTTAACATTGAGTCACAGCATGGTTCAAAGACATTTATTTCCCCAAGGACCTGCACTTTCTAGAAAAAGAATAATGCTGTTTTTATCATTGGTTTCACTACTAAAATGTCATTTAGTATGCTGTGTGCGAAAGCACTCAATCTCTAAGACATTGCATAGCAAAATAGAATATATCTAAATTGCTCCATCATTGCAATTATAAAAAACTACTCAAGGTTGGAAAGTTAAACTAGAGGAATACATTTACATAAGCATGACAGCGTTCATTTTTGATGGCTGATACTGAGTAGCAAAGTGATCAAGACCAGAAAAATACAAAGACCTAGCCCTACCTTCTGAGACCACTGCTTTGAGATGTAGCCCAGCAGCTCTCATGAGGAGCTGTGAAGTTGAACCTAACATTTTAAATATTAAGGGGTTTGGGAGAAAGTAAGAGAAAAAGAAAAAAAGAAAAAAACCTCATAGAGGGAGAAAATTCTGCCAGTATAGGAGGGACCCAAAATATCCTGGGTGGGGGTGGGGGGAAACCCAAACAAAAATTAAAAGCAAAATATTTTTGTAATTTTTTTTTTATAACATACGTAAGATTTTTAAATGCCACTGTTCAACATGTGCCCACAGTGCACTGATGTCCGTTAGTTCACGTACTAAGCTGCTGCAAAATTCAGGTGGGACTCTTCATCAGTTGGGAGCAGCCAACTGAGTTATGGAAGATCTTCAGAGCTACACCTCTCCGGCCACGGCCGTGGTCTGTCTGCTGCCGTGAACAGCTCAGATTTGTAGTCCGAGCCAACAAAACCTATTTCTCTAGAAAACAGAAGGTCATTTCCAACAGGTAATTTCCAAGAGCTGGGGAGGCCGAGCAGGGGTCCCCCACCACCGTCACCGAAGCCGAAGCCAGGTGGGCAGTTGGCACATGGCCAGCAGCTGGCCGGGAGCATCCCAGTGGCAGTTGCTAAGAGACAGCACATGGCAGCGTGGCTTGGACTGGAGCCAGCCAAAACGGCGGGGATGCGGGAGGGAACGGCTCACACCCAGAATGCCGACGCCCGGTGTCTTCTTCCTCAGCTCTCACCGGCTCCTCAACGTGATGGGAGTTGGTTTTGGCTGGGGAGGCCTTTGCGTGAGCGGCAGTGGCTTTGCCAGTTCTCCCCGATCCTGCTTTGCAGCGTTTATTGATAATAGCAATGTGTTAATTGTGGGAGACCCACTTGTGGACTGTGAATCCAGCAGGAAGGAACACATTGCGATACAAAGCGTTTCCCTCATGCACCCACCCACCTATTTTGCTCCCATTTGAGTTACTTTCCATTTTTCTTCTCTCAATATTGCTGCTCCTCCTTTTAGTTCGCCGAGGAACCAGAGCTGTTCTGACAGCTGAATGGGTCTTCCAGATGAAAGCATCACTTTTGGCTCCCCACAAGCTCTCCGATGCAAGAGCACTGGGAAATGGTCAGGCAGCTCTGAAAATCTTCATGAAACTCAAGAACTTCTTGGAGTTTAGTTTCTAGGATGGTCCCCAAAGACAAACCAGAAATATTTTATTTCAAAGGTCTCAGGCATGCCAACAAGAAGTCCACTTGTCCACTCTGTTCAGCATCCACACAAGCCACAATCACAGAATAAGCATTAACGTTGTTCTCTTACAAAGACCTTTCCAGCTGCTGCAGCTAGAGGTTTTAGCCAAGAGTGTTTCTGAATATTTAAACTCAGAGTCAGATTTCTGCACTGGGCTGGAAGGCAAAAGAGTCTTCCTTCATGAAATATGGTTTCGTGAGCAGTGAAGCCCCGTTTAGAAGCAGTGATGGCCTGTACAAGGATGATGAAAAACAGGATTAAAAAGTAGGCTAAAAGCAGAATTAAAAGTGTGACACAAACCCAATATTTTTTCTTTTCCTTGAATGACTGCTGTTTTCTGAGCACACACTTTCTACTCAGAGGCTATTAGCGGTGCTGCCTCTGCAGCATGAGTCACACACACACCACCATGCAGAGACCCAGCCAGGTCTTAGAAGTTAGAGAGGAAAGAAAGGTCTCCTATCTTGGATTCAACAAAAGCACAGCAAAATTTCACATCCTCCCACTTTTCACAGAGAACAATATTAGAAGGAGTCACCTGCATTGCTCACTGAGGGAACTAAGTTTCAGCAGTCAGAACTCAGTGTGATTGGCCTCTAAATGTTGACCTGTATTGCTGCCAGTATACTGAATTTCTTGCTTTCATCTTTTGTCAGGTCTCTTCTACACAGTACTGGAGTCACCCCAGAAGAATACAGGTGAGACACTTCGTATTAGTGGTCATGTTCAATTACATCAGTCTGTCTGTCAAAAGTCAGCAAACGAAATCTCTAAGCATTCAACTTCCTACCTAAACTTTAATAAAAACAAACATGTGCATAGTGCCTTCTGCAAAATACTTATTTGGAAGACAAATTATAGCAGTGGAAAAGGAGATAAATAAAGTGAAAAAAAGTATTCAAAAATTGCTACTATTCAGTACATAGTTTACTGCTGATCAAAATAACATCTTTAGGATATTTCCCCATCATTATTTAATTTTCTGCAACAACTATTTTCTTCTAAGATGTTGTGTGCCCTAATGAGGCACACAAAATTCAACATACAGTCTTAAACCAAAAGTAATGGACATTCCATTAACAGCCTCTGTTAATATATCTATATAATCACACATCGTTCATATGAGACTATCCAAAATAAGGCTTCCTAGGAAGCTAATCTTTCACTCACATACCTGACAATTTTTTGGATTGTTTAAAAGCCTGCAAGATGTAAGTTGTAAGAGCTTTAATAGGCATTTTTTTCCAGTTTAAAAAAAATACCTTTTGAGGGTTGCATACTATCTTATATAATCAAATCTTAAAAGTGTAAACTAGAATTCCAGACCTGCAACCATTTATCATAGCAGTCCCACTGAGATAAATGAAACATTATAGTGGCAACGAGACAACAGAATGGGCTGTTCATAACCTATGAAGCCTTGCCCTGAAAATACATTATTTTCCAACTTTACCCAGACATAATCCTTACTTCATCCCTGGTTTGGCAACTTCTCCCAGTGGGGAGAGTTACAGACAAAATGACAGTGCAATAAGGATAGAATGGCAGTCTTATTTCTGAATTCACTGGGTTTTGTCAGTTTTTGTTACAGTATTGAAATTATTTAAATACGGGGGTAGTTTTCCTGTGAAGCAGACAGGCTATTGACACTGTGTGACATGGGTGACTGGGGGAGATTTTGCATGTCACAATATATTTGCGCTTTGACTGTTCTACCTATGTATGGATAGATCTGTTTTTAAAAGCTTCAGTTTATACTATGTTCCTGCAGGCCATTTCTTTGAGTTGATGAAGCAAATAATGTTTTTTTGTTTTGTTTTAACACAGCTTTTAAGGGGTTGTCAGAGAAAGGCTGATGAGGGGTTAAGAATTTCTTTTTGAAGTTGTACAGAATTACCAACTAATGAGTTGATTTCTTTGATGGGTCTTTTATAGTTGGCTGCAGCTGGACAAGAATCAACCACAAAGGGATCTTGATTTTGTTCATCGTTAATTCCAACTCAACAGATGAAGTCTGGCTATCATTCTCACCTTCACAGTTTGCCTTTGTATTATGTGAAGCTCATGTACTCAATTAACAATCTGATTAGCAAGTTCTTGCGTTCTTCAAGTAGCTTTCTTCATTACTGCCAACATATCAGGTTCTTCATGCAGGATTATAAAACTACTTTGCTTTTTTGGCAATGACATAATTTATAACGCTAGTATTTGAGACACTGAAGCACACAAGCCAGCACAGGAAGTTAGCAATGAACTTCAGAAAGATAGTAAGAATCACAAAGATACGGAGAGAGTTATTTCATTAGAAGTACAGTGGAATTAACCCTTTTTTCCTCCTTTGTATAGAAGCTGGGTGTAATGAGGAGGTTTTTAGTTTTGCCACTTTTGTTCAAATTACCAAAATCTTACAGAATTAAAACAGAACAAGAAAGGTCTGGTTTAGCAAAAGGCCCAGGTATTCTGAACTGGTGCAAGTTTAAATCCTGCTGAGGACTGGAAACTGTTATTGACAGCTGCTTCACAACAAATAGATGCCACAACCTTCTTGGTTCCTTTGCTCCAGTCTGAAGCCTGGAGCCAGTGTTCCAGGAAGTTGGACCACACGGAGACAATGCCGCAGTGGTTGAACTTGACATGGTTTAGAGTTTCGCTTCAGATTTACTTGTTGGTTGTTTTTTTTTTAAATAAAAGTAGATATCAGAATATCGAATAACATTTGGTTGGTGATTGAAAATTATATCAGACTTGTGCCTGAAGAAGGTACGCTTGGTTTTAGTCAGATTTGATATGCATGAAAATATCCTGTTTCATTTTATAACTGTATCTCGCCCTAGACAAAAGCAGAAGCTAATACACAAAAGATGATTACTTTTTTAAACAAGTTAACCTATTACAAACACACGAACAAAAAAAAAAGAGACAGACAAAAGCATGGGGGTAAAATCCATTGCATTTACAACTTTATAATTATGTTAGTGTATATTTTTTCTATATCACATCTAGCAGGTACAAACTGAACCATTCCATTTTTTTCCACGAGTATTTGAAGGGGAAAGTTTTGTATCCACTTAAGCCTATAAATATTCATAAGCTCCTGTTTATTAGATCACTTCTATAAAACAACACAGAAGCACAAAGCTTTTCCCTATTCCTTTTGTAACACCACACCATGTTCCCAAAACACATTATGAGACGCCCCTGCCACCATAGTGTCTCAAAGTTTAAATTCACAAAATTTTGAATTCAGCACAGTGAAAGCAGTCTCTTCCCTCACACTGTCCTATGGAATAGGCCATTGAGATATGATGCTAGACTGGACCCTGCATGCTTCAGAGGATGCTGTACTCCTTGGAGAAACATGAAATGACAAGTCTTTCTAGAAATATAAAGGTGAAAAGAAATCACAGTTTTTCAAGGAAACACTAGCACTTTTATTACTGCTTCTAAAGGTTTATATAATGCTTTACACTTGAATAGCACTCTACTCAGTGATCCCAAAATCCTTTGTAGTAGTGTATTTCACTTTGTGACAGCCCAACGAGATAGGCAAATAACACCATCTCCTTTATATAAATTGGTCAGTGAGTCTGAGAAAGTTAAGCACCTAATTCAAAGCCCATTAAGCCAAATGAAAAGGCTCCCAGCAGGCTTTTGGTTAGTTGCTAATGAGACGTCTCAGGTCATACAAAAAATTTGTGACAAAGAGCAGAACTCAAATGTCCTTATTTCAATTCATGTGTCTTAGGTAGACATCGTCCCCCTTCCACATAAAAAAGATTTTTCAAAGGGCACATTTGTGCCTGTCATCCTCATAGAGGAGTGTCAAACCTGTAAGGTGATATTACGTGGATTAAAGAAATAGCTACACAGCAGAAGGTCCCAGGTGGGCACAGAGAGGTCTCGCAGTGAACAGCTATCTGAATCACGGTTCCAGGAAATTAAGGCTATATTTCAGACCAAAGTGACCCAAGTGTGTGCTGACCATTTTTGTAAGTACAGGAAATCTTCACCAACTGAAGCATGGAGAAATAAGAGGAGGAATAACAGGAGAAATAATAACCTGATGGGAGGGGGTAAAGAAGAAGCGGCCAGACACTTGTGAGAGATTTCCAGGGAGAAGGCAAGAGGTGATGAATACAAACTGAAGTGCAATAAATTCCATTTAAACACAAGAATTTATTTTTTTTTACTGTAAGGGTGGTCAAACACTGGCACAAATTGCCCATAGAGGCTCTGGAATCTCCATCCTTGGAGATATTGAAAACCCTGCTGGACACAATGCTGAACAACTTGCTCTGGCTGACACTTGTGCAGGGTGGTTGAACTAGATGGCTCAAGGACTATTCTTATGCTCAAAGAATTCAGTGGTAATTAAGACAGAAGCCTCCTGGCCTGCTCAGAAAAGCCTTGCAATCAGTTTACAACCACAAGAAGTATATTTAAAGAAGGTGCTTCCTCCTCTACTGACCTCTGAGGTCCCCATCCACCTCGTGTTGCCCCTCCAGGTCTCATACCACCACCCCTGACACTGCAGTGACTGCTGGGGAGCAGGGAGCGTGCAGAGGTGTTGCAATGCTGTAGTTTAGAGATGCTGTAGTTTACAGATCCACCATTCCCAGAGTGAAGAATGTATTGCTCATATCCAGCTACAGTAGAAGAAATAACTCTTTACTCAACCATTTTTCATAACATTCAAAATGGACAGATCTTTTAAAAGTAATCATTTAAGAGGCAGGTAAGGAAATGGGGCTGGGGGAGGGGGGGAGGGCAGGAAGGAGGGGGCAGGGGATGGGAACACGATGCACCCCTTATATTTTATATATAAAATACACTTTAACTGGAAAGTTTTGTCTTTCTCTTTACAAATTCTGAAAGACCTGTTCTTTGATGGATTTTATCTTCCTGCATATCTTACTTCTCAGGTTGTGTATTTCAGAAAAACTTTCCTAGTAGCATGCATTCCTTTTACTGTTACACTTTAAAGCCCTTTCTAAGTCCTCCCAGGGAACCGAGGCAGACTCAGACTTTCTTTTCAAAACCTGTCTAATTCTTTCTGTTTGAGTGGCACCATCAGCTCACTCCTTTGGGGTTACAAATGTCTTTCATGAAACTGGGGAGCTTCTGTAGTGGCAAAGCAGTTATTGGTCACTACAATGACTCCTGAATTTTATACCACCCTGTACATTATGATGTATATCTGACACACGTACACATATGGATTAAATTCGTATTTCTTTATTATCTCTTGTACCAAACACAAGGGCTACTGGCTTTCTGCAAAACACAACAGGGTTTGAGATACTTGACCTGATCAGAGGACAACAGCAGTAATGGCAGTTTTGGGATTTCATGCTCAGTGTGTCTATGCCCCACTTGTGAAGCTTAAGTCCTTTTGTTAGATGTATCCCTACCCTTTACTTCCTGAATCAAATATATTTGTTCAGTAGGAGCAAAACCTCTCCTTTTCTGCAGTATCTGATCAAAGTTTAGTTTCATCAGCGTATAGCTTGACAAAAGTGGTCTTTATCTCTGAATGAGTATATCCAACATAATATTGGGGGAAAAAAACACATCAATGCTGTGTTTTATTTATGGGTAGACTTATGAAGATATACTTGTAAAGAATAAACTCCTCAGAAAAGAACTAACTCTCCTGACACTGTGTCTCCTCAGCTATTAGATACATTCTTAAGCTAAGGAGAAATAACTTTACTAAGAATATAAGTAATTTATATACTTACATCTATCTAAAGTTAACTAAATCCAAACTACAAAAGCCAGCTTTTTGAAAGTCATGCCATCACCCCTCATACACATTTTAGTCACCACAATCCCATACTGAGTGCAAAAGGTAGAGTTAAGCAACACATTTCCCTGAAATGGCAATGAAGTGCAGCCAAAATAGAGATAATTATTTTAATTAATGGTAATGATTTTAACGGTTGAACATTTTAACTAATTAATTATGATTGATTGCTTGTTACTAATCAGGAATGTGATTCAAAGTTCTAATTGAAAACCTGAGAGCAATGGGCACTAAAATATGATATACTTCTGCTGAGAGAACAGACATTTATTTTTGATATGAAACACTTCGAACTGAAATTCATTTTGACATTTAAGATGGCCAGAAAATAACATACATCTCCTTCACAGGAAGCTTTTCACCCACAGACACAAGAATCTGAAAATATCCAGATAACTAACTTGAAAGAAAACGGGGTGCTCTTTTTGGTCTTGTTTAAAATCTGCTTAACACTCCTGTGCTACGTTCCCTGTCAACGTGGTGTCATGCTGTCACACTTTAGTACCCGGGGGAGAAGCTAACTGCACACTATTTATTCAGGAAATGAACTCACTGAAGTAGTGTTATAGATCTGAAGCTGTTCTAAGGATCTCAGCGAGGCATTTATTGATTTAAATAGCCCCACGATCTGTTCCCGTGGATCCAAATCTCTCACCAGCACGCTACTCCTGGCACCTGCAACCGTGGGCTGAGGAGCACGCTGGAAGACCAGCAACTTTCCTACCAGCAAATCTCCCATTGTATCTGCACACCTGGAGGCACAGGTGGTGCTGTGAGGGGTTGCTGATCTCTGGAGCCATAGGGATGTACCCTGAGGACCGGGGTCTATGGCTTGCACCCACCAGCGGCCAGGACTCTGGGGCAGCTGTAGGGTTTACCAGCCACCGTCTGTCCCATCGCTGCTAACCAGAAGGATGGGCTGCTCCTGGAACAGCTGCTGGACCACCGCACAGGGTATATTGAGGAAAACTAGCCCTGGTGCCAGGCTTCCCCAACCTTGCCAGGGGTGGCTGGGCAGCTGCGGCATGGCCAAGCCATCTGTACTGCAGGCTGGGCACCACTGCAAGGGTGGCTGCAGGAGGGCGGAGAGCCCTCCATCTAAATGCCTAGACTGCAAGGAGAGGAAATCAAGTGCCACAGGAGACAGTTTGGCATTGTCCTTTCATTGGGGGTAAAGGTAGGTTACCTCTAAAAGGGGCAGCCCTGCTTATACACTTAACCTGGCCTCATTTTCTCTTACCTTCTCCCAGCTTTGCATCACACCTAGACATCCCGTGGCAGGGGGGCAAGTCCATTCAGCAAGGTGATCTAGCATTTAACTGATATTTTGGGGAAAAGGGAGACAAAAGCCCCTAGCAGCAGCAGCCCATAGTCAATGACTTAGGTGGAACAGCCAAAAGCTGGCACAGAGAGCGATTCTCAAGAGGTAGTAGCCCCAGCAACAAGCCACATTGGGCCGTGAGCAAGAAACATTGCAGAATGGGAAGGTCTGAAGCAGCCCCCCTTCCAGGAGAGTGGGCATCAAATGCCAGACTGAAAGCAGATCCTCTCTCAAAAATAGAGTCAATAATCTTTCCCTGCTACTGGTGCGTCCCTGCAATGCAAGCCTTAATTAAAAAAAAAAGGAAAAAAAAAAAAGGAACAGGACTGACTTAGGAAGAAGGGGGTAAAGCAAGATTTGTAGTACCACCAATATGTTTATAGAAGAACCATGAAGCTGTTTCACAGTTTCGATAGAGGATTTTCTCCCTCGTTAGCTGATTTTAAAAAAGGAGAATCCCCGAAGTACCATTTGGCAACCACTATAAATAAATGTTGCAAACATAATATTGCTTTCTTCTTCCAAAAAATTATTAATTTTCACAATAAATGTATGGGTTAGAGACATGTAGAGCTGCATTATGAGAACGGGACAATTTAAACACAGTCCTGATAACTGCTGGTACCAGTGACACCGCCCGGGGTAGGCAGTGCTTGCTCTGAACTGGTGGTGGTTGTAGCGTGGTGAGATCCAGCCCCACACCAAGCAGGCAATGCCACAGGACTGCATGGCAACTGCTTGCAAGCATGCAAGCAACTGGAGTAAGCACCAGGCAGAGAATGGAAACGTGAGGACTCTGGCCATCTCCATGGTGTTCTCATCATCTCAGCCCTGGTTTTGGGGCTCTGAGATCTTTTTTTCTGGCTCAGAGCTCTAAGGATGCCTGCCTCCCAGTTTAGAAAAAACACTGAAGTGATTTACCCTAGAAGCATGATTTTAAGATTGTTTTGTAAATTAATGTTGTTTTAAACTAAACTGTTTTTTTTATCATAGACCTTTAGTGTCTGTTGCGGGGATCAAAGTGGAGCAATTTGCCTAAATTTCCAGATGTTTACATTCATTAGGCACCTCTATGCAGAGCCTGAGAATCCTTGGGCACTTGCATCTAATCCCATACACACAACCAAAAAAAAGCACATCACCAAGTAACTCATCATGATTCAGGCTTAAGCAGTCATCCCACCTGAGCTCCACCTAAATCTCCCCAAAGTGCAAATGTAGTCAGACCTATGTTTAATTATGATAGTAATTACTCCTGAGTTTAGCAGCTTGACTGCTCACACGTGCAGCAGGTGCTCCATGCCCACGGTGCTGCGCTGCCTGTGGGACACTGGGCTCCCACTTCAAAACCAGCCAGGAGCAGCAGATCAGGAACTGATTCATGAGTGGACCAGACATCCCTGATTTAGCCATGGCAATTCCTATTGAAGGAATGCAGGCAGAGACAGAATCACTTACCTTAATTTCCCATCATAGATGTATATCAGTGACCCAAATTCAGACCTTAGAGAGAGTGGATTCCATCCCTGGGCACTACACGTTTACCTGCCATGTTAAACCATTGAGTTAATCTTGGAACAAAAGAAAAAGAAGAAAAGGTAGACAACTTTGTTGATCTGAAGAAGTCTAGGAGGTGGTCAGTCTCAAAGCTAAACCTTCCACCTACATCTCTTCACATCACAGGCAGAAAGAATTTAGCCACTCAGTCATGCAAATAGCTTTAACGATATTAGCACACTTCTTCCTTAATTATTTGCACCATGGTAGATGTATGGATTCCTTTCCATAGCACTCCTGTCGCATCACTTCATTGGTAGACCTGAATAACAAACACTAATACATGATAGAATGCTTGCAATTTTACCTTCTGGAAAAGACAACCCAAACCAGATTCTTTCCTGGCTTTATCCCACTCTACTTCCAAGCAGCAAGCTGCAGCTTCAGGGCTGCTAGTCCAAAAAGAGGGACAAACTGGGAGTGCAGTGTGGGAGGGACAAACTGGGAGTGCAGTGTGGAAAGGACTGTGCCCTTAGGTTTAATATTTGTATGTTGAGCTATTTATCTGGGGGGAGGGGGGGGAATTGTATTTGCCGATTGCAAAAATAAGCCCCAAAGCTGCAACCCTATGTGTTTTGTTCCTTTGAAGGACGCTGTATCATATTAGCAGAGGAAACCATGCCTAGAAACTTCTCTGAAAGCTGCAGCACTTCAAGACAGATCAGAAAGAAATGTCACCAGGCAACACTCCCTCTTGCCCCTTTAGCATAATGGCTCAGGAGAGGGAGATTACAACAGGTTTTCATCATGAATATCTTGTGTTTGAGCAAGGAGCTATTTCCTGACAGCTTTGATTCCAAATTTCAACATTATGTCACTTGCTGAAGTATCAGACACATCATTAACCAGCTCTAGCAGGTTTTGTTATGATATGATGAGTCAATATCTGCCTAGAAAATTTCACCCATTTTTCTCTCACACACATTTTGAACAAGCTCTATCCTGGGAATGTCTGCCTTTCTGAACGACATTTCATCTGAATCATAAAATACCCTTTGATGCCTCAGTATTTACACAGCACTTGCACATGCTCGTGCCTTATTCTCTGGCATTTCCANNNNGTAGTTCAACACAAGATTCAAGGTGCTTTTTAGATTTAGCTTTAATCGCCCTCTCTTAGGCAGCTAAGCACTATCCCCCACCCCCAGCCCAAAAAAAGGGAGAGAGCTGTGATATTTCACTGACTTCTGCTGGACAACCCTGGGGTCAGGCCCCCAAGCCACCGGCTGCCAGGATGCGTGGGAAGTTGAGCCCACTCTCCCCAGGCTGCTGCTCCTCACTGCATGGACTGTGCGCTACCCCAAATTAAAGGAGGGTCACAAGTTTTGCAAAAAGTGCCGTCTCACGGTGGACTTGCAGGATGATTCAGATAATCTAGCAGTCGATATATATTGCTCTGTACAGTGCTTTGCAAGACTAGGACCTAGGAGAGGTGTGGGTTTTTTAACTCAGATGTTTTAAGTATGAAAGGGGCTATCTGAAGTCAAGGACTACTCATGCTAGAAAAAGATACATCGATGTAGCATTAACTCTCCCTAACCTTTGCATCCAGGGCAGGGCTGGACAGATGTCTAAAACATGGTGGAGGGAAGAGAGGAGTTAGAACTTTCCCACATTACTCTCCTGCAGAGTAAAGAAGCCAAGTCTACCTCGTTTTCCCTTTTAGCTAAAACACCATTGCTAAAGTCCAAATTGGAGCATTTACTTAGATGGGAAGGTGAACAGAAAATTATTTTATCGTGTGGGGTCTACTGATAAGTACTTAGTAATTTCTTTGTGTTATAGAAAATCTGTTTAAATGAAGGAACAGTAAATTTGCCTTCTTTAAAAACAGCAGAGAGGCAGAACAGACAACACCCTCAACCTACTTCAGCTGAGGGAAAGAGGGGAAATGACTAAATTATAGCCAAGATTTGGAAGTTATGGTGCAACATTTGAGGAGTGCAAGCTCATTACAAAACAGCTGCTTCTGAACTGCAGCAGCACACCTGGAAAACATAGATGACTGACAACAGAGGCACGCATGTGAGAAATCAGGAGCTGCTATTGTACCGTGCACATCACAAAACCAAAAATGGAAGATAATTTCCCATTCACATCTAGCTGATCTCCAACCTCAGAAAAAAAATAAAAAAACAACCTCACATGGAGAGAGGAACTTAAGTCCCCTTCAACTGCCCACAGTTGTCAGAATACAGCTTCAGCCAGGCTTTCTTATAGAACTCTACTTGATCTGGAAGCAGGGAGGCCATCCAAAATCAGGCATGCTAAAATATATTTTCCACACTAGATATATATGTTCATGTAGTGCATCTTTTCTATTTCTTTAAAACTACTACATGAAACATTTTCATCAAAATGTGTTTGTCTATTTAAATGCTTTGGAATATGCTTCAAGCAATACATTTGGGTTTGGGAAGCTGTCAACCCAATTTTATTTTCAGCAGGTTATGACTATTTGGAAGACTGCTTCCCCCCTTCAGAGAGGGTTTGGGGAAGGAAAGCCTGTGAGGATCTTCCCCTGGGAATCTCTTACACGACGTCTCCTAGACCACCATAGCAGGGGTATGTGCAGAATAATGTCATGGGTTATGCTCAGAGAGCAGGGTCAGTCTGGACCATTAGTCTTGAGCTTTAATGCTAAATACTTTTGCATAAGTACATATATCTTTTTAAATGAATCTGCCTGAAATCTGAATTGATGTGAATTTAGCTTCAGGCTCTCCCTGCTATATTTCCTCTGCTGTTTCTGAACAACTCAGTTACTTATAAAATGCACCCTGAAGAAAGCATTTCTTAGCTGGTAGGCTGAAATGTCAGTGCAACAAGCCAGGACTTGGGCAAATATTTTTCAAAGTGTTTACAGAGGTTTTCCTGGCTCCAAATAAAACTGTTTTTCACTAGCCCTATATCCTCTGTATTTATGAATTTGTTTGCCCTTTCTTCAAACTTACCTATCAGAAAAATAGTCAGAGGTAGTGAAGACACAAAGCTAGTTTAAGTTGAAACATCAGCTTTACCAGTATCAGCTGCTCTCCTGAAGGCTGTGCTAAGCATCTCAGCACTTAGAGGAACAGTAAGCATGAAGTCAGAGGTACGACAAAGGCTCTAGTTCAAAAATCATTCCTGCTAGGTTACATCTACATCTGTTATGTCTGTTAATATTAATTAATATATCTAGAAATAGTCACCTCAATTAATATTATTCACAGAGAGAAATATAATTGCATAGACTTTTTTTTTAAGTTGTCATTCAATATATCAAGATGTTACAGAAGAATAAAAAAATAGATTAAGATTCAACTTGGTGCCCTTTCTCTCTTTCAAGGCTGCTTTGAAATGTGCTTGTTCAACACAGCAGCAGCCCACACCTCAGTTTTCTACTGAAAACTGCGATAGAAAGGAGGGTCAGACTGCAAAACCCTGGGAGGAAAGGTGGAATTGAGACAGAGAAAAATCTTCTCTGCATTCACTTGAGCATCAAATAGACACAAATTCCTCAGACAGAAACACGAATCGTTGTTATTTCAGTGAATGACTGTCTACTGAAACAGAAAACAACAACTGCTGGTTGGTAGCCTCAACAGAAACACGGAGTATCGAGCAGGATGAAGCTGCCTTTCAGCCTTACTGGTGACTCGTCAGTGGGAAAACTGAGGCACGAGGCAGGTTTTGCTGTCAGTGCCCATGCCAGGAGAAAAAGCCTTTCCAGGGCTGTTGGCCTGACTCCTTCCAACACAACACTGAATATTTCCATCCCTCTTGCAGCTCCTTGCCCTTCCAGGAGTGGAAGTTGTTCCAGCTGGTACACAAATTGTCACCGGTTAACTGAACCAGGATCCCAAAGGTGCAATGGTACAAATCCATGACTGTCAATAGAAAGCCATTTCCATTTTGTGAGGCCTGAACTGTGAACTTATTCCAATTACTTCAGGGTTTTGTTTTGTTTTCATTGCAGAATAAAACAATATTGAGAGCCTTCTTAATTTCTGTATAATTTGGAAAATCATCTAGATCAGCCAAATCAGTGATAACTGTATTATTTACTCAGTAGGATGCCACCGGCTTAGATAACCTCCTCTAAAATATTCCTGTAAGAAGGAGAGGAAAGCAGTGCAAAGAAGGTGAGTTGGAAGGAGAGAGAACTTACTGTGAAGAATGCAGAAGTCTCTTTGGCTGTTTAATAGATAAGAATGAATTCTGCTGTTTAACTAGATCCAGCCGCTGAAATATCTAATTAAAACTGATGTGCTTATTTAGTTTCCAATTCATCACAGGTGGGCCCACATTAATGTGAAAATGAAAGTAAATTACCAGCATTTGGCAATCTCACTGAATGACATTCACATTATTAGCTCAAATCTCAGAATGCATTTTAAAATATGGTTCATAGGTAACAATGTGCCTGAGAACAAGTGAAGTCTTGAATTGCTGTCTCACTATTCCACCCGCATGTGTGAATTCAAACTTTACTGGGGGCCCTGCTGATTAACACATGTGATGTTCTGTACATAAGTGCCTTTAGGCAGAATGTTCTGGGGGAGTTTCACCCACTTTTCTACCACTAATATCACTTGGGAATGGTTGTTTATATTGGCCCCACTCCTACCTGCCCCCCTTCAGCTAGAAGCTCATAATAACTTCAAATCATTTAATTGTAAACAGATTTCAGGTTCACACTCATATCACAGAGACCCTGCATGTTTCAACTGCAGTGCATTCAGCTTTATAAATGCACAACAGAAAGGGACAAACAGATGTGAAAATCAAGTGCCTTCCAAAAACATTTGAATATTTTTTTGTAAACATGTTTATAAATTTTATCTGTTACGCATGTCTTAAGCTGCATGGAAAAAAAAAATTAAAATACATTTGAGTTTGACTTAGAAAATCTAAGCAAATCTTCACAAATCAGGATGCATTTAAGCCACAGGTTTTTATGAACAGAATATTTACCCAATGCTCAAAAGGGGACTGGACATTATTGTCAAGAAATGTACATCCCTTCAAATGCAGTTTGCAGGATTCTACTGAACAGAACCAATTCTCCACATCAGTTTTTTTTCGATCAGTGGAACCATCTCATAAAATGAAGCACTGTACTTAACCCAGGTGCTCAGTGTGGCCTGTCAATGAACAAAATGATGCCAGGCTTTGGATCAAATTTCTCAAGTTCAGACAATTATTTTCTTTTACACTTAATCACAGCATTGTCCGGAATATTATTTGTAGCTTAGAAATGCAACACATGGTTACTATAGTGAAAAGATCAATTTTTGTTTCAAGGCTTCAAGATAATTTTTCCTCTCTGCTGCTTTCAAAAACAATGCTTTTTATTTTAAAAAATAACTGTCAAAATATTTTTACTGGATTTTAAAAATATCTTAAAATTATTTTTCTGTTTTAATAATGTTCCCCACTACCCTTTTGCCACTAAAAAAGGAAAACAGAATGAGAAATTAAGCTTTCTTTTTTTTTAAGTTCATATTCTGTTTCTTAAACACATTGTTGTCTCAAGAAGGGTCTTGAAATTAAAAAAAAAAACAAAAAACTTTTCCCCATACAAATTACTTAAGAGAATTTTTGAAATCTGGAGTGGCATATATATTTATTTTTAGATAAATACACACACACATATACACAAAAAATGTAGACAAATATTTAATTAATTACATGTGAACTGCAGCCTGTGGTTTTTACTGGAGAAAGCTGTTCTTCCCTTGGACAAACAGATATGCCAAGGCACTGCAGCCCTGTGCAAGCACCATTTTAAATGCAGTCTCCCATTACCAACCACAACAAAATATTCCCAAAAGCTGTATTGAAAAGCCAAGCAGGGTACCAAATCTCATCTTTTGTAGAGAGGGAAAGTGAAGAAAGGGTGGAAGATGAGCCAGAGCACCTGAAAGGAGAGAAAGGGGAGGGGAGAGAAGGAAAAGGGCTAAGGGTAAAAACAGTGTGCCAAAGAGAAATCAAGTTAGGCAGAAATCTAGTTTAAGGAAAGAAAGAGAAAAAAAATCAAACAAGGGTGTTAATCACCTAAATAGTCTGAAAAAACCACAACAGCTACGTGACATTAAAAGCAAAGAAAAGGAGGAAAGACGCAATGCAGGCAGGTTGCTTGTCATGGGGATGTGGTAGACCACCCCACCACATTCAGACAACCTAAACCAGAGCACGAGGCGAGGGGCTGCCCACCGAGCCTTTCAGAGCATGGGGGTGAGAGCATCCTCCAGCCCCAGTGGGAAGCGTGGGCAGGGTGCCGCCAGCCCTCTGGCAGGGTGAGGAGCAGATGGGGATCACGTTTTCTGCCTCCACCCCATGGCAGAGTGTCCTTTTGAAGACTCATTTGCAGTACCTGTAGGGAGAGGAGGTATAAGGCTGAGAAATTGGTAGGAAATAATAGGAAAGAAGTGCTGCAGTTTGATGAGGGTAATAACCTTTCTAACTGGTGTCCTATCGCATTAGGTTCCCCATGAAATTATTTAAAACAGCAGGGAATCAAACATCCCCACATTATTAACCTCTAGCTCGTGCTTATTGAAGAAAATCAGGCAGATATTTTATGGGTCCTGCGCAGCCAGTGAACCTGGCTTCCCAGGCGATGCCACACAGTGCAGTGGGACCATGGGAC
>JAVJGJ010000037.1:42332165-42343127 GCA_035590215.1 Microhierax caerulescens | reverse complement strand
GGGCTGTCGACCAGCACCCCCAGGCCCTTTCCCCCCAGGCCCTTCCCAGGCGCTCTGCCCCAGCCTGTAGCGCGGCGTGGGGTTGGTGTGACCCGAGTGCAGGACCCGGCACTGAGCCTGGTTGAACCTCACATACTCAGCCTCAATCTATTGATCCAGCCTGTCCAGATCCCTCTGCAGAGCCTCCTGCCCTTCAGCAGATCAACATTCCCACCCAGCTTGGTATCACCTGCAAACTTACTGAGGGTGCACTCAAACCCTTTGCTTTAATGTCATTCACCACCACTACCCAGCATAGAGTACACCTGTCCAAGCCATGAGCAGCAAGTTCCTCCAGGAGATTGCCATGGGAAATGGTATCAAAGGCTTTGCTGAAGTCTATGTAGACACCATCCACAGCTTTTCCCTCATCCACTAATCTTGTCATACAGGGAGATCTGGTTAGGCAAGATCATGAATTAAGGCTATCGCCATCACTGTGGTCCCTAAAACTGGGTTCCAACTATATCAACTTTTTTTATGGGAAATGACATTATAGCAGCAGCTTCTATATCTCTAGTAAGCTCCACATATTGTACAGACAGCTCCAAAGTTGCCTTTAGATCTGTCATATGGTGCAAACAGCTGCCAATGAGCCATGTGAACTGCTTTGACCTCCTGTATGCCATTTTTCTCTGGCTTCCCTTTGACTTTGAGCATGCGGCTTCTTTTACACAGCTCACAGGATTGCAGTGCAGAGGTTCTTTTCCCATTTGAAGGGATCAGTGATTTTTTCTTGGAGAATACAAATACAAATCAATAGTTTCTCATCTTGACATAAGGGAAATGCTTATTTTTAAATGAACTCTGTTTTCACCCTGGAGACTAGTAGAAAGCAGCCAGAAGAGGCTCCATTAGAGCTGCACAGGGGATTTTACAACTCTGCTTCTCTTGTCCCCATTTCACAATGTCAAAACACGTAAAACCAAAGGATTTCATTTCACTTACAAAAGACATTTCAGTCAGTGTGCAACTTCAGAAGGAGTTTAATTACATGGTGTATTCACAGGTGACAAGGTGCTAGCATTCGTACATACAAAAGCTACCTGAGCAAGCTTTCAGAAGGATTTTTCCTCCAACACAGGGAAATTAAGGCTAGTATCTATCACATTTATTTAAGGTCAAGAACTACACATAGAATGAGCACGCAGGACCCTGGGATGAATGAACTGGCAGCAGAATAAATGCAGAATGTGTCCCTTGAACTGCACATTCCCGTTGTCCTGGACTGCATGGTGTTGGTCTTTAGATATCTATATTTAGATTCATGTCATCTATTTGATATTTGACTGATTTAGCGAGGGAGTAAAATCATCTTTATGCAACGTGCCTCAAGACCAAGTGGTCTGTTAAACAGAAATTTCATCAGATGCCTCTGTCCTTTAAAATCCTCTTGTAGAGAAAGAGGCAGCGTGTAACCATGGGAATATAGCAGAGAGCTGTTCTGGGGAGAGTTACTGAGCCGTGGTCCCGGGTACAGCTGAAATCGGGAGCAATGGATCTCTGCGCGGGCACTTGGCATCAGTACAGGGCAGATGCCACATGCCCCAGCTCTGCCCCACCTTCTGCTGTGGGGGAAAATGCCCTAAGATGTTTCACTGCCAGAGTGCTCGAGTGACATACCCTAAGCTCAGGGCATTCCTGAGGACGATATGTTAGTGAATGCAGCTCTGGAACCTGAATTTTGCTACAGTAACCTGCACAGCTTGCCAAAATCCTGCAAGTCTTACGCAGGCCTGAGCTGTGTAAGACCAAAGGCAAAATTTGTTTTCCTGTGTTTAGACTTAACAAAGTTACATTTCATTTCACATCCCTTATTTGTACAGCAAAGCAGCAGATTGATATTTCAAAACCTTTTCCAAATGTTTATTTTAAGCGGTGATACAGGATCTCTGTATTTTTACATATGGTTAGTGATGCTGTTTGCAAGTTACCAGTCATCAGTTTAACTTTTAATCAAAGATTTTAAAAGGTTTATGTATCTTTGAAAGTTTCATACATATTTAAGTGAAGCTTAATAAGCAACAAAGTTTTAATCGAACAGGTGTCCAGGGATGGAGGCACATCTCCCTGAGATACCTCGGGGCTAACCCTGGGTAGCAAGTTGTGGAGTGTCTGAGAAGTACAGGTAGGTGAGAGAAGGTGTGCTGACAGCACACCTTCTTTAATGCCATGTCTGTAAAGAATAAAAAAACAACCAAACAGGAATTAAGAACAGGCTTTGTTGACTATAAAGGCTGTAAAGATAATTATTTATGTATTACATTCTTTATATATATATATTCTTTATATTTATATATAATATATGTGTAATATATTACACATATTACATAAATTATATAAAGTTTGTATATCCTTAATATTACATAATTCTTTTGTACTCTGTAATAGAAATCTTTATACGTACAAGTTCCCTGATTCTTTGTTTTGCTATTGCTACCTTCTGGTGATTGTATTTATATTTAATTAATTGTATTATATTTATATTACCTCATTTGAGATAACTATTTATACCTCTGCTGTTAGAAACAACAGAGAACGATGCAAACAATGCAGGGAAATAATCTAAGCATGGGGGTCTAAGAACCAGTATTCTTATTCATGTTGTTCCTGCTCTCCATTCTGGGGCAAATACAGAGTGCACGTGTAGTAGATAGTCTTAGATACTTCATTCTTATTAACTAAACGTCATAGATTTACATGCATGCACATTACACAGCAAGAGAGACAGGAACAGGTACTAAATATTCACAGATAGATATGAATCTTTAATTATGTAAGCAGCTTTGAAGCTTTGGAATCAATGTATACGTATATACACACATACCCGTTCATACACGCTCTAAAGTGCAAGGTGGTATTAAGACTGTATATCGTATAACCCCAAGTGATGTTCACAAGGATTATTTTCTAAGTGACAGTTAAAAATAAGCATATGTCTGTTGTATTCAAAAGACAGAATTTAGACTCTTTAACCAGTTAAAATATAAATACACCAAAAATAAAGATGAGCAACAGATTTAACACCAAAAGAATTTGAGAAAACTTAACTTCACAAAATTAAAACGTGCAGAAGTAGATCTAATTATTTAAAAGTTTCTCAATGTATATAAAATTCTGAACTATTAATAAATATATCTGATAAATAATGATGATAGTCTCCATATTTCTTTGTTTAATTCTCAGTTTTCTTGCAAGATCTTCTTGAAGTTTGGTTGTAATGGATCATTACGTCCATAATGCGCTCAATGTTGGAGTGAATTTTGAACAGTTTTTAGGCTGCATACTGTTTTCTTCCAGATAATTTACTGGATTAAAATTAGCAGTGTGAAAAGCTGTAGAGAAATCTAAATGCCTGCCAAATCAAAGAAATAATCACATTTTTATGAATATTTAATATCATAGTCATGGCAAATAAGGCAAGTAATTAGTACTTACCATAAATTTGCAAAGTATTATTTTATGTAAATGTTACATTCTACTAGTTTGATATGAATTATTCATTGTATTACCAGACGCTGACACAAACCAGCAAACACTGAAATCTATGTGTTATTAGTTTACTTACCTTTAATGATATTGTTTAGAGAGTATTTTTGTGAGATTATTATTTTTTCCCAAATGGGATGGAAACAAGAAGAAAGTCATTTAAAGTCACCTACTGCACATTCCAAAATTGGAGAAACTCAAGATGCAAATATACAAAACGCAAGTTCTTTCATGTGTACAGATGAAGAGCTCTCAGCTATGCCTCCGATTGCAAAGACCGCACAAGCAATTACTATTAATGAAGTATGGTAAAAGCTGTTTATAAAAATAATGGATGTGGGAGAAGAATGAACAACATCTTTAAAGACAACCCCCATAACCCCTCACAGTCAAAAGGCAGAGTCCTTGGGTCAGGAAATGAAATGATTAAATGAGAATCTAGACTTGACCATAACACACAATATCCAAATAGCACTTCAGGACAAAATGGCTCCTGTAGCTTATCCATGGATGTTGGGTTGCCACCTGTCTTTCAAGGTTTGACTGCTAATATTTATTGATTCTTACAAAAATCAGTTCCTTTTTCTGATTTGTGATTGGCATCTACTGATGACTGAAAACATTAACTCTCATCACACTTTCAATGCTACAATATATTAAATGGCCAAAGTCACTTTCAACACTTACCCTACCTTAAATGTAACTTTATTGTCCTTTTGATATCAGTAAGATCTTTCACCTCATTGTAACTGGCAAATTTTTAAGTTTTCCAATATTCCTCATTCAGAGACACCATTACAGAGTGACTCAACACTAATTCCTAGAAGACACCCCTCTGCAATACCTTATGATGTGAAAAATAACCATTTACTTTCCTCATCTCCCTTTCACCTACCAAACTATTTTTATCAAATATTTCATGAGCAGCATCTGACTTTTTGATCATATAAAATGAACCTTCTCTAAACAGTAAATCTTTAAGTCTTAATAAATTACATCCTTTACAAATTTACTTTATATCCTTTACAAATTACTGCTTTATACTTGTCAGCTTGCTCTGTAACAAATGCAACAAAATTAAAATCTGCTTATGCTGTGTATCCTCTCCTTTGGTAAATTTATGTCATTTTCTGCAGACAATTTTGATCTATTCTAATATTCATCTATACCAGTACAAATCGACTTTATTGTTCAGGAAACTTTCAGACTAGCTGGTTTTGGAGCCAAATCCTCACAAAAAAAAAAAAAAAAAAGTTCTGGTATTTCATACCTAATAAAAAATATACTTTGGTCCTTTGGATCATGGTTCAACTTGGAGCCACCACAAATTGGGATCTACCAAGGGATATTATAACTTTCAATGTCTATCTCACTGTTCAGCTGTCACGTAGCGTCTTAGGGCAATAGGGTTCACAGTACACAAGCAAAAAGCCAATGTTTCATTTCTATTTTTTTTCAAATATGATTAAAGCAACAAAGAGTTTTCATGTCCTAACAGAACTCTGAATGGTGAAAACATGGATGACCTATGGAGAGTAAAAAGCAGTGTTGAACAGATATTTTGGACTATTTTGGACTACCAATTTTGGACAGATGGTAGTAGATCTTTGGAACAACTGGAGTAACTGCTTTACCTGTAAACCAGGTTCAGATTACAGGCTGGTAAAGGTCCTTCTGAGCCATTGGCATCTCTGAATCAGCAATTTGCAAGCATGAACAGCATTGGTCAATATTTAATTTATTTGATTTAAATACAGTTTTCCTCATCAAACTCCATGTTACTCATGCTTTTCACTGATCGTTTCCATAATGTTGTACTTGGAGTTTTGTTCAGCAAAGGCAAGCTTTGGCCTTGCATGTTATCATTACAATGTAGGTGTGATTTTGAATCATGTCATGCTAAGGCACACACCCACCAGAATGTCTCTGCAGCTTCTACTGCATTCTATAAAATGAAAAGCATCCCAATTCCAGACAACTTAAATACAAGGATTTTAGCTAGAGGAGAAGGGAAGGGTTTACAGTGACTATCAGATGTGGTTTCATAAAGTGAAATATTTCAAAGTGCAGGAAAAACATGGAACAGCAAATTCAGGACCTGTGCTGTTAGACTAGCTGCTCACTGTGAGTTTGTGTTTGCATGCTGTACTTGGGAAAGTGCATCAAGGAACTGGCAGCCAAAGATCAAGTATTAGAAGCAGTTTCACAAACCACAGCTCAGTATCCTCCATTTTAAATAAAAGCTTGCCAGCTGGCAAGTGGGAGAGAATGAAAGTTCTTGTCCTTGTAGGTGGTTTGGACTGTACACTAACAAACCTTCAGACCTCACCCTAACAAAACTCATTAGTCTTTGGGGGTTACAAGTTTTCCTTTGAAATCACCCTTGTGTAACCTAGTTTCAAATTTATTTCCACCTCCAAGTAAGCAAGTTATCAAGGGTCTGTAGAAAAGCAGAAAAGAACAAATGTAATGATCAAAAGAACATGCTGAAGAAATCATTTAATCCCTGATTCCTTCACCCTTTAGTCTGGGCTCTCCTTCCCTCCTGTACCCCATTCTGGCCTCCTCTCCCCTGATCATGATGATAAACAACATGAGCAAAACATTCAAAGCAAAATACTATTTGCACATTTAAAGTGATGGTAAAGAAGATACAAGAACACAGCACAATGGACAGCAAAAATGTGGTTCACATAAATGTTTGTTTTTAGCTTTAATATTTTAAACAAACATTTCCTTCCACTTAGACTCATCCTAATCTGCCATCTCCACCTGGTGTTTTTCAAACCAGATGGAAATGTAAATTATTTAAAATCATGAAATTCCATTAGCAGTTGGGCTTAAGTGCTTAAAAAAAAAAAAGGAAAAAAAAAAAGAAAAAGAAAAAGAAAAGAAAACAAGAAAAAGAGGAAGGAAGAGAACTTTTCAGGGTTCCAGAAGGTGACTGCATCACCATTTGCGTATGGCTGTGACCACAGAGCAGCGTCCAGGAGCACTCCGCTCCATGTGTCCCGACTGAGCTCTGAGCACTGGTGAAGAAGCGCTAGATCCAAGGAGTGGCTATTTGTACTGCTGCAATGCCTGCAGCTCACTCATTCCCACAGCAGAAAGAGTGTGACCTCAGGAGAGCCTGCAAAGCATAAATCCATTTCACCTCCCAAACTGCTTCAAGCAATACTAACTACTTTGCTTCTGTTCAATGGAGTGAAAGGATTTTCCCAAGGTACAATTGATGCCCATGATGATGTCCGCTCCTTCCTGTTTGTAGCATAAAAGCCTGGGAGCAAATACCATATGAAGAAGATGGTTGCATGAACAAATACAGCAGAAAACTGAATAGGACCATGAGGAAGAAAAGATGAACTAGCCTCATCTTTCTATACTAAATATTTTTATATATAACTATATATCTATATAACTATATAAATATATATATATATATATATATAAAATATTATATATTCTATAAAGGGCTTTTGCCATGAAAATTAATAATAGAAATGACATTCTGGGCACTGCACTTTTCATCTCTCCACTTTGTTGAGGCCTTGTACAAGAGATGATAAGCAAGCAGCCAGTACTGATGTTTTATCAGGCTATTCACAGCTCTCAGGAGCATCACAAGAGAGAAGCCTGAAGCCACTAGCATCAATAGGCTGAGGCACAAGATGGTCCCATTTCCCTTCCTCCAAATGGGCATTCTGCCAACCTCCATCAGAAATCAAGCTGAGACAATTTCACCATTGGCTGGAGGACTCTCTTCTTGCATCTACAGTAACATTTATCTGAGTTGGGACTCTGATTATTGTCTGCTTGGATTTATCTAGCATTAGGCTACATCATACTGTAAAAAACTCTCTAAAGCTATTTGTATTACTTAAAGTACAAGAATGTTAAACTCAATAATGGTATGGATATAATCAATTCACACTAAATGGTCATCCATACAGACATAGAATTTACGAAATCCAAACTAGACATAACCATTCGGCCTCCGTTATTGATCCCCAGTTATTAACAAGCATGTTATCATGTATTATTGTTTGTTTGAGTATAATCACTATGGAAAAATTACTATCAAACCTTAGTTGTGTAACATTGTTTTGCTGATTTCATGCCAAGAGGAAAAGAGTCATATGAAAAACTAAAATTTAAGATCGCTGAGACTTGTATACAAAACCAATGGAACAAACATAGATAGTGTATATAAGGAAAGCAAACTGTGGTTCAGTTCTTGGTCAGTCACTATAGGGTCAACTGTTGTTTGAGACCCCCTCTAAAACTCTAAAACACATGTAAGGGGCATGCACAACACTTAATTAACATACGCACTGCTTGTTCTTGGAAATGTTATGCATAAACATATGTATGGTCTATATAACTTAGCCAAAATGTAACATATGGTATACACGTTAAGTTGAGCTCTCCCCCGTGCATCCAGCACTGCCATAAAGGAATGCCTGCTCTTAATGCTACTTTGGTGTTAAGAAGTTTTCTTTATTCCCAATTTCAGTGACAAGCATACTGTTCTTACCCAATTATTAACCTCCCAACTGCTGCTAGATGGTAACCATACCTCCACCTTTAATCACACACAGTTTCACTGAGCAAAGCAGAGTGGGTGGGTTTAAGTTTCATAGATCAAATTCATCAAAGGGGACTTAGGCAGTGTAACACTATCCCGTCTGTCCTATTACGCATCCAGAAGCCTATGAGAGATGGCTATGTCCCCCTTGCAAAGCATGAGAAGAGTTTGGTACTTCTGAAGGAAATTCACAAGTATCAGCATCATGAATGTTAATGGCTCTTTTACACCCTAGATCCATTGCAGCACTGACCTAGTGCAAGTGTCCCCCTGAGCTGCACATGTCCCTCCACTGGCTGGTTTGGAGGAGATCTGAATCCACACCTAGTCTAACAGAAAATTACTATATAAGGATTTTTGAATATCTTATGCCATATGATCAGAGAATACAGCAAATAGTTAAGTGTATTTGAGATATATGGGTGGCAAGTGAGCAAGGACCTGGAGTCCCAAGTTTGGTTGTAGGTTCTGTGGTGGAAGGCCGTGCCAGCCTCTATAAGTGTGGCTTTCTGTTTGCACATTGCCTAGTCTGGTATGAGTCCTATCTGCTGCAAGTTTGTACGCTTTGTGAAACTTGGAGAATCTGTGATTAATACTGATCATATTTACTATGGAAATAGCACCTAAGTCACATTTTAAATGGCTAGTTTTGCACTATACCTAATAATCATTTCAGATTTTTCTTGCTTTGTTCCTTCACACCAACATTGCTGTATATCTTTTCATGCCTTTGGTGCTGGGGCCAACATAATAGAAAAACTGCCCTATGAAATCTTGTACCTTCCTCTTACCCCTAAAATATTGGCATAACGACTAAGGATAAAACACCTGTGAGTCATAAATGTGACCCTCTACAGTGCACTATCTACCTACAATTCCTGGTATTTCATACCGTTGGAAAAACAAACTCTGTTCATGGGGAAAAACCTTACCAAATGTTGTAGTGCTAAAAGCACCCAGCAGTGGCAATGTAAGCAACAATCCCAATTTCAGTATCTCCAAGTGAATTGCAGTGTTCTGGGCAGCTGCTTCATGGAGGAGAGAAAGCTGGTTGCTTCACACAGCTCTGCTCTGGTCTTCTCTCTCATTACATCATTTAAATGCTAGACATGTTCTTGTCATGGCTTTTTGTCTCCCTGATTCCAAAGAAAGAAACGGGGGCTTTTGATCAGGATGGAGAAGCAAAGAGAAAAAAACATTCTTGTAGCAAAGGGAATCCTGTCAAATCACATTTTAAAAGAAACAGTGTTTTAGGGTATAACTATGCTGCATTTGCTGCAGTTTGGGCAGAGAGAACTGTATTCATTGTTAAGGGTCCTGGGGACATGATAGCTCCTGTGGCACAGAAATCAGTGGGACTAAATGCCCTGATCTTTGCCAGTTCCTCAGAAAGGCTTTACAGCCTGCACAGAGCTGTTTCTTTTATGCCACAGGGAACACCCAGGCAAGCTAGTTTAAATCTAGCTAGGATATAGCTGCGTGCACTGCAGTCAGCTCAGCTGCAGAGTAGCTGCAGTGTAGTGTCCCCTCCCATGCAAAACAAGTGACTCTATGCTGTTATTTTTTCATAAGCTTGCGTACCCCACAGGTAGTCCAAAATTATCCTGCGTCACAGCCAAGAGCCATCTGCACCACAGTGAATGGCACTCAGCATGATACAGGTCCCAGCTGGGAGCAAGTCTTCCTCTCAATATCATCTGAGATGTTCCCTCTTCCCTTAACAAAACCCAGAGGAGCCACCAAAAATATTCTGAAATCTCCATAGCTTTACATCCAGGTAAAGCTTCTTTTGTGCTCACTGTGCAGAACAGCTTGCAGCATCTGGGGGTACATCGCTTTTGGGGGTTGGAGCCTCCAGAAGCGCAGCCACTTTTGGCTACAGCCCACAGGGACAAACTCTGCTGTGGTTCCTTAGAACATCATCCTGCAGGACCAGTACTGAGAGAGACTCTTCCAAAGGTAAAAGGAAAAAGGAGGTCCAGCTGGGGTCCTACCTTCCATCTGTGCCATCTTGGACTCAGAGCTGCAGAAAAGGAAAGATTCTCTCCATTACTTTAAGGAGATCAGAATAAGATACAGATTCTCCTCCACCTCAGAGGGAGGTTCAGGTTGGACAGGTCATCCTTCTTAAAGCAGGCTCAGCTACAAGATCAGGTGATGTTACTCAGAGCTTTATCCAGACAGATCCTGTAAACAGCCAAGTGAGCTGATAGCACACTTCTCTGTGCACCCTCTTCTACTCTTTCACTGTTCTCACGGTGAAACAGCTTCTCCTTGTATTCACTGGGACACAACTTTCCTTCTTTCATTTTTTGTCCATTGTCCCTTGTCCTTCCACCACTGCTGTAAAAGCCTGACTCCAATTTCTTGATACCCTCCTTACTGGTTCTGGCACACTTTTGTTGGGCCCTCCTGCAGCCATCTCCTCTCAAGGCTGACTAAGCCCAGTGCCCTCACCCTCTCTTCATGGCACAAGTGCTTCAGCCCCTGACTATCTCAATGGCCCTGTCATGGTTTAACCCCAGCCAGCAAGAAAGTACCATGCAGCCACTTGATTGCTTCCCCACCCCCAGTAGGATGGGGAGGAGAATCAGAAGAAGGTAAAACCCATGGGTTGTGATAAGTACAGTTTAATAATTGAAATCAAGTCATAATAATAATAACAATAACTACAATCATCATAATGGAGAGGAGAGGGAGAGAGAGGAATAAAACCCAAGAGGAAAAAAAACCCAAACCGGCACAACACAAAAAACCAAGTGATACACAACACAGTTGCTCACCACCTGCTGACCAATGCCCAGCCAGTCCCTAAGCAGCGACCAGTGGCTCCCAGCCAGCTCCCCCCA
>JAVJGJ010000037.1:42288698-42326516 GCA_035590215.1 Microhierax caerulescens | reverse complement strand
CCCTGATTCCTGCTATCGGTGGGTCACCTAAATGCTTTACCTATGCCAAACAATTATCGCTGTACTCAGCAATAACAAACGTTGTCATACAAGCATTGAATGTCTGATTTCCTCAGGAGCAATGAATTCTTTGTAGCCCAAATTAATTTACTGGGTTCAGAGGCAGTTGTTTCATTGGCAGCAGATTTACCATGGGAGATGGCTCTGTTTGAGCCTTCAACCCCATCTTTGAGAAATCAAGAGCCCAAGTGCCACTCTTCACCTGTCCTGAACTGCTGGGCCCTGAGAGGAGAATTATGCCGGGGCAGATCTGGGAGACATGCAAACACATTCCATTAAATTAGTTACTCAAGTGTGTAACACTGCTGCACACAGGAGTCAATTACACGGATAGCCTGGCTCTGCCCACTCCCTGTAACCATATGACTGAAGATCCATTGTATAATAATAGCCTGCAATAAGGTGTCAAGAAAGGACATTAGGGGTCTCTGAAGCAATGAGCATTAACTGGGTGCAATATTTTCCTAGGACCATTTTATTGGGATAATCCTTGAACTATTCAAATACATGAACTCCCATATGAAACGGATATCTCTCCATCTGCACAGGCTCGGGTACTGGCAAATAGGCTGAAAATATATGGGAAGCTGCATTATTTTAAATAACTGTTCCATAAAATAAATAGTAAGCACACAGCTCAGCATTTCAAGAGCTGTAAAATAAATCGTCATCAAAAAAAGCTTATTTTATGAACCTATAAATCTCCTGAAAATAAACATTTTCTTCATCTTACTGTGTTTTAATAAAAAATTCCTTTTTTTACTCACTCAATTACAATATCACTATCAGTTCAAATTACAGGTCAAAGATATGGGGCTTAATGTATGTACAGCCAGTTCTCTTCTCCTAATAACCTGTCATTCCCAGGATTTGAATGTCAGAACAGAGCCTGCCACGGTAATGCTACCCGGCAGCACAGTGATGAAAACTTTGGACAAATCATGAAGAACATTCCAGATCCAAATCATCAGAAGGTTACTGGGGAGAGCCTTTCATCCCGCTCTGACCCCTTGATCTGACAAGTGACACCTACAAAATGAACAGCTCTCCAGCTTAAATTGTTTAACTGTAGCCTGATCAGTTTTATTATCTTGCTAATCCGGATATCAGCCGTTTCATCAGAATGGAAGATATGCATATCATGAATTATTTTGACACCAAGACCTTTTAATTTTTGCCAGCAATATTTCACTACACCAATCAGGGCCTGCAGTCAGTGATGCTGCTCGCCTCCTGGGATGTCAGAGGACAGTGCACTCCTGACAGCACCAAATCATCTGGGAGCTGTAACGAGCTATTGCTGCAATTATTATTATCTCTTGTAGTCATGCATTTCATTACAGTGCAGGCAGACAGAGGTTTCAGTTTCGGGCCAGTCTTATTTAGGAATCTCTGCCATTTTATGGGCTGTAGGGCTCTGTAGTGTAATTTCTTTTCTCCTCAGTAGACAAGGATAGGTGAATTTCTAATAAAAGCAAAACACTAGCTAGGTACTGTAGAAAGAGGGAGCACAATACAGTACATTAACCAGCAGTGAAACAGCTTAAATGGCCCACTTGTAGTTTATGAAAGCAGTGGTTAATCAGCAATATGGTTTGCTGCAGAGAGAAATAAAGAACAGTTTATCTTTAAATACATATATATTATCCTCTTTCCAAACTGCTCACTGCTAAACTTTTTTGTAGGCTACCTCTAAGTCCTGAAGGGACAGGTCTATTGTTTATGGTGAATTTAAACTAAAGTAGTTAAGAAAAGACAGAGAAAAATGTCTGCTTTGATTGTTTAAGCAGCTTAGGGGCCATTATTGCAAAGCATAAGTATGCAAACAAAAGTGTTTGAGAGAAAGGGGAGAGGAGCACTCTCAGCTAAAAATTGATTAAAATGATAAGCATTCAAAGGTGGAAATTCACAGGTAGAACCAACACAAACCCTTCCTGGAGACAGCACCAACGTTCACCATTTTACCTCTTTCACACATCTGAGGTTAAATAGTGGCCCAGAAGAGGCTGTCCTGCCAGCCATGTGTTGAATGTCCTTTGGAAGGTATTGCCATCTTTCACATTATAAAGGAAAAAAAAGATAATAAGATGCACATCGCTGAAGATGTACATTAATGCAAAAGCAATGGTTTGCAAAATACCCAACATTCCCTCCCCCTGTTCTCCATCCCTCCTTGACATTCACTTTTACTATGACCAGTGGCCATGTGCTTACACATACATAGTATCACATTTTCATCCTTAGCCTTCTTTTACTACACACAATTGATTTCAAGGCCTTTTCCACTCTCCTCGGGATTTCCTTTCTCCCTTTGTTCCTTTTCTCCTTTTCAAACCTGCTCTCCTTTTCCTCCTCATCTAAGCTACAAATGACTCAATTCCATAATAGAAAAATAAACACCAGCAAAAACAGGGATATAATACTTCAGTTTCAATTCTCCCACATTTTTAGCAATGCTATGTAATACAATGAATAAAAAAAACAAATAGGAGAGTTTCTACCAAGCGAGGAGGGAAAAGCCGATCATCTGACTATCTGTGTATGCATAATAAAACACAGGAAAGTCAACCACACAACCAGAGTCTAAAATTAAGGTAGTGTTGATATAACAACAAATTGCTGTTATATGTATTTACAAAAAGCATTCAAGGAGAGTAATTTGAATGCAAACAATGAAAGAACCACTTCACACCACCTTTCCCCATGACAACTACATGACGTTTTCTTCTGTGATCAGGTATTTAATTATGCACTTTCTGTAGTCAGCAATCCCCTCCACATGTATAGCTTTTTGATAGCAAGAGAGACAAAGTTCTGAATATTAAACTTAGAGTAACATATTCTGCCTCATCACTTGTGTAAAGACAGCTGATATTGCCTGAGAGTTTGGCACCAGAGGCCAAGCACCATATTTTCCACCACCCACACACAAACCCTTTCAATACAATCACTAACAACTTGACTGTGAAATTTCCAGACATTGATGGCTAGCAAAGACTAATACTAATGCTCTTGTGATGGACTCCCGTCATGAAAAAGCAGTTCTTCAGCTTTTTGATCCCATCTGTGTGATGCAAAGAGAGCAGGGAAGACTTTGCCTCAGCAAAGACAGGATAGTGTGTCCAAAAAGGAGCAGAGCAGCACACCAGGGTCTGTAGTGTTGTTTATTTACAGATGTCATTCAGTTTTACAGAACTCCCTTGTTAGTTAAGGGTTGCTGATCCTGCAGACTCTTACACGTGTGAGCAGTTCCATCAAAGTCACTGGGACGTGCATGAATTAAGATTCCTCTTTTAAGTAAGGCTTAGCAGGATCAAGGCTGGTCCTTAAGGCTGTTGAAATCTTTGACTGCGATTGACTTGAAGGAGAAGCTAAATCCACTCATCACTAAACACACTCAAAGATACTTTCTGATGTATCATGAACTGTTTCAGTCTCTCTTTGGTTAGTAAGACAGCCATTCAAACCTCCAAGGGACTGACTCTGCCCATCAGAGCTTGTGGTATGCAACAGCAGAGTAAGAGAGCTGGATCACATCCCCACGCTGTAAGTTAATGCTGGTTAACACAGAACAACATCAGCTTAAGGTACTGACACGGACACTGCAAATTGTCTTATTGCCTGAGGATCATGGTTCCCTCTGCTCTGAATGAGCTGGCACACAGGTGTCTTGGGGCTAAAGTCTCAAAGTTGCGGGCCAAGATCAGTAACCACTGGCTAGCAGGTTAAAATGGCAAGTACCATCCCCCTCTTTCCCTCTTTGATTACAATTTCCATTGTAGACTTCAGAAAACAGCTTATTAAAGTCACTGCACTTTGCAGGTCCTTTAACACATGAGCTTTACATTGACTATGGCTATCACAAGGGGCAGGTGAAGACATTTGGCACAAAGACAAAGCAAGACAGCTCAGCCAAATGGACCTAAAAGCATCCCAAAACCAAGCTGGAATTTTCTGGATATTTGAAGCTTTTTCTGAGCTCCTATGGGAGGTGTCATTTGCAGGAGGAAAACCCCTGCAAGGTCCTTCACAGCTACCTGCTCCACAAGCCCTCTGGGGTCAGTGAAGACAACAGGAGCCCAAGTGACACCATTCTGGAGTGGTTCTGCTGAGGATCACAAGACATGCCTGGTGTATGGGCTGTGTCATTCTTTATCTTGAATGTAAACTCTACATTTTGCTCCATTGGCACTAAGGGCTGAAGCCAGGAGTGTCCTGGTTGTGCCAGGCACCTCCTGTTTGGGATAGGTGGGAATGCACAAAATTTACTTAAAATTACTGTAAAATTTTAATGTAAAAGAAACAAAAAAAAAAAAAAAGCAGAAAAATTGCTAATTAAATAGAAAAGTTTAAAAGGGGACCCAAGCATCTAAGCTCCACCATCCTAAAACCTTCCGCTGCCTTCAGTCTCATTATTTTATTTATTTTGTAACCATTTTTATTCTCTTTGGGACAAATGTTTGTTTTTCTAAGTGACTGTGAAATCCCTTTTGAAACTTAGCTGAAAACTACTATCACCTCTTTATTATGGATTTAACTAGACAGAGTTAAAGAAAAATCCTTTTAGCACTTGAAAAGCTATAATTCTTGCACGTGTGTCAGTAAGAGATTGAAAATGCAATATAGTAAGAGAACAAACACTGAAGTTGCCATTCTTCAGGCCAGTGAGAAGCTCTTCAAATGCATTCATGCCAAGCACATAGAGTTACAATTTCATAGGGTACCTTCTTTAAGATACATTTGAATTCTACATTATTGTGATTTAAAAATTCGTAAGACTATATGTAAAGATAATGTCAATGCAATTATGATGTCAAAACCGCTCGTAATTCTAGTGTCTTTTGGTGTGTAAGTGGTAGTTTTATGTTTTACAGAATACAAGAGTACCTGACTATGAGAAAGCTACACAACAGATTATACTCAGATAATTAGATCCCTGTCATTTCCAGACAGTTTTCAGAATCATCTTGGGCCAAACTAAGCAACATCCACCAAAGTGGAACACTATCTGACCCAGAATGGATTCTTTCCATTTTCCAGGGCTTTCAGCATATATTAGCATGCTGTTTAAATCCTGTGATGGTTCTTATTTCTTATTTACTACATATTACATTCCCTTAGTAACACCTTAGCTTGTTTTATTTACCTGCAAAGAGTTTGAGCTAAGCCCTTTGTGTTACAGTCTAAAGAATGTTCTAGTTTATAACATCAGAATTATAATATTTTTAATGGCAATACAACAGATTTGCACAAAAACAGAGTACTTCATTTACATTAGCACGTGTACAGACTTAGCCTTTTCTTTTTTAAGAAATCAAGCATGACAGATTCTTTGCAATACTTCTTAAAACAGAGAACATGACTTCCATCTGAATCCTGATTATTAGCTGCAGTGTAATGTTGCAGGCACCAAATACAGTGCGTCAGCATTTACCTTCTCAGCTTATAGGTGCATTCAGTTGTCTAAGTGATCCCACAATAATTAAGCTGAAAAACTGGAGGAATTTGTAAAAATCTGGCTCTCAGCAACCTGTCAAAAGCCATATCCTTAAATTCAGAGTAGGAATTCAGAAATTCATGCTCTCATGTTTGAGCTTAAGCCATTAATTCGTTCCTCATTGTAACTCATGTAATTTTCCTTCCCCCTTTTCCCTCCTCTGATGTATTGTATCTTTTATTCTTACCAAGCTACAAAGTTAAGGATGCAGAGTGTACAGCAGTAAGAGCACTTTTTACTTGTACACTGGTAACTGCAATGCAACTGGTAATGCAATGCAACCTGTTTAAATTCCAACTGCTCTACCTTTGGTGAATTTAATACAGAGACTGTAAAATATTCTGCAGTTTGGACCACATACAAAAGTAATAAAACAAATTTAGAGAAAGATTTGATAGCTAGTGTATCACCTAGACACAAGCACTCCTTGTAAAAGCAGAAGCAGAAATCTGCAAATCCAGAATGACCTGGTTGGCAAAGGCTGGACCAAAGTTTTCAAACTCAGTGACTGGCAGCAGGCTCCCAAGCCCACACTAGTCCTACAGCTTTCATCCAAAAAAGGGGGTTAAGCCCTGTGCAGAGGAGCCTTACAGCATTTCAGTAGGCACCTGCTGTCACCGCAGAGAAGGAGCCAAGCATTGCCAAAAATAGTCTTGCTGGACCCATGTTGTGCCAAGGTATGGCCGGAGGGAACGGAGCAGCTCCGCCGGCCATGCCAGGAAGGAGACAGCTTTCAGCATCCAGGGAAGGGCTGCAGGCTTTGGGAAGTCATTTAACCCCCAAAGGTGGTTGCTCTGGACCAGTGTCCTCAGCAGGAATCTTCAGGGGTATAATCTTGGACATTTAAAGCAAGACTCAGAAATAATGGCCAGACTCATATGTGGATCTGATATTTGCACAAAAATGGTTTGACTTAAAACCACTAAGTGCCTGCGTTTCCCATTGACACCAAAAGGTATAGTGGCTTTTTTATGGAAGAGGTAGATCTGGAATGTAAAATTAGGCAGAATATTTGAAAACTTTGGCCTATAAACTTTGTGCGTAGTGCCAGTCTAAACTCAGCTCCTAAATATTTAAAATCTTGTTTCTTTTTTATTGGACATAATTTTGTGATTAGGAAAAAGAAGAATGGAAGTAAAACTCTTAATTTTGCTCATAGGATTCATTCAGATGACTCCATGAGATCACAGTTAGATACATAAATTAAATTAAACTACGCAAATAAATGTTCTTAGGCTTGGAAAGAAAGTTAGGGAAGGACAAATGAACATTTTTTCCCCTTCTGTGTGAGTCATTTATAATCATTCTTCCTTGTGTACCCAGCACAACTATTCATGCTAAAGTTTAAGAGAAAGGATGTATAGCACTCTGCTGTATTTACAGTGACTCAATTTTAAATATTGCATGTAAAATTTTACAAGACTATCTTGAAAGCATGCTAGATACCCCAATCAGTGGAGTGAGTCCACCATTCTCATTTATCAGTAGAGCTAAGGGAAGGGTCCCAGGCTGTAAGTCAGTGTAGGGTAATGACATAAGTGACTTTCCCCAGAAAACCCACACTCGGCTGGAAGTTTGACAAGTTTAAAATCAACCCCTGTGTTGGTGTTTTTGTGCTGCAGAGAGCTAGACATGTTCCAGCAAAGCCTGAGAGTCATCTTCAGAATATTTGCTTCTTATATGCTGGGTGTATTCACACTTTTCTTTTAAACCTGAGGCAATGGTACACCTACTTCTGTTACCTGTACGTTGTTAAGCCACCACATAAGGCACAGAGGCTTGAAAGAGGGCTTGTTCAGTAGTCACTGTCTACTTTATTGCAAGCTTTAGGCTTGCTTCTGCCTTCCTCGTTCACCCAATATAGTTCTTATTTCCAAGTCAGTCTGAATTAACTCATACACTGCTATGCAGACACATTCATAATTTTGTTTTACCCTGAACAATATGTTTCTTGTTAATTATTAAAACCCCTTAGGGTTGGTATAAATCAGTAGTTCAGATTTGCTTTTGTCATTTTATAGTAAGTAACCTTCTGAATTACTTACAAAGGAACTGCCCAAAAAAGGAGAGAAAATCTCTTCAACTAAATCCAAATCCATTTATAACATAAATCGGCATCCTAGGAAAAGACTTTTTAAATTTTTGTAAAATCACACAATCAGATTTTGAAACAGCATTGAGAGGTAATGTAACTCAGCTTAAAACTTAAAACAGTTTTAATGATGTACTTTACTCTCTAAGCAGGTGGGGAACTAGAGAACTCACAATTGATTACAATATGCAGAGGATGGGCTGTTACTTGTAGAGGTGTTGTAACTCGATGGTGTTTTCAGATGTGTATTCATACCCAGGCGTACATAGCCATCTTTGTTCAGGAAGAGATAAAGGCACTTTTAATCACAGCCCTCATGCTGAAAGCTAAGCATGTACTTGTCTTTGCAGAACTGTGGCCAAAATGACTTTACAAGGCAAAAGATGAGGCAGGTCACTCATTTCTCCAGTGAATATTTATGTGTTCCTGGGCTAGGCAGGCAAAACAATTATCAGATGTCAAACTATAATCAATCATAGTTTGCTTTATTTGCAATCATTCTGCCATGGGAGGCTTGCAGTTTTGTCTTTGTTATTTGTGGGTTTAGAGAGCAAAATTAAAATGTGAAACCCTATCAACATGTGAACTTGGCACCCTCTGACATATGGGGCATGCCCTTCATCCAACACAATCTTTGGTTAACAGCTGTGAGGAATTTTACCAGGCTAAACAGCTTTTTACTCTAACCCAGGGGAACTGGCATGTGTTAGCAGAGCTACAGAAGGTCTCTCCAGTCCCTAAATACAAAAACATATTGAGGACAGCAAAGAAAAAGTTACAAGGGGGACAGAGTTCAAATAAAATTTGTTCTCTGGTTCATGGCAAGATGCTCACACATTCAAGTCAGGCTCATTTGCCACAGGTTTGCTTTTGCGAACACTCAGTATGAAGACCTCCCTTGGAAGCCAGTGGGAGCATTCCTCTGCAAGGTGGAGACAATTTGCCCCAGCTGAGGGTTCAGTTCAAAGAACTTACAAGATGAAGCCTGACTGCTGTGTTCCATTATAAGCAAAATGAGAGGCAGTGTCACTTTTATTTTACTTTTCTTTGGGGATTCTTGCCAGTGCAATATCCATAAAACCCATCGTGGTACATAACAATCTACGGGCATGGCAAGGCCTGGATATGGTAAACCAAAAAGGTCTACCTAGACAGAATTTTGTTGTGGCCACTGTTTGAAGGTAAGTCTTAAGAGCAGCATACAGTGAAATTTTCCCACTTGGAGTAGCAGTGGAAAGATAACTGCATGTGAACTGGTGGCCATATCTAGGACTGCCATATTTCTGCTCCTGATTCTTCTACAATACAGGTACAAGAAAGATGATGCATACAGGTCATATCCAACCAGCTATGCAAAAATAGGCACATCAGTATATCCCAGCACTTGAACTTCACTATACCTTTAGAATTCAACAGTGCATGCCCAAACCACTCTCTGGAGCACACACAGTCTGGTCAGGCCCCATACCTTCAGCAGGCATCAGCCAAACCAAAATCAACTGAGCAAAGTGCTATTTTCCTACCAACCAGGTGAAAAAAGAAAATACGTTCAATGAAAACGGGATACATAGCAGCAATGTCCATATAGTCAAGAATCCAGACCAGTTCATCTCAGCCTGACTGCAGGACAATAGTCAGGCTGGTGTGGCCTGTAAAAAGCCCATCTACCACTTCAAACAAGCCCCATGCTGCATGAGAAAGTGGCATGAACACTCATGTGCGACAGCCCAGGAGACAGAGAGAGAGTTGGGGGTTTTTCCTTGTCAATGTGAAGGGTTTGTTTCATTATTCAGGCCTTGACTGAGTTCCTCTGCCTCTTGCCAAGTTAAACTTCCATTACCACAATAATTCTAGGTGCTGCTAGAGGCATTTTGTGAAGCATAAGGAAAGCCAATTGACATGGAAAAGAAAAATTCATAGGCCATGTTTTCTCCTGTGGAAATTATGTAAAATGGTTGCTTCTTTATGACACAAATAATTTTGATGCATTAACTTGCCTTTTGCTTGTCTTTACCTCAATCTCACCCAAATACTAGAGTTTTTTACATGGCCTTTTTGGTTCTTAGTTGATTGCTTTCCAGAGAACAACAATTCATAGAGGCATCCTAGAGAGAAAGTTTCCTTCACATCACTCCAAATGCTGATATGCAACAGCAGTTATTCAGCAATACAATTATTTATTTTAAAAAGAGCAATATCTTCTTAAGCCAACTAGCATTTCTTCAAAGGAATTGACAATACTGGCTCCAGTCAGGTTCTGCTGTGCCTTGCGCCATGCCATGAGCTGAAGCTCTGGTATACAGCAGGGCTGCTGCCACATGAAGGTAAATCCTTCGTGGCCACTGTGCCATGCCCTGCTGAACTACTTTTGCTTGTCAACATCATCTTCTTGTGCCTCTCGACCCAGCTCATCCTGCTTGAAAGTCATATGCTGCTGTGGTGACAACTTCATCTTTCACTGTCTTTCCCCATCACAGGTACAAAAAGCATAACTGCCAGAAAACAGCAACATTTAACATTTCTGAAGCATTTTGTTGTGCCTTATCTTTTCCTTTATTAAATTGCTCACCCACACTGACTGTATCATTAGTTTCTAATAATTCAAGGCACTCCTGTTTTCTGTTTTCTCTGAAACAACATGTAAGCCTCTGACAGTCACTTATACTCTTCTGTATTTTAGCAAATCTAAATACAGATCAGAATGTGACTCCAAAACCTTGAATCAACAGACACTTCATAAATTTGACACTGTTTCCACCTACCCATTGGGGTGACAATAACAAGAAATATTAGGTTTTTTATAGTGTAAAATTATACAACATTTATAATTCATATATATTTTATAAATATATAAAAGCTTCAGCAATTTGCTTCACTGCAAAGTGCTGAAATACATGCCCACTAAATTTTGGGCAAATCTGAAGATGGCTATGAATGAGTCCCTCAGAAATTTAAAAAAAAAGCTAAAAAGAACAAACATTGATGTTAAAATATTTTAATTATTTACATCTCTGTTGTTTCGATGTATCTTCAGTATAATTTTAAAAATGAAGCCATATTTTATCTTAATTACTAACAAATATAGTATTGTTATTTTGCTATGGACTTCACATCCTTATCTGTCTTGCTAATAGATATTTTCCTGCTTAGAGAAAATGAGAACAATTCTATTTTATTTAGAGACCAATAATAATTCTGAGTGTTCATCCTCACTGTTCTGGAAGAACAATGAAACAGCACTTACATGAAGGATTTACTGGTGTGCATGCCAGGACAAAAACAGATGGACAAAACAAGTTTAGACAAGTGAATCTGAAAAATTGGATGACCTTTATCTCACAAACAAAGTTACAGAAATTCAGAAAAAGCCAAAAGTTATGTTGTTTCCTTCAGTGGAGAAATTTCAGTATCTGTGCTTGAGCCAATCACTTTAATTTAAACTGAGTGATCTAAGTTAGTAGCTAGCCCTTACCGCCAACACGTGTCACTCCTAAAGCACAAATATCTCAGATGCCTTAAAAAACCCACCACCCTCCTCAAAAAAAACAGCATTGTCTTACCTAAAGATAAGATCTGGCCTAATAAAGGAGATGTGTGGTTTAGTTGTTTGGTTTTTTTTGCGTTGCGTGCATGGACTCACAGCCAAGATAAGTGACTGCTGGTGACAATGTAAAGTTTAGGCAACAGCTCCTGGATCAGAGAGCTCCAGGGTGACAATATGGCAGAAATACAGCAGGCAGACAAAACAGGAGGATTGGTAGGCTGCTAAAGAGTTAAGGAGGAAAGAGCAAATCATACCCTTGTTAGCAACAAAGCACAAGGTTTGGATCACTAGTTTTAAGGCATACAAAAGGAAATTACAGAAAAGAAGTCTCCTATTGATGTTTTGAAGATAGCAAAGCTTGCTCTTTGCTGGAGTCGAAAGAATTGAAGCAGTAAAGGCAGAGAGCCAAGATAGGGTAAAGCCACTGCAAAAGTAAGTTTTGTAGCTATGCACATATATTTCAGATTTGGAAGGGGTTCCCATGATATTCAAACTCTGTAAAGTCTATTGAATACAAATACTGAATCCATAAAATTCCCAAGTGGATTCTTCACACCTATTTGAGAGCAACACTGCAAAATGACACTATCAAGAAGAGCTGATTAACCTCCTTCCAGTTTTAAACACAACATGTTCTAAGAAGCCAGAGATTGAAACTAGGCAAAAGGAGAATGAAAACCTACACAGAAAAATCACCCACCTGACACAGAATAACCATGAAGCAAATAGAAAACCTTCCAAAAAAAATGTAACAGGAAAATTTGGGTCTCAGTTAATTCAACAATCAAGCCCCCCAAAAATGGCTAGATATGTGATAGATTTGCAAGTAGGTACACACACTTGCTTTCTTTTCATCTATCTGTTGTTAAAGAAGTGGATATAATATTGACACAATACACTAGAACTCAACTACTATTGCAGAAAACAGTCAGTTCTCAGCTTCACATGGTCTGCCTCAAAGAAGCACCGTATTTTCTAAGGTTTCCTGTGAAGCTTGCTGCCCCTCACTGTGCTAATCACGCCAGGAACTTCTGTTCAAACACAGCGAGGCACAAAGACAGGCTCATGTGAATAGGTAGGTCCTTCTTCCAGCATACAGCTCCAGCATACACTTCTCATGCATATATAAACTGGTGTAAGACATGACAGAAGTGGTAGCCCTCGTGAGAACGTCAAACGATTTAGTGGAGAGGGACAGCCTTGCCCTGTCATTTTTAAATCAGTGCTTACAACTCTACTGTGAGAATATGGGTTGGTTGTTCTATGTGGTTTTGTGTAAATTCTATAAGTTTCTAGAAAATTCTTTCAGCACAATGATTTTTCTAAAGAAAAAGAACTTGATGAGAGCATGAGGACATTCACCCTTCCCTTTGTTGCTTGTCCAGCCACTTTCTTCCCTACAGTCCTGCCACATGCAGAGCATGTACCTGCATGCCTGCTTGAAATGGCTGGTATTTGAAAACGGACACTGTTGTGGCAGAATCTCATTTTTAAGAGACCCCTCTGTCTAGATTCCTGGTAGTCATGACTTTGTTCTTGACTTATTCCATGTATGTCCTGAGGCTCAGGTTAGGCCCCATTAACTTTAATGGGACTCTGTCCTTGCTCAGGAGATGCAGGATCAGGCCCAGATACAATCACATCTCTGCAGCTGCAACAGAACCGAGCACTTTTGCTTTCAAGCAAAATAACTATTCTGCAATCATTTTCCTGACTGCTTGAGTTGTGAGCCAGGAGAGATGCTGAGACAGACCGCATAATACTATGACCTTAGGAATATTTTTTTTGGCAGGAAATAAAATTCTCTGTTTCTCATCTCTCAGCAGCATCGGCTTTTGTTTCTCAGAGCTGTTCAAAGATCCAAAAAGACAGAGTCATCCTGTTCTGCCTTTTGCAAAATAAGCTGCTGTAATCAGAATGAAAATGCTCTGCAAAGATCCGCCTTTTTATTCTTAGCAATTCTGGTTTATCTTTTTTATCTTTTTTCTTCCTCTTTTTTTTTTTTTTTAAGCACAAAATGGTTTAATTCTGTCTAACAAGCAATTAATATGTTCTTCCAAACAAATCAGAACTGGAGAACCAAATTAACACCCTTCAAGAGTGATATATCAACGCCTGATTTCACAGAATGCTTTACGACCCTTCCACTTAATCTAATGGATGGATTTTAAACATGAGAAAGCCTTAACATGGCTTGAATTGGAACGCTTGGGCTCCTTGTAAGTGTGTATCACCAATTACAGTGAGCTTTTATTAAACCAAGTAGTCACCTATGTGTTTCAAAGGCAAGAAAACCTTTTAAAAAATAGTGATCATTAAACATTACATTCACTGTTATTTTTATTGAGCCTTACCCAGCAAGGGAATATTTACCATTTTAGTACTGCATACATATCAAGATTATTTGTAAATCTAAAATCAACTAAATATTAAACATGTTGCACTATCTAGTTAGAACTAGATATATCAGCTGCTGATTTTTTCCACTTGTCTTTCACTTCCTTCAGCTCATAAACAGATTTAACAAAAAAAGAACCGTGGAATCAAAACAACATATTCATGGGGAGGTATGTTCATTTAAGCAACAGGCTGTTCCAATGTAGCTTTTAATAAGATAGATGAAATTGAGTAAGTGATAATTTAACCAATGACAAAAATGTTTTTTCATACATTGCAATGATACCAAGCTTTGAATTCTAATGAACCCTCTGTTTTCCTCATAAAACCCCAGATCTTAGAGTCAGTTAATTAGGCAGTAATTAAATTTTTCACTGGTACTGCAAAAAGGTACAATTCTAGGTGTTGCACTTAGAAAAGGTTGATATGAAAAAACACCTTAGAAAACAGCAAAGGAAAAAGGACACTGTGCTGGCTTGAAAATTGCACAGCTTTTGAGTTGTACAGTGGGAAAAACGTTACACACATATTCAAAGTATCCACGTCAAGATGTAGCTGCCGGCGGTCCAGGTGGTACCATTGCAGCAAGCAGCACCTGCAAAGAAGATGGGGCAGGCAGGGGATGCCACTTGTGCTACTGAGCTTCCCATGGACTAATGTCCCGAGCAATATCCAGCATCAGGGTATGTAGTCCCCACGAGACTGGTCGACTGGTGCAGAGTTAAATAACCTAAATAAATGGGTAACAGCAGGGTAAACTTCTTAATGGTGCCTCACTCGCACAGGGTAACGTTGCTCTGAAGAAGTGCCTCTGAAAATGAGACTAAATCAGCCTGCATGCCGGTACAGCATGCAGGGTTAGCACAGGGTGAGGGTTAAGGTTAGGGTTAGGGTTAAGTACTGCTAAACCTGGCAACAGAGGTTTCTGCCAATTACCTTTTGTTAAGGGATTTGGACCGCAGCTTGTGATTCATTTTATGCATAGTAGAGAAAGAGCTGGCCTGTGTATGAAAATTCACACTGGTGTAACTGTGTTAGTTTGGGGTGTGATATTTTGCTGACAGTTTTACCTTTAAAAGACCTAAAGTAGATCTGGTTAAATCTGTACCCAGATACGTTATACTCACTGAAGGGGGGTATGTGTGTGTGTGTGTGTTCTGATTTTCAGCTAGAATAAACAGGCTAAACTATATAGCTATGGCACCTTACAGCAGGCCACCTATTTATTTGTTCTTATAAAAATAATACAGATTACATGTAAGTCTAGGCATATTCCAAAGTTCCCCCCCCAAAAAAAGAGATGATCATTAATTGGACCTTTGCATCAGTTATCTCTTTACAGAATCACAGAACAGCTGAGGCTGGAAGGGATCTCTGGAGGTCATCTGGTCCAACCCCCCCTGCTCAAGCAGGACCACCCAGAGTCAGTTGCCCAGGACCATGTCCAGGTGGCTTTTGAATACCTCCAAGGATGGAGAGACCACAGCCTTCCTGGCCAACCTGTGCCAGTGCTTGGTCACCCTCACAGTGAAAAAGTGTTTCCTGATGTTTACAGGGAACCTTTACAGGAAGAATAATTTTCTTGGGTACAGATATTGTATAACATGTACTGATATACCTTAATGATAGGTATATGTAACATCCCATGATACTGAAAACAAGTCTATATCTTTGTTCTGAAAATGGTATTATGGTAGTGGTCTCCATATTTACACTTCCTGGCAATGGATATTTTTGACTGAGCAGTGGGATTCACCATGTTTAATTGAAATATAAGGAGGCCTGAAGCTAGACCCCCTCCTTAGATATCAGGAAACTCAGTCTTGTCAGAAACACACAACCTAAAATGAGCTTCATTTATAATGCAAGCTACACATTTATTACTCACATTAGTTGTAGAGGGGGAAGATCATAATGCAATACAAACGTTTCAAGAGTCAAGATTTACATGGGGGAAAAATTACTTTGTTAGCCAGCTATGGCTTGCTTTATTAGCATCATTTAGTTCTAAGTAGACTGAGAAATGGAAAAAGAATTGTTTTTCATTTTTAACATTTCCCTCCCCCATTAATACTCCTCATCAATTGCAGTAATCAATCTCAGTTGGACACACTGAGTTTTCAAATTGTAGGGTCTGGAGGGGGAGGCTGGGTTTTGCACCTTTTCCATACACCACTTTCTCCAACAGAACTAGTTTGTCTACCACACGTCAGGCAAAGGTTCTGACCTCAACATTTTAAGCACTGTTTTCTTAATATAATCTTGGCATATGGCTATTATGCTCTTAATCTAGTTATTTTGTGTCTGCTGTGTTGTTGCTATCTCATCTTCTGAATTTTCTTCAAGCAATTACTGTCAGAGGCATTTAATTTCTTCTGCTACATATTAACCAGTTGCCAACATCCCTCTCTTTTCAGTGTGGAGAGGCTGGTTATGGGGCCAAAGCAATATTATTGCAAGATGTCCTAGGTATATCTGTATAACTGCAAGGCCATCTAAAAATATTCTGATCACACACCAAAGAATGGTAGAGAAGCTTTGGAGAGAATAAATCTGTTCCTTTGGCCTCTACATGTCACAAAGCCAGAAAAAACCCACGCTACGTTGCTTTCATCTCTAATATGTTGAATAGTTGCCTGTGGTTAATTACACTGCATCGTGGAAGGTGCCACAATCAGGCAGTAAGATTAAGCCAGTTGAAAGTGATGTGAGGAAACAGATGGAAAATAACTCAGGTAACCATATAAAGCAAGTACAAAAGCTCTAGCCGTAAGTAGGCAAAACACCACGTTTAACTGTTTTATGCTGTGCAAAAAGCAAACATCCCTGCAACAAACAACAGCACAAGCTAACACACGCTGTTTGCTACCATGTGTTGACAAACATGTTGACCTTGACCAAGCAAGATACTGAGAAATGCAATAGCTGGTAGGCAGAGATTTAAGGCAGGGACAGGGGAGGGGATGTTCTTCACATTAACTCTTGCTGATTCACAAGACACTGCACGTACTGTCCTGTGATGCTGCCCAACATCCATCAAGGCTGTATGCACCCTGACCAGCCTGTAGTATTTATTGTAGCTTATGGCTTCTGTTCAGTTATTGTGTCTTTTTTCAATGTCCCTGAACCCTAAACTATGAAAAATCTGCCAACAGAGTATGAGATCAGAAAGCATCTATTCTAGCAGGCTTCACAGGGCTAACTGAATGATCCTCTAAGGAGCTTCTCTCTTCATTATCTGCAAATAATTTGCATCATAGGCATCTAGGTTGGGCAATGTGAGCACCTGCTCATGATCTTTGTGTTACTATGCTTTGTCCACATTCCTGGTGCACAATGCAACTTCATTTTTCTGTATCTCTACTTACAAAATGAGGATGACAAGACCTACTTCACCAACTGCAAGTATTCAGCATGTTATCAGGTGATCAGCTCTCCCTTTACGGGCATGACTGGTGATCATGTTTGCTTTCATGGAACAAATTGCAGAACTCAAGAAAATCAGCAACTAAATTTGTTCCAGTAGCTCATTTTGAATGCAGGCTAAGTCCTATGTTTTCAAATTGTACCCTACAAATACTAAAATAAGCATTTCTTGGGGGCTGGAAAATAAACCCTGAAAAAACATATCCTTGACTGGTCAGGGAAGCAAGATATTTGACGAGAAAGAACAAAAGATATGTGATGCATTCCTATACTTCACGGTTTGTCACATTTTGCACTGAAATTCAACCAGCCATGAAGCCATAGGATAGCATGTACTATTTACAAAAAACTAAACATAACCGTTGGTTTTACTCACAAATGCCCGTACTTCTCTTTAATGATTTCTAAAGGCATTTCACCATAGGAGCATGGGTTGCATAAATGCCAGTTAGACAGACATGACAGGGGTATTGGTAATATCATAAAAGCAGCAGTTACGCTTTACTTGAGCACTTTGATTAAATGGTATTTGTGGCAGCTAATCAGACAACTGGTTAGCAATTTAGAAACTAGTTTATTCATAAAATTAAATGTAGCATCAAAAACAATGTGGCAATATGACTAAGCTGTGATCATACAGGCTGAAGCATATTGGACAAGAGACCCATTTGCAAAGTCCATGAGAATTCAGCTGTACTGCAATATTCTGTCAGCCGTCATCATTATCTTGTACAGGTACCTAGTGGACAAAATAACAATCTGAACTACAGAGAACCTGTTAAAATTCACAGTTCAGTGAAATGCTGATTACAGCAGCAACCCTCTTTTCTTATCACTGTCACTCCCACCCTTTTGTTCTCCTCCACTTCGCTTTTCTCCTTGGAACGGCAGACGGTGGTAAAATGGTGTGGGTAACATGTGGTAGATTAGTCTTATTAGCACTCGTTTACGATGAGCCACCTAGCTGCACTCTTCCTGAACCCATGCTGCTTGGCATCCCTACTGCTAGGACACATTCTTTCCCTGCTCCACACGGGAACGCTTGTGCAAGGGATCAGGACCCTTTCTTGTGTCAAGGGCTGCCTTCTCCTTGTCTGCCCCGGGAAGGGAGAGCTGCTTTCTGCCACCTTTGTGCATTCAAATACCTCGTTGTTTAAATCAAATTGCAAGCCTACATTCCAGCCAATCTCTTTATTCTCAGAAACCAAGTTTGAATGTAAAAGATAATACAATATTTGCCATAAACATTAGTCCGTTCCATGACTGTAAGTGTTATCTCCTAATTGAAATACTTATTTTCCTTGCCTCAGTGAGCTATTTTAAGGAACAGTTGAATAAGATTGTGGTGGAAGACACACACAGAACTGCTCAATGCAGAGGTTTTTTTTCCAGGGGAGCAAAATATACCACTTCCAAAATGAGCTTACAATTAATCACCTGACAGTTACTTAAATCATTAAAACTAGCTTTTCCCCCAGCTTCCACAGCCAAGTGATTATGAAGGAAGAAGTCATGAAAAGTTATCTAAAAAGCACCTGTATATCATAGTTGGATATAATCTTTGAGTGAGGCCAAATACAACCTACAGAAACATCTGCACATCTAAAGCATCCTTCTCAGCCCCCATGATGTCACTGCTGCTTGCAGAATAGGAGGTCTCATTTTTAAGGGACATTATAACATTTCTTAACGCTCAGCAAAACACATTTTGCTCAACATTTTTACTTCAAGATATAAAGAATTATTTTTTATTTTCCTTCGTTATATTAAAATAGGAAGCTATGGGAAAAAAATGATTCAGACAACAGACCAGTTACTGAATGGATTACTCAATGTGGTCCCCAAAAGCTGGTTCACAAAATCTCTGGCTCATTGGTCAGGGAAATGGAAAGTCTGTACAGTGCCTGATCTATTATTCTGAGCTGCTAAATTTTTCTTCTTACCTCTCCAGCCCTGAATCCGTGAAGCACACTGATGGATTTTGGCTAGCACAATCAACATGATTAAGAAGATGTCCTGAGACAGTGGAAGTCACTGTGAGACAACAGAGACATGAAAGCAACGGTTAGCACAAGGAGCTGTTTGGGGGCCTGGACGGAGTTGCTCCTCCATCATGCAGCAGAGTGAAAAATCAGGTGTCTGCTTTAGGACAAGGGAAACATTAAGAAAGTTTAAAAAAGGAAAAAACAAAAAAAAAAAAGAAAAAAAAAAAAGGAAAAAAATGCAGCTGACAGGTTTCCTTCTTCCTTTTGCTTTCCTGCCCCCCTCACCTCCAACAGGGAGATAAATGGGAAGACTTGGTGTTGTCAGTGAATCAGGGCACAGCCTCCATCAGCATCTAGAATGCAATTTGAAATCATGATGCCATCTTCCAGGTAATACATATAAAAGTTTCTGTGGGAGACAAAGCACCTGAAGTTGGATCACATCATCAGTTTTGTACTGAAGAGACATTGGATGGGTTTTCTATTACATATCTAAAGAGTGAACATCTGTCTTACCAGAAAGCTTATTCAGGCTCAGCCAAAAGCTTTCAAATTCAGGGATACATGTCATAATTTGAGACTAGTGAACTGGAGATATTCTGGGAGAAGGAACATGCCAGCAGGGAATATTTTAACACAGCTGAGATTGGTCTAACATGGAAAAGACACTCACAGAAAAACCCAGAGTCTTGGGGTTTTACGTTCCTCTTTAATTCTGAGTTAATTTTTTCTTTGTTTGTTTGCTTTTGTTCTTTGTAATTCCGGTCTGCCAATTACCTGCAATACCTAACAGGAGATAAAGCCACTCTCCAAAAAAAGATTTATCTAACACTAAACAAAATAACTATAAATTTTAAAAACATTGGCTCTAAAATAAATTTAAAGCATGTGGTTGTTTTGATTTTTTTACTGAGGTAACAGAAAGATTCTCCCAAGCTAAGCCAGGCGTGCCTGAGACTTAGTGAGCCTCCAGAAAACATCTGTTTGAGGCCAGCAAGGAGATAAAACTTTAGGGGACTCTTCCTATAAGGTACATGGGGAAAGGCAGACTTTGAACATTCATGCTCTGGCTTGCCTCCTGAAGGCAGCTGACTGTACAGTGACCAACAACCAACCTATACACCTTTCCAGAACACCTAAAGTTGGCTGAGGTAAATATCGCCCAACATAGCCATAAAATAACACCTTTCTGGGCTCACAGTGTGCTATAAATCAACCAGCTGTAAGTCAAACGGCTATCAGAAATTTCCTGAGAAGACTTTCAGAAGACAATCTACTTCGGACACTTAGGTATCCAGGTGTAAAACATTAGGATCCAGCCTGGAAATTTCTTCACAGAAGCAGCACCATCGATTTTGAAGTAACTATTCGCACAAATAAATATTTTGCAGACTCACAACTTTATTTCATAAGTATCTTTTATACAAATGACATCGTAAAGCCCTTTATGGAATTAAATAATGCTGTACACTGTCTTGTATCTGATATAAATTACAGAAAACAGTGTCATAAAGATATGCATTGTGAATAAATTAAACCATTCCGTCATAAGGCAAATGCTTGAGGGAAAGAAAAATAAGAGATATAGGCAAAGGAGAAAAGATATGTTTTAAGATGAGGTTTGAAAAGAGAGAGAGTCAATGATGCAGAAAGATACATTCATGCAGTGGGACTGCATACCAAGGAAAACTTTCAGATGTTCTGATATCCAGACAAACCAACCATGGACAAGTTTGACTAAACACATGGTACATGGAGGCTGTCACACATCTTCCTACACAAACAGCAATTCTCACACCTCACAAATTAATTACAGGGAGAAGTCTAGTGCTTGACTGGTCTATAACTTGTTATGTCTCTAGTTGTTCAGTTCACTGCCCTATAAAAGGCATTTATGCTAGCACAAATCCAGCAAGACACTAGGAGAATAGCTTCGACCCATAAACCAGAGACATACATGGTGTTTCCTGAGGGAAGAAGGAACATTTGGGAAGGTCCCCCAAACCCTTCTGCTGTTATGTGCAGAGCTTAAGTCACTATATTTTGGACTTTGGCAATCCAAGGTGCTAAAGAGGTGAAGACTATTACAGTCACAGTAGTATAGTCACAGCAGAAACCCCAATCAAGTACCACAGGGTTTGGTCTTCACTTCTGCTAAAACTCATGGGACATATTCACACATATTTAGGTACCCTGTGCCATTAAGCTCAATGGAACTTAAATACCTAAGTACCTCGATAAACACAAGCTTTATGCTTGGCCTTCAGGAAGTCATTGAAAGTTTGTGTACCTCAAATCTTTGCCTATAAAGTTGGCATGTTAGTACTTGGTAACAATAAATGAAGCTAGTGAAAGGTCCCTGTAATAACACACACAGCACTAGAGCCATATCTGCCTAACATTTTCTGTGTCACATCAATCGAGACAAATAACCCAATGCTACAAATACAAAGAGTTGTCAGAATTTTAGGACTTACTGCCACTACAGGCAGAGAAAGATGCTGTCAGACCCAGAAAGAGATTTTGAAAGTTCCTTTAGAGTTTACAGAAACTTGCTTATACATCAGTCCCATCAAAGCTGATGGAGCAAAGCTGGATCTAGCAAGCCTACAGAAGGGCAAGTACATATGAGTCCTTTCATCAGATGCAGAGATACTTGGTCTACAGCTTTATACATAGACCCTCTTGCCACTGTCAGACAGGCCTTTTTCTCTTAAGGGGAGATGGATCCATTATATGAAGACAAAAGACTCATTGCACCATCTAAGTCTTCACTCCAGGTCCTCCTGCCCCCATTCCCACACACACCTTCTCCTAGTCATGATGTTCATCAGTGTCCCAGTCTTGCTGCCCCTGCCATCTCTGCCAAGGAGACTCCCAATCCAATATGGGTCATCTGAACAATTTTTTTTTTTTTTTTCCCAAGAAATCTTATCATCTGAAGTTTTCCCTCATGACAGACAGCTCAGATGTGACCTAGGTGTAATGTGCACTTCATGTGTATTCATGTCCTCCATTCAAATTTAAATCTCCTTGAAGGCCTAAGATAAAGGATATTCACACACAAAAATGTGGCGCATGTGTGTGTATATGTGACAGTAACAATTTCCATATTTTCCTTTGAAAGCAACAGGCCCTGGGGAGAAGGGCCTGTTTTAAGAAGAACTTTAAAATAACTTATTAAGTGTGGATGGTACAGATTTGTCACTGAAAAGAGTAGTTAAAATATTTCCCACTTTTGGCTTTTGCACTTCATTAATATTTTGCACCTGTGTGCTCAGGCAGAGCCATCATTTGACTTTCCAAGACAATATTTTTTCCAAAAGTCTTACTTCATCACTCTGACTTTTCAAATAAGATGGAGGTTTTTTCCACAAATATTACACACACGTGCTCACACACGTACACTCAGTGCATCTGAAAAACTGGTGAGAGGAGTATGAGACACTCAGAGCCACTGATGTCTCACCTGGGGCAGGAGATATTCCCACTCTCTCCCTTTCTGGGAGTAGAGAGCAGAGGAGAGTGTGCAGGGAGGAAATAGCATCCTCGAAATTTGCAACCAGGAACACTGTAAGCTGTGTAGATACCTTTTTGGTCTGTATGGAGATGCACCTGCTTCCCTCTGACCCTCAAATTCCAGGCCAGCTGCAGCGGCAGCTTTCCCAGCAGACCCATGCCCCACGACCACTACTGTCAACATTTCAGCTGACAAACATCTCTGGCAGGAACTAGTATTTCAGCTCCACAGTCCAGTAATGATTTTCAGTTTTCACAGTTCTCATGTATAACTAGAGTGAATGGCATGACATGACAACAAAACAACGGTTTGGACAATAAGTAATTATTATTTTCTTGGGTTTCCCTGTCCCTTAGCTGGTTGTTCTACCATTGAAGTTTGGTATTTCAAAAATTAAACCAATTCCTCCAATGTGTCAGTTATCTTCTAGAACTGAAATTGCTTTGTTTTGGTTTTACTTTGAAGAATTTGTCCCCCCATCTTCTCCCCTTCTTTTTAAAGGTACTGCACTGCAATCAAATATTCAGCATATGTTTGATTTCAACTAGGAAGCCCTCAAAACAGTCACCTTGCTAAGCTGCTTCTAAACATCATGCTAACTGTCAATGTTCTACAGAGACAACTGCTGATAACTGATCAATATTTCTGACCTGGAAAATAATATCCTCTGTCCTGCTAGAAAGAAACAAGAGAAAAATTAGTCAGTGCCTTTTTTTGTCTGAAGACGATAGGAAAGCACAATCTTACAGGACTATCTGTAGAATAGGAACTAGGTGTTCACATTCTCAGCTTTGGCAAAAACTTTTCATGTTTCCCAAGACTAGCCACACTGGCTTTTATTTTCCGTGGTGGTATCTTATTCTACACCCTCAGACACCATAAGCTTGGTGTCCAGATGCACTGAGAACTTCCAGATTCATACTGTTTTAACTGAAAGTACAGCCAAATCGTGCTTCCCTGAGAACTGGTTGTGAGAAGACTCAAGTAGATCAAGGAATAGAAGAGCCACGCATGAAAGTCCACCACTGCTTTTGAAAACTTCAATATTAATGACCCTTCCTCTGTGTTTTCCCCTCTAGAGGAAAAATGCTGTACCTGCTCAACACATCAGGGCATTATAAAGCTGAAATAAAATCTTAGAAATAAGACTCTTGGAAGAAGCTGCCTCAGAGGAATGATTACTTAGCAAATTCCTCCTAGGAAAGGAAAGGGGCATGTGTTACGTCTTATTGAGCCTGACTGCCGAAGTGAGACCCCAAAGATTGTATGGTGCATGGAAAGGTTAGACATTTGCAAAATAGACACATTCTTAATATGCACTTTAAGTCACATGCACACTCACTAATTCTTCATTAGCCTGCTGATTCCTATGCATGAAAGGACAAAGACTACAGATTTTCCCATGTAGCCTGGGAGCCATGAGGTCAGATTTATTGAATGAATTTATCAATAGAGTTAGAGTTTCAATTTATCTAATATGCTTTACCTAATAAGGCAGTTCCTGTCATAATTGCTGTTGTAGGGATAGGAGGTTAATCTTTTAAGTGGCGGCACTGAACTCACCTGCTGAGAGATGATCTGGAGCTCTCCAATAAAACATTTATGGCTTCATGCCTCCTCTGTTGCACTTAAATCTATGTTAACAGTTTCAAAAAGCTAAAAAGCCAGGCTTATGCTCTGCAGTGATCAATAGCACCGCAGTTAGATATCAGCGCATTCAGCTCAGTGGGATAAATGTTCAGTCTTTGGTAGCTTTAGTAGTGGGTGGAAATGACAGATGGAATTTAAGTCTTTTGTTCAAAGGTTTTGTTCTCCTCCTGCTTTAGTGCAAAGCATTTCCCTGTGATATTTTGCCTTCTTTGCAAGAGACCTGAAGCACCAATCATTTTGCTTTGTTCCCCTTGGGGGGGGCAGAGGGGGGGAGGAAAAAAAAAAGGCAAAAAATAGAGAAGGAAAACACTTACTTCATAAAGACAGGCCATTAACAAAAAGCTTAGATCAACAGAAACAAGACCCAGCATGTCTGGACAACATCTTTTCAAACCTGAAAGTGTACGATTAAATGAAACACAATTTGTAATAAATGACCATTTGAAAGTGTACCATTTAATCAGGTAAAATTTGTGATAAATGATCAGAGAGAGAAAACCCCATTTTTTTACATTAAACTACAATTGTCTTGTAAGAACTTCAAATATAGTGACATTTCCAAAGGCTATTTTTCTGGTCATGTCCTGGATTCAGTATCACACTTAGGAAGAGGAATTGGGGAAAAAAAAAACAAACAAACCATCTTGCAACAAATGTAACTCGTAAGGGTTGTGAAGTTCAAACACTAGCAATTGGGGTGAAAGAAGAGAGTGAAGAGAGCAAGATCTCCTGGTTTCCCCTCAGCTGTACTTTCCTCCTTAGTCTAGAATTTTCTGCAGTTAAACTGTTTTGGAAAAAAGCATAGAGTGTAACCCACAATAACCACTCTGGAATTGTTTCCTGTAACCAGAGTTTGAGCATTCCCTGTGCCCAGATCACTCACATACAGTCCTCAATGAAGGCTATGTGCTTGTTAACTCAGAGTAGAATTTGACCTCAGAACTTTGAAAAGCACACAGTTACCTGAAGGTTTCCTGGCTCTTCACTAAGCATTGCCCTAGTCCATGTGGGGCCACATACATGTCAGTAAAATTTTTCTTCTTCCCTTTGTATTTTTAACATGCTACAGAATACTGGTACAAAGTAATTTTGGGAGCAGCAGCATTTTGATCACAAATCTAAAGCTCATACAATCTTAAACCAAAACAGAGCAAGAACTGGAATTCTCTTGTGGTATTTGTGATGATTGTTTACTGAAAGTCTTGAATTAGTTTTGTTCTGGGACAAAATCTGATCCAGGAGATCACAGGAGAATTCATTTATTGTGGTAATGTACTTACAAAGAACTTGCAAGCTAATACCAATATATTTTATTTTCCAAGAACATGATTTTTATACAGTGAACTCTATTAGTTTCACTGGCAGCTGGTGTTACTAGATAGTACTACATACTATGCATGTACAGGGAATGATTGGAGAGGCAGCAGGAATGTTGTGAGCAATGTGGGGACAATTCTGTGTTTTGCAAAATGGATTGCTGTCTGCTAACCAGCATTCAGATCTGAAAAATCCTTCAAACTATTTAGGTACTTGTTGCATTGCTATGCCTTCCATCTGAGCAGCTCAAAGACTTTCTGTGTCTATGAGCTTTGCTGAGGAGTACCCACACACCACTCATAATTTACTGCGCACAGTATAAGGAGAGAGGAAAGGAAAAAAGGGCCACATATTCACCCCTCCCCATCCGATGTGACCCTGAAAAGATTGCATGGGGTAATTGAGAGACTTAGAAAACAAAGACCTGGAAGTTAACTAGTAACAATGGCAGAACTTAACAGGATGATTCTGCCATGCAATAGATGTTGAGTAGCTCTTATTAACTAGTTACACCATGATATAGTCTGCTTTAATCTGTTGATGATAGAGTTAAGAAGGAGTATGGATGAAAGGTTATCAGGTGAAGAATGGTATTCTAGCGTGAATCACCATGGCCCCAAAATTGTTTTCTTTCTGAGAAATAAGAAGCCTCTCTTCCACAATGAACATGTTGCTAGTATAAGTCAGGCACAGAATATGATTTATTGGTGTCCTATTTATCATCATCATCCATCATCAGATGGATGTTAAATGTTGCACTTTCAGATTGCTTTTTACAAAAATTAGGTAGTTCACAAAGCTAAGATGGACATAACATTGAACTTGTGGTCCAATCAGGATATATATACAGGTCCAGGTCTATTAGATTTAAATGGCAAAAAAAAAGAACATATGCTAACTCAATAATTTCTTAGTTAGATCTTTCAATCAGACTGCTGTCAAGGATCTCCTTACTTAATTACACTTTTCTGGGGGAACCGCATCACCACCACTCACAAAATTGTGGGCAGTTCCCTTCTAAAAGTGTAATACATCAATACAACCTTCTTCAGCACTATGACCAGTAAATCTTTTATTGAAACATTAAAGTCTATCTAGCCTTGGTCTCAGTACAGCAAGTCTTCCCATACAATCTCTCCCTTATCATGAAGAGGAAGTGTTTAAATCTCTGAATAATGCCAGAAAAACTGTAATGTAATAGTTCCTTACATTTGAGCTTCTCTGTTTTACCTGTGAGAGAAAGGAGCTCTGTTGCTACCACTTCCAAAGCCTGGGTCCTTTGCTGTCAAAGTTAGGTAGAAATTCAACTATTTGTAGGCATGGAAGAGATACCATCAGTAGTAAATTCTCCTTGATTAACCATTCTTTATTTTTTTCAGACTCTCCAGGTTATTCCTAGAATGGAGTTCATTTGCAATAACTTTCACCACTTCTCCATGATGATGAAATTTCTTTGCAACACCTTATAATGTTTTTTGGTGCAATGTAAGTAAGTTTTTGACCTCTCTATACCTGCAATCTCAGCAAATACCAGCCTGTCAACGGGGAATCAATAGACTGCCACCAGCCCACCCATAGGTTTATGCTAAAGATGACTCAGAAGAAGAAATGCAAGAAATTCAATGGCTGAAGGTTAAAGTCCAATTACCAGTGGCAAGGACAAATACAGTCCTAGGGAATAATTTCCACAAAAGTTGAAACAAATATCTCTTACAAGGCCTTTTTTAAGCCACATTCAGAATAGTTTGGTGTACTTCTTCCTGAAGACAGATAGTCAGGTATAGTATAGGAAACAAGCAAGGTTCACCAAGAGAACAAAGATTTCAGCAATGATACAATATATTTTGTAACTACAGCATACAGAAAGCTGATTAAGATAAAAGCATCATTATTTCAATCCTTAAAAGGAAGCCCTTTTGTCTCATCAAGATATTTTACTATGAACAAAACGGAACTTGAAAAATTCTTGAAAAATCCCACTGAAAAAAGGCACACAAGGGTTAGAATAATTTGGAAGCTGCAGCATAAGTAGAGCCATACTGAATATGAAGATGAGACACATTTAGTTTAAACCTCAGAAAGGGATTTTCTCAAAGGGGGATGAAACATAATGTTTGCTATATGCAAAACATAAAGATTGCCTCACCATCCTTTTAGATATAGCATATGAACATATCTGCTAAAAGTCAAAAGTGAAAGACTCTAGGAAGCTGCCAGACCTAGGGAAAATGAATATTCTGCAAATATATTTATTTTACATGTAAAGCAAAGCAAAGCAAAATGTTGTTAAATATTTACTCATCACCCAGTAGCTTATTAATCTTTGTCACAGCAAATACAGCTGACTATGGAGTGTGGGCAGAGATGGTCCTTACCAATAAAATACCATGACTGAGACTCATAGGTAACCAAAAGCCCTGGCAGGAACAGTGACTCAGTTGCATAAAGAGCAGCTGCACAGGCAAACCTGGCTGCAAGGATCCAGTTGCTGCATTCTCTTGCCTTTCCCTCTCCCCGCCCCCCGTGATTTCCTTAATCTGGCCCCCAGAGTTATCTTGCACTAGCAGATATCCCATAATTCTTACTCCAGCACCACTCCAGTACCACTGGAGTCCATTTCTCCATGCACTATATTCTGGCCACCTACTACAGGCACTTAATATTAAGGGTTGCAGCACCTGAAAACCAAATGCCTGGTCCCAACCTGACGTTTCAGGCTGCCTATGTAAGAGCAAAGGTTCACCAGATAGTCCATGGGGATCTGATTCAGCATATCAAGTGACTTTCTCCCGTTGGTCCTCCAGGTTTCCTAAATGCCAACCATGGAGCTGCCTACTTCCAGCTGGCAGGAAACAATGGTTCCTTGCAGGTCTGCACCAGAGCCCAATTTAGCTTCCCAACACTACCTGCTTAGAGAGGACTCAGCAGTCCAAGTATTCTTCTAACAGATGTAGCAGTGACAGTGATAACCTGCCTTTGCATGACATGATAGCAGGTTCCCAAACCCAGGAACTGAAAATTTTAAAGATTTAAAATCTGAACTGTACTTCGGACTGAGGGGAATCAATCCCACAGCTCCCATTTCCCTGGGAGCACCCCACTGCGCAGGTTACACACCAGGAGGAGACGTTCCCTGTCTTTGTTGAAACTGTGCCTTCTTGTCCTGCTACATGCTTATGTGGGAGACTCATAGCACCAGAGTACAAACAGGGAACCTGCCTGCAGCATCCAGAAGAAGGGGAAGAGGTCTAGCTCTTGGTTTCTGTCACTCAGAGGTCCTCATGAACGGAAAAGAAAAATATGAAGCCTCCTGGAGCAGGAACCAGGTTACCTTGAAAGAGTCCCCGCCTCACCAGTGGCATAGAGGAAGCTCTTTGGTTAGCTCTTGATCAAAAAAAATTGAAGGAAAAACCCCCAAAACATTTAACGCAACACTTAATGAAAAGACCACAAAATAGTTAACAGATAGCTCCATTGGAAAATGTGCTAAGAGTTGTGGTGGGCTCTGGCAATAAAATCAGGACTGGCTGTTTTCCCTGGGGACACACTGGCCTTCAAGTGTGAGTTATTTAGTGAACGCCCAAAGGTCTATGTTATGCAAGAAGGCAGATTAGATGGTCATACCAGTCCCTTCTGGTCTTAAGCAATTAATCTCTGATGTGATGTCAGAAGGTTGGTTCATCACAGCCAAAGAAAGCAATTTCCTTGCTGATAAATGAAAAAGTAAATCAATTTTTACTCCAAGATGAGGATGGTGTTCCGCCGGTCCCTGGGGGCTGTTTCCCTATTCAGGCTCTGAGCAACTGAGCAAGGGACTGCTGCACCAAACAGCATGTGCTCTTGCCAGGACCCGGATTTAAGCTCCCTGTTCCCAGCAAAATCACAGCCACAAAAGGTGAATTCTGGCCTCTGAAGACACTGGTAAGTTTAGGTGGGGTCTTGGCTTTCAAAGGAGTACAGAATGCTCAGTGATATGTAGCTATCAATGATGGAAATCAGGGGAGGAAAAATGGGCTGATATTTACATTGCAGGATCACAAGCTGGGACAACTGCCCACGTGATAAGCAGCGGCAGCACAATCTTGCCAACTGATCTTGACCACACCACTTCGATCTACATGTTCCCCACTAATTTAGTTCTTCAAGACATGATTGGACACTGACAGCTTTCAGGAAGTTTTACTACAAGAATTGTGCAGATATCGAGTAACTGATTCTCAATGGCTGTGTGACACTGAGGGCAATGCCCTTCTTACCTCCAGTTCACCAGGGAGGGAAGTGAAATGTGAGAGGACATGCCCAAGGGCCAAACTCCAAGTAACCAAAAAAGAAGGGTTTGAAAGCAGAATAACCCAGCTTCTAGTCCCATATTTCTATCAGCCAATTTCACAGTCCTTCAGAAGTCACTCCTTCCATTTTCAAAACTAATACAAATTAAACCTCTATTCAAAGTTAGACATATATGTAGCACTATTTTCTCTTCCTTGTACTGGGATCTTATGAAAACAGTGAGAAAATAACAGTTGTCAGAGCCTGCTCCTTTTCTAATCAAGGAATGGCTGTAATTCAAGATGGCAGAAGGAAGCAAAACCACAAAATTAGTTATACATCATCATCCACGAGGTATGAAAATAATACAGCGCCTACCATTACAAACTTAATGAAACCACTGCCAGGAGGACTTTCTCTACAGAAAATGCAAATGTAGTTTTCACTAATGCAGATGTCGAAATAAAATAATTAATTAATTTTTTTTAATTTCTCATTGGTTACATTTAAGTATATAACAGAGAAATTAATGTACACGTTTCTAAAGGACTGATACAGAGGAACAGCTCAGAAATAATTTGAAATTGGGCCAGTGTCTTTATTTTGTATTTGAGGCATCTTCCCAGGCAATGAGCCTCTGTGAAAGATTAATGTCGTTTGAACTTTTATTGTGGAATATTATTTGTGCACTGTCACACTTCACACAAATGGTGCTTCAGTCACAGTTCGGTAACACTCCAGCATATTATTTCCAAGGCATTTGAGAGTTCAGAGAATTATTGAAGGGCAAACTGTACTCATTTGGTAATAAGGCAGAGTGCAGTTGCAGTCGCCATATGATTTCAACAAATGGAATCAACGTTCATTTCACTGAACGTAGCAAAATAGTTGTGATAATAACCGCAGTGAAATATTCCACTAGAGAAAAGAGATGGAATATAGTGTTATAATGTTTTGTATTATCTATATCAAAGATTCTAGAAGAAATACAGAACTGGGTGGGGAAAAAAATTCCTAATGATCTCTGAAAAAAACATACTCATTTGCAAATCAAAAGTGTTATTTCTTCCAGTCTTTACATTTTGATTTTAAGAATGTGTTGCAGAAGAAAGAATTAAGTCAACTTAGATTCACATCTTATTTTTACCAATGATAGCAGCTTTAAGGCAGTCTAGATGTTTCAGTTTGGCATTACTGTTCGTGCAAATACATGTTACACTGATCCCGAAAGTAAATACTTACCAAAGCCATGATTTGTTAGCACTGCCTTCACATGTTATAGCCAATCAGTCAATAATTAGTCAAATAATTAAAAATATAATTATGTAATGATGTTGCCTTTTTTAAATTAAGGACTCATTCACAAACCGATTCCTATTTCTGATTATATGTTTCTTTGCTGCTATGGTTTAAGTGTATAAGCCTTGGTTGCTTTTTCTCTCCTTTTGAATTAAACCAGGATTCTGTGTAATAAATGGACAAGTGCTCGTTAATCTGCTGTCACCAGCAAAGACACAAATATGCAACTAAATACTTATGCAGTTCCCACCAGATGCAAATATATCTGTAAGAACCATCACTGATGTGTTGGAGACCTCTAGAGCTGTAGCATTTCTCATGAAACTATTTCCTGATACAACTGATTAATAGGGCTACAGTTCAGGGGTACAATATAAATCTTTGATAATTAAAAAAAAAACAAACAAACCAACAAAAAAACCAAAACAACAAACCACAACTGAGATATCCCTTGCAGAATTATCAAAATAATTCCTATATACAATTGTAAAGTATAACACCCCAGCAACCACCATGTTTCTAGTATCTTTAGACACTTATTTGAAGAAGAGGGACACCATCTCTTAGAAGGGTCCTGATGCCATGCGGGGACATGGGACCACTGTTAGAGAAAGAGAGAGGTGCAGTGGTACGTATTGGCACCCAGAAAAGTGACTTCTTCCACATAAGACAAAACGTCACAGCCATAAGACAACCAAAATCAGAGGGGCTTTAACCACCTGTTAGCTGGCTCCCATGTATCTGTACCAAGGCTACTGGATTTCCAGCTTGTAAGGTTTGCACGGACAGACTAAGATAGCTTGCAGTGAAGCAAGGCACATACTTCACCTTGCCCCTCTGAGCTAAATCTGTGTTATTAATGTAGAAACAGAAATGTATTATATCAATGCTCTCCAGTGACTCTTATGTAGCTGCCTTTTGTAGTCATGTTAATGAAACACTAATATTCTGAGAATTTCTTTCACCTAGGCACAGAGTTAGCAAAAGGAGTAGCAATTGCGTGGTGTGATCCCATGCTTCGTTGCAGCCACCTCCTTCATGTGCATACCTTGGGGGTGAATTTTTGGATGGCTGTGAAGAGACTTTATTTCCTTGCAATTTCATCAAATAAGATATGGTCACACAACCAAACCAAATGCAGGCCTGTTCATTATTGACCAAATACAGAAGGAGAAAAGGACCTCCTAAATCCTGTCAACTGTAGATGGAAATGGAAACTAAAGGCAGAACGTTTACAATTTGAGCAAAATTCATGCCAATCATCTCATCTTGTTAAAAAATGCAAAATGCTATTAACTTACCAGGTGCAAGCCATTCCTGTCAAAAACTCACAAAAGTCACCTTACATTTTTTAAGGTTGCTCAAAATCACCCCCGTGGGCCAAGCCAACCTGAATTAGAGCTCAGTGAGAAATGTATCCTAATGTTGGAGGGTTAAATACTGAAGATGTTAGCCTTCCAGACCACTTAGGTGAGCAGGATTCTTGCCTGAACAAGAACTCAGTAAAGAGATCAAGGCTTTTAACTACGGTTAGGAAGACAAGCATGCAATTCCAGACACACATAATTTGAAACTTCTAAACTAAATGCATCCAATACTCTATCAGAACGATTCATTTTGTTATATGGATGTTTTTCCAAGAAAGCTCTCAACCATAATAGGTACTAAGATGTGGGTTTGGCAGGTGTATAGAAAACTTCAATTTTTGTCTCTTAATATGTGGTACTAGGGATGGGAAACATTTTTGCCTTCATACAGGACCCAGATGGTAAACTGTGAAAGCTTAATTTCAAGAGCATTCAGGCTGACAGCTCTACAAGCAGCGAGCTGAATTTAACTTATGTGATTATGACACATACACAGGACTCTTCAACCAAGTGGTCCTGTGCTCTATCTATTAGAGGCATGCCTATGAGATCTCTGTGTGCTGCATGAAAGCCTGTAACGTGCAGGTTGGGTCTGGATTACTACACTAGAAACCACATGCACACAGCGTGCTTCCATGGGCTACCTTGTCAACCAGGACATTAATTCTATTTCTGCTTTTGCAAGGAGTACAGAAGAGTTTCTACAGTCTTATAGGCAGGATCACTTTTACTCTGTACTTTACCTAAAGGGCTTCTTCACTTATGTGTTATGTTTTACTCAACTTCATGCTGGCACACCACCTACTGACAGCCCAGTATTGCTTTCTGCATCAAGTGTTCTTTAAAATTCTGTCCCTATGTGAGCCCATGAGCTCTGATCCCGAGATATCTCGCTGTGCACAGCCAGTGCAGCAGCATTTGTCAGGACTCTGAAAAGAGAAGGAATTGAGAAAAAGGGTCTTCAGCATCCTGCTGGTATATTTATAAAAGACAGTAAGCTCACCTTTTAAGCATATCAAGCCAGGCAGTGAAAAGCAAACGTCTCCCAGACGAAAGAGAAGCAAGCTGTATGAAAATGAATGAGAAGCTTATCAGTAAATGGTTAATGAAATTCTAGTATTCTGACAATTTATTTCATCCAGGCACAAAGTTAGCAAAAGGAGTAATAATTGTATAGTGCTACCCCATCCTCCACTTCAACCTCCTCCTTGTCTCCCAGGTGCCGAGGTTGCTTCTAGTTTCTTTCAATTCCGCACTATTTTAAGGTGTTTGTGTGTTTTAGTGGTTGCAGATTTGCAAGCAGATTGCGGCGCACAGAATAGAATGGCATTAAAGCACCATCTTTTTTCCCTTTCTGACCTTTTTTTTATATACCACTGCTGCACAGCTCACTAAGATTGAACTTGCCATCCCTATTTTCGATAATGTTTTATCCCTATTTTCGACAATGTTTAATGTTCTTTCCCATGTATTTACTTGGATGTTCTGTAGGTAGCACCCTCGAACCTCACAGGGTATTCTAACTAAGAGGAAACCACGGCAAAAGAATCGATCCTGCTTGTGAAATTAAGAGTGTCTCAAGAGAACTGCCTATGGCTAATGACTCCCATTTCTCTGAGTTACAAATGCCTGTATACTAAGTTAACCAAACCTTCCTGAACATAATAATGCTGGGATTTGACAGATATGCCACCGCATCCTGTCATCTTTGGCATTGTTTTGAGGTACCCTGATCCACTGACTTTGCTACCTTCAGCAACCCAGTGGCAGCTACTTGTCTCTAGGGTCAATTGGAAAGAGGAACATTAAGGCTGGTCTGATCCAGTTGGAGGGGATTTGAGGAGGAAACAAAAAAGTTGTAGACTAACCTCTACTAAGTTCTCAGATGCAAGTCTGAAGAATTTATACGGATTCTGCATAGCTGTACAAGTATGTGTGCATTTTGTTATCTATGGTCTTAGTGGGCACACTGCTGTGAGGGACTTTGTCTTTCTCCTAAGATTTCCATGTTTGGTGTGCGCACATCAGTTCACATGGCACAGGATCCACCAAGCCATCCAGCTCCCACTGCAGCTGCATCCAGTCCTGAACAGTGTTGTTAACCTCCACATCCAGGAGGAAAAGGTGATGCCTTCCTTTGCCCGGGTCAGAGCTGAAGCACAAAAGGTTTGATGACTTTCCCCAACTCACAGAGGTACAGCAAGGAACAGAGCCCTGGGATCACCAACCAAAAATTACTGCTCATAACAACGAACTTTTCTACCTGGAGAGAGAAGAAACAGTAAGAGTTAATCCTAAGGCAGTACCACAAAGACCATCAGCAAATGGCCCAAGTTTCTATTGCACAGAATGCATTTAAAACTTCAGGTTTAAGTGTTGCTGATAAAATTTCATGAAATTGAACCATAACACTTAAACTAATGAAGATCCAGCAGATGTTGAATCTGTGATATTTTATAGTGCTGTTTTATTTGGGGAAAGAATCCAGTCTTGCTAAAATATTAATGAAAAAATGCTCATTTTGCTTCTGGATTCACTAAATGCCTGTGCTCAATAGTTTGTTCCTGTTTTCAGTTCCCACTGTTGCTTCTCCATCTTACTAGTAAGACAGCAGTATGTGTAAATGGGGAACTAACAGTCTTTGTGCATTGAACTGTTAGATGTATACTGTGAAGAGGACAACAGAGGCTGATCTGAACATACTTTTTTTCTACCAGTGTACCCTGAAAACCTGTCCATTTGAAGCCACATTGAATCTGGATGCCTTAAATTTCCTTTTGATTATGTCCATACAACATGAACATAAGTCACAGAAGACTTTCCAAGTCTTGAGCTCCAGACCACAAATATTTTGAACAAAATACCCAGGAGTGTATTTCTTTGTGGAAAGCATCTTGAAGGTTTTTATATAATGACTATGTTTGACCTACTATGAAAAAATAAAAAAAACTCCGCACTATGAAACTCAACCTACGTCACTGGATTCCAACCACCTAGACTTGCCGTGAGTCCCTGCCACCTGGGACATTTCTAAAGGCTGAGACGGACTTCTCTTTTCTGCCTGACTGCTGGGAGAAGATCTCTTTTCTGTCCCCACAAGAGAAAACCTCAATGTCTGTCATCTCCATAACACGCAATCCTTTGCCTGTTTTTTCTGAATCACTCTGCTATACATGCCTCTCTGCTGTTATACATCTGTTGTGGCACAAGCTCATATCCCCACTGTCATTCTCTGAGTCAGTATTTGTACTTCTGTCTCATATTGTGATGAAAACATCTCTAGTGGCACTACACTTTAATTGGTATCAAAATATTTCGCAGCATAGTCAGTAACACCCACAACTTTCATTTATCGCTTCTCTCTCTATGGAGTATTTGTACCATCATCCACTTTCATACGGCAATATTCTATCCCTATTTTTTATTTCAGTGATGGGACTCCTAGTTTTCAGCAGTCCATGCTAGTAATATGTGTCAGGTGCTTTCCAGGGAAGTGTCTAGAGACCCGAGAAGGGAATTTAATCCCACTGCAAGCATCAGTAGACATTATACCAACATCTCCAATTGCACTTACAACCAGGGTCAGTGAGTCTAACACGAGACCAAGCAAGACCATAAGACAAAGGCATTCCTAAAATTACTGTAGATTGGTCTTCTTCATCAGCAGCTTTTCCCACACACCAAGATGACTTCTGCTGGAAAAGTCCCATGAGGGAAATAACGTTATCCACGATCACATGCCCTGTGTACTACATGCTGCTAGAATATTGAAGCATTCACTGCTGTAGCAGCCTGATGAAGTTTAACTTTTATATAAATTACATAGGCTGCGGCTGTTGAACATGCACAGGGGACCAGGGAGAAGTCTATAAACAAACTGTACTCTACTCAGGAGTCCAGGTAACAAGAAGAGTTCTTTGAAATAACACCTATATCATTTCTCTCTCTCACACACACATGCACGCACATGCACACAGTCAACTGATCTTCCAGTAAATCATTATAAATAGGGCCTATAACAGGAAAAAGTATTTGTTTTCACTTGCTTTTGGAATAAAATGCATACAGGGCACTGTGAAAAAGAGCAGTGCATCGCTTCTAGGTTCTAAATCAAAATACCTTTTTAGACCTCTTTTACATTGATTGTCTCAATAACAGTGGGGATAGTTCCCTCTAATTTCACAATTCCTCTGTTTTCCAGAGGCTAAGCTCATCAAGTGGAAGGGCAGCACTTTCTGAAGAAGCAACTTGGATCTCACACTTAGGCTGTATTAACCTGGGACTAACTTTACTTATACGAGCATAATTAAAGGGTGCAGGCCCTTACCCAGACCTCTCCTTTGCCCCACTCACCCTCCCACCCATCCACAGACCAGCCCCACAGCCACAGGAACTGGGAGGCACTGGTGGTACTGGCACCATCCTGTCGGGAGAATGGGCTCTCCCTGAGAAGGCTCAGGAGCCAGGCTGCCCTCCCTGCTCCCAGGGCTGGATGAGGCACAGCACAACCCAAAATAAGAATAAACACACACAGACTAAACCTCAGCTGCTTTCAGGGCACTTTTTTGTGCCTCTCACTAATTCCTCATTTACGGGGATGTTCTTCCAACAAGCATTGCCATGAGAAACAGCAGAATAGGTTGAAGAAGAGAGGTATTGCTCACATTCCTGGATTTTAAAGGCAACTAGGAGCAAGGAGACTCCGGGGGCGTTGGGTGAGGACCTGTTGCAGCAGACTGGGTGTGCGGTGCGGGTCTGGGAGCAGACCCCAGCCTCGGGCAACAGCGGGGGCCTGCGCGCAAACGCTGCTCTGGAGGTTGGAGCAAAAGCAACGTCCCTTGCTCTGAAACCAAAGCGCGACCTAGAAGGGGGCACTTCTTTGCAAAAAGCCTGGGCTAAATCCTGATTTCAATTATACCATGATCCCCTGCATTCGGGATAAAATACAATTAAGTCGGGCTGTGCTTGCATTGCTGTCAGGTAGGTCAGATTGGGACTTCTGTCACTCAAGCAGGTGACAAATAGAGCACAAATGTGCAGGTATTCACACACAAACACACAGTCCCCGCCATCAATCCCATTTCATGGGTCACTTGACTGTCTGTAGCACTGTATATGCATTTATGAATAAATGGATCGCAAAATAAAACCAGTGATCTTTAGTTAGAGGCAAAAAACTCACTTCTATAGGAAGTTTTTCTTAAAAAAGAATAATAATAAAAATAGAGGTAAACTAACAGTGAGATCCATGTGAAAACAAAGGAAGTATAATACTCCGGCTCTGACAACCACACAAAACTGAGCTGAAAAGTGAAATAATGCATTTAAAGAAATGAATAAAGAAATAAAAAACAGGAGCTGAAGATGGGGGGTCCTCTCTCGCCTTGCCCCCCCC
>JAVJGJ010000037.1:42267669-42283475 GCA_035590215.1 Microhierax caerulescens | reverse complement strand
CGCCCCGCGCCCCGCCGCAAAAAAAAAAAAAAAAAAAAAGGGGGTTCCCCCCAGGCTGGATCTTTTACATGCCCTTCAAAGTTTAATACAAACCAATGCAAGGTGGATTCTTCCCCAATGAAGCATGGCCAAAAGGTCACATGACAAACAGGACACCTTGTTCTAGCGCTTTCGACCTGCAGGATCAGGGAAGGAGGGGAGTTTAACCAAAACACACTCTTGAAAAGTAATTAAAAAGAAACATCATGTTTGTATCAGCTATATGATGGTGTATATATGGGTAATCTATAGGTGATCAGACATTCTTACAGAAGCTTTAGGGATTGAAGAACACTAATGACATCAATTGCTAGAAAGGGTGTAAACACTGTCGTCCAGCTGATGCTTCAACCTGCGTGAAGACCGCAGATGCCTTGGGCACGTTGTTATGCAGGTGGCACTGCTGAAGAAAATCATGTTGCGCAAAGCTTTTGAAATACACCATAACATATGCAAAGATAGCTAAATATTTTTGGGGAAACTAACTAGAAAGAGTATTTGTCACTAAAACTTCTTCCTTACCCAGAACTTCAACAAATCAGTAAGGACTATTTTGAGAAGAAAATTGGCTTTCAACCATGCCTGGCTTGCAATGCGATCTTGTGTATAACTCAATAAGGAAAATTGCTTATGACGGATTTGACTTTTCTACTCTAGGCCAGTCATTCAGACAGTGCAAAGGCCTCTTAAAATGGAAGGCATTTCAGCTTATTTTTGTAACGAAGCACGAACTAAGAATCAGACACAGCTCACAAAATTTCGTACTTCCCAGGACTCCCGAGCAATTTGGGCAAACAGATGCCGTTCTGCAGTCCGTAAAGTAAGGCTAGTAGAAAAACACCTTTGTAAAGACCTTGTGTTACAGATGTTCGTGTTCCTGTGGGATGTTAGGCGTGAACAGCGTGCCGGCTGCTCCCTGCCAGCTCACCATGGGTTCATGTAGTAGCTTGCCCTCCCCTTGCACCAGCAAGCATCCAGAGGGGCAGTTCCTATGGAGGAGCTGACACGGCAGTTCCCTGCATGGGGGGGTTAGCATGCCTGCATCCCTGAAGGACCTCAACGAGAAGTAGTATGAAACAGCAAGGCATTATTTCAAACTAGCAGTGCTCCCTTATTCTCAGTACTAACGTTTAACTTGGTGCTCCGACAGGAAATGAAAGCAACAGTCCTGCCATATGGTGGTTTTGTGGTATCCATTTTATTATACCTGCTACTTAAGAGCCCCTTTTCATGCCAATCAGACATATTGCCATACACTGCTGGCATAGAAGTGCTTTTTGCATACATTTGGTTTCATTTGTGATTTCATTCAGCTCCTTGCAAATGGTCGGATCGGTGAAAGCTCTGCTGGCTAACTGTCCTGAACTGCAGGCACTGGGCAAGTATTAAACACTGCTGGAAATTATGTAGCTACCAGGTTCTGTGCAGTCTTCATGCCATGAAGAGAGCGAGCTGCCGGGAACTTGATCCAGATAGCAGCCTTCAGATGCTAACACAACAAACAACTTCTACCATGACAACTGGCACAAAAATATGGTAAGCATGCATCTCCCTCTGAGATGTTTTTGTATCTCCAGACAACTTCAACTGCTTTAATGGATTTTAATTTATTCCACAAGGGAAGCTCTAACTCTTTCAGTCACTAATGAGCCTAGTGCAACATGCACATAAATGAACAGCAACATGAAAAAAATTTAAAATAATGTAAATTCTGATGTGGCACATGCATCAGCTTACAGAGGTAGACCTCACCCTCCATGTTTTAACCAATATACATGCCAAGTACTGCAAATTTAAATCTGCTTTTTCAACCCTAATCAAAACCTGCATGTAAAGCAGGCTAAACAAGCAGAGCACTGCCTGCTCCACATAAACTACAATAGGAAAATTTCTTTTTTAACAGCTTTAGATTAAGCTTTAGAGCAGGAATCTTTACAGCCAGTTTCACCCCTGAGGCTAATTAGATGCCATACCTCATGGAAGAAGTCTCCAGTGACCCCACCACTCACCTCCTTTTACCAAATAGCATGCCTTCAACTCTTTCCCTGAAGAATCACAGTTAGTAACTGAGATGAGTTGAGAGGTTATGCTCATCTCTACATTCATCTATTTTTAATCCTTTATTTTAACAAATAGATTGGTTCACATTTTAGGAACTCAGAACAATCAGATACAGATGAAGAAACAGTAAAGACTATGGCTCAGCCTTCTGCAAAATGAATACAGTAAGGGATGCTGCTGCTAATTTTCATTAGGTGCATTTTTAAACTCCACTAGTTGACAGTTGGAGTGTTGTTCACAGGCAAAAAGGAGCACCCACATTTTATTTTACATTGCAGGCAGTTACAGGAGTACTTCTCACCTGCCAGTTTGCATCTGCTTAAGTATTCAACGTTTTCTTCCAAATTAGCCCCACACAGTACTCTTCCTTGTCAGCTTACAGAGCCTATTGCAAAAGTCAGCAACATCAACTATTTTTGTACAGAGTAAGCCATAGGTGATTGTGGAGTGGGAAAGCTAGAGTATATTCTATTTCACAATACTGCAGAATGCTTACAGTTCTTTGACAGCTGTTCACAAAGGCACAGTTATAAGTCTCAATTTTGCCTCTACCCACCCCATCAGCATTTACTCTTATTATGAGGAAACATGGTAGTGATTACTCTACTATGGTGCACACGGCTATAACCCTAGGAGAATTCAAGAGCTTAAACCATGATGTAGTGGTGGCTTCCTTGGCCATCAAGTACTCTGCAACTACTGCAATGTAATACCAGTGTTCTGTCTCCCAGTTCAGCTTCTTTTTGGATGCCTCTAATTTTACAGTCATTTTTTATGGTCATCTTTGGTCAGAGTAGAAGGGCTTTCTCATCCTTAATCTGACCTCTGAAAAAGTACAGGCATAAAATCAACGAATGACTGCATTGTGGGGTTGTTCTTTTTTCCAAAATAGAAGGTTTCTCCAGCAATGTTGATTCTTCTTAATTTCCTTAATGACCTATGACCTACACACCATTTAGTCCAAAATACCTCCCCAAGAATGAAATTGAGATGACATCCTCAAGTAGCTTCTACTTACCTACTTTTCACAAAAAAAATCGTTTAAAATGCAAGCATGCTCTAAACATATGCAAAAGCCCCACTGTGATATGCAGCAAAGATCTCGCTATGCCTGGACATTTGCATTCCTCTCTGTTAAAATGAGATAAATGAAAATAAAGATGAAAACGATATAATTCTAATACCACAAATAGTTCAAAAGAATGTCAGAATACTCAAAAAGGCACCAGCCTTTGTTTAGACATTTAAAAAGGCACCAGTCATATTTTGTTTAGTTATATTATCCTTTATTATTTTACAATATATTTCAAAAACTTTTACAGGTGCCTTAAACTGTTCTACAAGAGCTGCAATACTGTCATAAAAGCACACCTACAGACCAAATGCACAAACAAACTGTAATACCTATTGGTACTGAACCATTAATATCCAAAGGGTGTAGTCTTTTAGTAAATAGATGTGCAGTAATGCAAATGCAAACAGATGTTTATGCAGAAAAATAAAACTCTGCATTCATGGCTATAGAACAGAGGACTTTTCAAACACATTTGGTACTGTAACATTCTAGACAGCAGTATGAGTAGTATTACATATTTAAAGCAATACATGCCTTGAAAAGCCTGTATTTTCAATCTGTGCGTGTAAACCTGGATGAAAAATAAACTAGATATATTAAAAAACATGAGATATCTAGTCTGCCAACAAGCTTTTGTTTCTTTTTTACCCTAGAATGACAATTAATGGGTGGGTGAACTCTGACCTGCATTATTATTTTACATTACCATTTCCTCAGCATTTCTGTAGTATTATGACAGCCTGTGAATTTTGTTTTTCATTCCTTCTGCACAGGCACAGGGGAATAACTTTGATGCATTAATTTTTTTTTCTGAGTCTCCAAGTGGTAAATATAATTAATAGTATAGCAAATACATTACCACAAAAAAAGCATTGTATAATGAGGTTTATAACATTATTTAAAAGTTGTCAGCTGTATTTCTCTGGTGCAACAAAGCAGTGGCACTGCAGTTTTCAAGCACTGTGTATTGAATCCTTTCAGGCACACAGTGTTTACTAACAGCTCAGATATATATTATTCTCTACCTACAGAAGTTTTGCTTTTATTATCACTTCTGGTCACAGAAATTACCAAGACATCTTTAAACCTAGACTGTCTGTTAAGTAACAAGGTAAAGCCAATTGTCTGCATATGTTTTTAAGCCTATCCAAGCTGATGTACTTCCATGGAAGCCTCATCAAAGACATTAGGATGGAACTGTAATTATGTATCAGATTTGTTAGGTAAAAAAATGATAAGGTTTAAAGTCAAAATTTATGAGTGTGGCACTGTGGCAAAAGAAGCATTCAGTTCTGCTTTATTCTTCATGTTTGAAGTTTCAGTTATCATTAAATATTTGCTAACAGTGAACACCATTTCTTAACCAAATACAGCCTACAAACCTCTATTCTCTGCAGACAGAGCTGCACTGGGTCATCACTACATTAGACCACAGCTTTTCTTTGCTACAGCCTTCCCAGCTAGCCTAAACAGCAGTCAGTGGTATTTGTTAGTTATATACATCTCTCAGTCACACCCATCATTACAAATATGTTCTAGTTTATTTACTGTACAATGTATGTATATGTATTTGTGTTTATTCAGTCCCTTATTTCTTAACCTCAAGCACTCCAATGGTTAAGGGCAGGCTGGAAAAAATTCAATATACATAAAAGGGTTATAAATTTCAAGTCTGTAGTGGTAGCAAAAAGGGAACATTGTGCTCACGCTGTGAACATGGTTGGCAAAAATAAAGGCAAAAAAAAAGAGGCAGACTGTATTTTTCTCTGGAGTCAAAATCTAGAAAATTAAACAAAATAACATTAGTCCAAAGGGATGCAGAAATAAAAAGGGTATTTCATTTAATGCAGAACTAGAGCTGTTAAGAATTTTCTTTCACAGAGGCCCTGAGACTTGAGTTAAATGGATTCTCCCTATCACATGTTCCATGTGAAGCCAAACTTAAAGCTCTATATGCATAAACATTTGGTATATAACAGTGGACCCATTTTTAAAAAGTGAAGCAATAAAATCTAAATGAAAAACAAATTAAAGAACAATTTGATTGGAGGCCTCTGTCTTTTGACCCCTGCCCTATCAGGCTAAACATCCAATAAAATGTAAAATGCAGCATACATTTGCTTAATCTAAAATTTTTGTGATGATTTATTGCAAATTGCACTTGGCAGTTCACCACACCAATGGAAAACTGGCCCCCCTGTTGGTTCATTCACACAGTCTTTTAACACCAAATACAAGTCACCAGTAGAAAGATCTCGATAGAAAGTTTGCTGCCGTGCTGAGCCAGCTTGCTGCACCTTCTGGGTGTGACCCAACACGAGACACTGCTTTGTCCTGTTCCTTAGTAGGGCTTTCATCTTCTGGTAAATATTCAGGTAGATCTGTATTCTGCTCTACTTCTACTGGAGTATCTTGGAATGGAACTAGCATCTGATAAAACACAACAGATTAAAATTACATCAAACATCATAACTCAAAAGAATGAATGGAAGTTACACATGTATATACACATTGAGGATGACAGACATGCATGTTGTGAGACTTCTTCCCCATTCTCCTATACAACAAGAATATAAATGGAACCTACTATATATCTGGAATCTACTATGATTAGGATATACATAAAAAAAGCTTTGGCTTAACATGCAAGAAAAAAAAAATCAAATAAATAAAGACAGCCCTTTTACTGTAGTTGTAAAATAAAAACAGTACAGCAACTGCAGCCAAAAAAAACTCCAAAGGTGTACTGTGATCCTTTTCATATCATTAAGGAGATAAGTATTTACAGTATTTTTGTCCTTCGTCCAAACACTTAAGTTTTGTAAAACTGTTCTATGGATACATGTCCTGACATAGGATACTCTTTATTCTCCTTCTGCGGTATTGTGTAACACCCTCACTTGGAAAATTTTGCCTGGCATCAGATGTCATGGGCACAGAGGTGCTGGTATTAGAGATACAGCTGAGCTAAAACAACTGGTATTTTAAAGACATATCCTACCTCCTCACCACTTTCACTTTTCACAACTTGCTGTGCCTTCATAACTTTGGTTGATGCTATTGCCGTTGCCAATGCCTACAAGTAGACAGAAAAAAACCCAAGAGCTTAGTGTGACAGAATGCAATAATGTGAGGATCTGGAGGCTTATCAAGCACTTACCTCTGCTTTTAAGTCTGAGCGAATTCGGACCACACATCTTTGAACAGCCATTTGAAAGGTAAAACTAATAACACCTTTAATTTTCAACAAGGCTTCTTCACAAAGATTCCTTCGAGACTGGAAAACAAACAAATACCCCACAACTGAAGTACTTTCATAATACACCATGTGAAAATGCTCACAATTAATTGTTAAGGAATTCCTGTACATCTGAGGGCAGGTGGTTACTCAACCACATTTTTGTAGAAGAAAAATTGAGACTTACATTTTAGTGCACAAATATTAGGCTCTCTTGCCACAAAAAAAAAAAAAGAAAAGAAGAAAAAAAAAAAAGAAAAATTGCTTACACTTTAGAAGTCAAAGAAGGATGGAATCAACTGTAAATAATTAGAGAAAAGTGCTGAAAAGCAAAGAATGTTTTTCTCCGTATGATCAGCTAAACAGTCCCCTCTGGTTAAGTTCTGATTGACTGAAGTGCTCATTGATGAATAGTTAGTGTTTAAGTTGGTATTTATCAGACACCTTGCCTCCATACTGACTGAATGCATCAAAGCAGCTGTTGTATCTTTCAGCTGCTTCATCTGTGGCAGCCCACAGACATCACTGCACAGCACAATTCTTATTTCAAAGGGAAAATATTTGGTTGATAACCCACAGAATGTTATGTTTAAAGCAAGTGACATTGCCTGCCGTGCTGTAACATTACATTGACCTGTACTAGTTGCATCTGCTCTACATTATCTCAGAATTTTCTGCCATTTATTTTTCCTTTTAATATTTGCACAAATTAGTTGTAACAAAACTGATTAAAATATACTTGGAGAGACTGCTAGCGGAAAAGGGGGGAAAAAAAGAGAAAATGCACTGTACTAGAAATAAACTGACAGCCTTACACAGGTTCAAAATGATGTATTTAACTTTTGCTGCAAGTTTCTGCAAGGTTTTAAATAGTAAGTTATTTCAAAGCACGTTGTATTAGCTCTCAAATAATCGGTGTTCAGTATTTGGGATAGTTTCATGCACAACAAGTAAATAAAATTATTTTAATCTCTGAAAGAACTATGCAAAGCAGGGCTTTTTTTTGGCAGTTTAGCATATATACTGAACTAATTAATTTGTGTACGTTTATGTATTTAAATAATATTTTTGAGACTTTGAAAAATAACTTTACTGGACAGGCTAACATTCCTATACACAGGAAATATTTGATGCAAAGGTAATAGGTTGCCTTGCACTAGTGAAAGTTGAAACTACTTTTGGACACAAGCAGCAACACATTCATAGCTTATTAGCCTAAACAAATATTTTATGCTTACATGGGTGTACAGCAATTCTGTGACAAAATTTGGCTTTTTACTCTGAGATCCCAGGTTAAATCACAGGCATAACAGTTTAATTCAAAATGAACGTTCAGTGATCAGATACCTGGCAAATCCCTTCTTAAATAAAAAAAGGTCCATACAGACCTTACCAAGGTCCATACAGACTCCCTAAACATCTGGAAGCTTGGCAGCAGCGGTCTTGCTGCACAAATGTCTTTTGCAAAGTATGTTTAACTATGGCAGTTAGGCACAAACCTCAATAGACAGCTAGGCATCTTTCTGCATGGTACTCCTGAAGCGTGGGCACAGGGAAGGACAGGTGAAGTTTAGATTATTTTCTTGAACACCAAACCCTCATCACCATACCCTAAACAAGTACTACTAAAATGTATAGACTAGAAAACTTACTGAGGGGGGTGCCACAGAATTCTGAAATACTGTTTCATTCTTTCCTTTTTTTTTAAACTTATAATCAATTTTGGTAAGTAGGTCTTAAAATAAAAACATCCAACCCCACACGAAACCACAAACGACCCTTCCCTCCCTGAAATAGTCAGTATCTAATATTTGAGGTTTTAAAATCCACAAGCATTTGTAGGATTTGCAATCATTCCTAGCAGCAGCTTCTTGTTCCAAATCTAGAAGATAAAACACAGGTAAACTTAGAATACAGTGTTTACAACCCTGCGTTTACCTACTGTTTTTTAACACTCATATGTGCCACTTTATAATCTTTGCTAGTTAAGTTGGGAATACAGTGTTGAATGAAACTATACTGCTTTTATTGTTCACATCCTTCATTATCCTTCCAGTGCTAACCTATCGTGACACTTAAAACAGCATTATAGGCATGTTTAACTGCTGGGTGAGCACCTGGAGTATCACTAACATTTCCTTAATCATCTGATGATGTACACAGAGCTATATACACGAGCCATCTTCAGCCAGTGAACAGTCAGATTTTTCTTTAACAATGAGCTAGAAAAACATGTTGGTGTGCTCTAGGCAACTACAGAAGCCTGCAGTTTTGCTCTCTGGAGCTAAGCTTTTTTGGGATACCTTTGCCTCAGCATTTAAGAGAGACACTCCACAAATCTTGCTAAGTTCCATTTGTTGAAAAACACAAACACTTTTAAGATAAAATTAGACCATAGGCAGTATATCTAAACTCACAAAGTATAGGTGGAGGAAATTTCTTGCTTGGAGATACCTGTGAACAAACAAATCAACTACAAGATAAAAACAAACCAAAACAAACTTAAAAGGAAGGAGACAACCAATAGGTTGTCTTCAAAATGAATTAAAAAAAAACAAAAACAAAAACCAACAAACAAACCTTCAGAGCACAAAAGCCTGGTGTTGACAAAGCACTGCCTTTTAGACAGAGCAAACGCTGGAAGGACAGATCTGTAAAAAATATTTACTTTGTATAAAGTGAGCTAGAGCAGCATGTTATTTCTAAAGGAATTAACTATGGTCTTATGAAAACAGTACGATGGGTATGCTGTTGGTAAACTGGGCCTGTGGACACGCTTACTTGGCAAAATATAAAGCAACAAAGCAAAGGATCAGGTCTGATCATTTAAAATGGGTACAAAACTGAAGATACAGAGTCCGGAGGGCACTTGTGGATAACATGCTTAAATAGTCTACATGCTGTTTGGCAGCCGTAAAAAGGCAAACATGGCCCTGGGGTGTTATCTACAGGGGTATGGTAGATAAATCCGTAGAAGTTATTCTGACATTACATAAAGACTCAGTGAGACCTCATTAACTCAAATGCCATTCTGGTCACTACAGTAGAAAAGATCTCACAGACAATGAAAAGATGTAGCAAAACCAGCTCCAAGGAAATACAGCATTTCTAAATTAAGAGTAAGGGGAAAAAAAAACCCACCAAAACCAAAACCCAGTGTCTGAGATCTCTGTAACTAAAAGGAAACTTATTTTTTGTTTAACACACTGATACACTCACAAGATACCCTTAAGCAAAACCGCTAAAAGTACCTTATTTACCCCATTCTTCCTTGAAAAAGAAAATTAGGAAAGGTGAAAACAGAATAGTTTTTCAGAGTAACTAAAAAGACATCAAGGAACTTTCCTTAAAACATCTTATTTAGATCTTCTGAGTAAGCTTGATTTATGCAAGATTTTATTACATATCTTGCGATTCAAAATACAATTCATGGAAATTGCTGACAACTGGTGATGCCACACAAGTAGCCTGAATACATTGTTTTTGTGGCAAAATACACCTCAGTATGGCATGCCTTATTTACATAAATGCTAAAGGTTTCCTTACCGAATCGTCGAGGCCATCTATATGCAAAACCACTGTCTTGGCACGCTTATTTGTGCTGCCGAGGAAAAACTGTGCTTTCCGTCGACGGTAATTCATATCATTCACATTGTCTGTGTCTGACATGTTAGAAGACTGAAGAATATCATAGACTTCAGAAGCTAAAAGTTTAGTCTCTCCTGGTGTAGTGGTCCTTCAAGAAAAAAAGGGATTAAGATTTGTAAATATTTGGTTTTACATTAGTACTCTGAACAGTTGCTGATTATGTCCTTGCAACTGGAATACTCCACGTGCTACAGAAATACAATTATACAGTCAACAAAAAGCAAAGATTTTAAAAGAGGAGAAATTAGGTAAAACTATTTCCTTTCCCATACTCCAATTTTTATGTCTGTAAATTCTAATATAGTTGTAAACAAGTCTGTGTTCTCAAACAACATGAATACAGTTTATATCAGTTTGACAACTACAAACCAAATGTTATCCGATGCTCAGTACACCAGTTACTTTGTCCATGTCGAGGGTTGTTTTTTTTTACTCAAAGATCTCCAGCTGCCTTGTGACTTTAATTTCCCACTTTCCTTTTTATGTAATAAAAATAACCTCTCTGTTCAACTGCAATCTTTCCAAATGTTTTCTGCTCCGAAGCTACTGAGCACAAACAGCAGAGCAGAATCCCAGATCTTCTTGAAGAATCCAAAGGTTATTTCTGATTAGACTAGAATTTATGGTACGAACTATATGTTGGCATTTTTTTAGATAGAAAAAAATGTAGATAATAGACTGAACATATATTAATTTCTTACGATTAATTAAAAGTAATTTTAATACGGTACTAATATAAATCTGTTGTCCAAATTCAGCCATTTTAATTATGCCAGTGATTTAAAGCTATGTGCAGAAACAAAATTATTACTACATCAACTTGCAATTAATCTTAAAATGATGAATGACAGCTTTGCTGCTTTGTTTAGCAAACACTAAGTAACAAGTACCTTTAGACTTATTTTTTCTTCCATTTGACTCCTTTAATTACCAGACATTAAACACATTTTGCATCCTACCATACCGACAAGAAATAACATTGAAGCAAGAATGTTAGGAGTTCTCAACTTGTGGGCATCCCAGCTAGCTTTCCCCCAGCCCCTTCTCTGCACCTGGTTTTGAACTGCACCCATTTGGAGAGGAAAACATGAGTTCTGGTGATGGTTCAGTACACAGAGCATTCAAGGAAAATAAAAAACAAAAAACCAAAACCGAAAAGGGTAATAAGCAAACAACCAAGACATAAAATAGCAAAGCATTTCAGCATAGGTTCAGTTTTAAACACATGCTTACATTCTACATTCCTATGATGAGAAAAAAAAAAGCTTATGTTAATTCACAGAAACAAGTGCTGGGAACTCACAAAGATTTCAACTTCAAGCTTCCATAATCTGTTAAGGTAATGGAAGAAATGATAAAGCCATGCAAGCTGATGTCTTGAGGTAGTAATAAGTTAGCTTGTGCAAAAGTGACAACTTACCAAGATACTAAGAAATTTACCTGACCATTAGTTTTAGCAAATTCTTTCAACAAAAATGACAAAATCCCTGTCCATTTCAATGGATTTACAATAGCAGACTTATTTTTTCATAAGTTTAAATGCAGTTAACTAAGCACACTACTGAAAATATCACTATCCCACCTACAGCACCCACTATGCTGTTGGTAAGAGTTTTTGCTTGATAAAATTGTACTACTGCATTCCAGAGTTAAAAAAAAAATCAGGACAAATACAAAATAAAATATACTTAATATTAGCCATAATACACAAATGCATACATATACATACATACACAAAAGAAAGATAATTTAAAGTTATCAATATGTCTGCAAATATAAAATATGCAAGTACCTAAGAACAAAAAAACCCAAACAAAACAACAGTCACTTTCACACAAGTTTTGTGCTCACAACATTATAGCTGGCATAGTTCTTGGAAAACTAATGAACTGAGATTAACTGTATTATTGAAACAACCTGTTGACTTGCAAACACAAATTTAAATCTGCTCTCATTCAATACAAGCATTCTAAGATATTCCCAAAACAAGTCTATACAGGTAAACATTATGCATATGTATACACGCTCTTGAACTACTCTGATAATTTCCTGTATTTTTTTCAAATAGAGGATTACTACTATCTACCACTAAGTTACAGATGGTAACTCTAGTTACCCCTTTCACATTTAAAAAAAAAAAAAACAAAAAAAAAAAACAAAGCCCAAACACAAGACTTTAATCTTATATAAAGAGAATCTGTTGCAAAATAAGCAACTGACTTTGAATAAGCAGCAGCATGAAACTCAGATACTACACTACAAAGGCAGGAACAGTGGATGTCACATACAAATAGCAGATCGCAAAGCAATCCCCTAATAAAGGTATAAGCCAGTTTTTATTCTGCAGAAATGCAGTACTATGCTTTCAGCAACTCAGTTAAAACAAAGATGCAGAAACTACCATACAAAAATTCTTCTACAACTTCTAGTGCACTGGTAAAATGAGTGAATACAGGTTTTGCATCAATCTTATTTTTTAATGAAAGTAATTTATACAACAGCTATAAAAAGAATAGAAACCTTAGTATTTTAATATCAGGCTAAATTTAAGGAATAATTTATTTATTTATTTTTATAATGAGGGTGGTGAAACACTGACAGGTGGCAGATGCCCCATCCCTGGAAACACTGAAGGTCAGGTTGGACAGGGCTCTGAGCAACCTGATCTAGTTGAGCATGTCCCTGCTCATTGCAGGGGGGTTAGACTAGATGCCCTTTAAAGGTCCCTTCCAACCCAAACTATTCTAAGATCCTATGATCTTTAAGGAAAATAACGCCTATCTAGAAGTAAGTATAATAAACCCTCTATATTGTAAAATCAAAGTGATGTTCAATGCTGTTTCTTTACATACTGTATTAGTAACAAAAACCAAATACAATGAAATTACACATAAAATGAAAACAGTAGAACAGTGGAAGTGTGGGTTGGTTTTTTTCTTTTTTTTTTTTTTAAAAAAAAAAAAAGGATAACACGCAGGCTCTGGTTTTGTGGCCTGAAATGAGAAAAAAATGCAACTTTAAGAGGGTTCTGATGGCACTGGCACAGGCCTTCTCAGCACCTGCACGTCAGCAGTTTCAGATACCACTGCTCACAACAATCTGACCCAGCCTCCTATCACCACAGTGGTGGAAGGGAACTCTTGCTCATCTGCCACCCCCATTCACACTCTAGTATAGCACTTCATTCACCATCGAAGGTGCAGGTACTTACTATAAAGTCACTATGCAGTTAAAGATTGATTGAGAATAATCTATCACTGGAACAACCTCACCATCATCCCACAGTGAAAACCACTGGAGGTTTTCAAGATGTGACTGGACAGGCTGCTAGATAGTCTCATCTAGTCCCCCTTTCCCAGAAAAGGTCAGACCAGATGAACTTTTGAGGTCCATTCCAACCTAGGCTGTTCTAAGATTCTGTGACTAGTGTTCTGCCACCCTGCTAGGGAAATAGTAGTCTCCAGTTAGAGCAGAGTAACAGTTGGTAAGAGTTAGTTCAGGGGCGGTAACATCTTACATTACTTTAGCCTGCCAGCTCAGATCTTTAACTTTCACTGTTGTCTTGAATTCCTGTCATCCCAGAATGGCCAGGATTGGAAGGCACCTCTGGAGATCATCTAGTCCAACCCCCTGCTAAAGCAGGTTCACCCAGAGCAGGCTGCACAGAGTTGTGTCCAGGCAGGTTTGGAATGCCTCCAGAAGAGGAGACTCCACAACCTCTCTGGGCAGCCTGTGCCAGTGCCCTGTCACCCTCAAAGGAAAGACATTCTTCCTCATTCAGACAGAACTTCCTGTGCTGCAGTTTGTGCCCATTGCCTCTTGTCCTGTTGCTTAGCACTACTGAAAAGCCTTGGTCCCATCATCTTGACACACACCCTTAAGATATTTGTAGACATTGATAAGGTCCCCTCTCAGTCTTCTTTTCTCCAGGGTAAACAGGCCCAGGTCTTTCAGCCCTTCCTCATAAGGGAGACGTTACAGTCTCTTAATCATCTTCACTGGACCCTCTCTGGTAGTTCTCTGTCTCTCTTGAACTGGGGAGCCCAGTTCAACTTAAACTGCTGCCAGTCCTTCCATTATGTTCACCCAAAGCTGACTGTATAAGTAACATGACCAGAGAATCCAACATATTCTGTATCTGTCAGAAGAGCATAAAAGAAATAGTTCTTTCTTCACAACTAAAAATAACTTTGTGAACACAGTCCAAGTGCTGCAGAGGTTTTAATAGCACAACAACAAAGACATTTTTTTTAAGTTTTAGCTAAGCTTAGAAGACACAAAAATTACTGGCTACAACTCCAAAGGTGTATGTGATGTGGGTTGAGTACACATGCTTGAAAAGAATGTGTAAGCAGCATATAGCATTATGGCTGTACAACCAGCATGTGACAAGTATACACACAGCATCGTAAATGATAATAGAAGGGCCCCAACAAACTTCCTAGCATAGCTGTATCTGATGTAAAAATAACAGAAAGTTATGTTTCTTCCTTTAGAAAAAGCACAAAGACTGAGAAAGACTAATACAGTGGATTTTCCCCTTTTGGAGAAAAACAAGACATAAATAAATTTGTAAATATATATATATGGGGTTTTATATATATGTGTATATTTGTGCAAAAGACCAATTTATCCTTTTTAGACCTGTAATATTTAATGTATAGATTCTAAAATAAACATGTGTACATTACATACACACTTCTGTATCAAAGGAAACAGATGCAACCATAACTCTGCTTGAAGTACCACAGACCCCGTGTACAAGCAGAGAAACTATTACATGCATCTCCTTAGTGGCATCCACTGTGCTCTAAAGACACATTAGCCCAACAGATAACATACTATAACAGCATTTCACTAGTGTTAAATTTTTTTGTTTCACTGAGTTTATAACCTAGAGTCAGAAGGTCTTCAAATTAAAGAAGGTATCTTTCTTTACCAGAGATCCAATTACATCCTAGATTCTATCAAAAGGAAATTTGTGTCATTTAATTCCAAATGTCTCACTTCTACAGTGAAGCTACTTTTGACCGTACTTTTTCTGTTTGCCCATTACCCAGAGTAAGACAACAAAATTACCCATCAATGAAATTTCAAGGCTCTTGTTAATCTTTGAACAATCACCTCAACCCTTGGGAAGGTGATGGAATAAATCTGGAAACCATTTCCTCCAGACAAAATTAAGGACAAGAAGGTGACCAGGAAGAGTGAGCATGGATTCACAAAGAGGAAGTCAAGCCTGGCCACCCTCATAGCTCTCTACAATGAAATGGTTGGCTTCATAGATGAGGCAAGAGCAGTGGATTTCTAGTGACATTGTCTCCTATACAATCCTCACAGAGAAGCTGATGGAGTATGGACTGTGTGAACAGATCACAAGGTGGACTGAAAACCAGCTAGATGGCCAGGCCCAAAAGGTGGTGATCAGGGCTGTGAAATCTAGCTGGAGTTCAGTATCTAGCGGTGTACCCCATGGGTCAATACCGGGTCCAATTCTGTTCAATATCTTCATGAACCATCTGGACGATGGGGCAGAGCAGACCCTCAGTAAGTCTGCAGATAACACAAAACCGAGAGGAGTGGCTGATATGCCGGAGGGTTGTGCTGCCACCCAGGGGGACCTCCAAGTTTAACAAGTGGAAGTGCAATGCCCTGCCCCTGGGGAGGAACCAGCACAGGCTGGGGGCTGACCAGCTGGAAAGCAGCTTGGCAGAAAAGGACCTGGGGGTCCCGGCAGACACAAAG
>JAVJGJ010000037.1:42244574-42267485 GCA_035590215.1 Microhierax caerulescens | reverse complement strand
ACTGGAGAGAGTCCAACAAAGGGTCAGGAAGATGATAAAGGGGCTGATGAGGAAAGGCTGAGAGAGCTGGGACTGTTCAGCCTGGAGATGAAAAGGCTCAGATCTTATCAATGTATATAAATACCTGAAGGGAGAGTGCAAAGACAGAGCCAGGCTCTTTTCAGTGGTGCCCAGTGACAGGACAAGAGGCAATGGCAAAAATCAAAACACACAAGGTTCCCCCTGAGCATCAGGGAACACCTTTTCACTGTGGGGGTGACTGAGCAGTGGCATCAGTTGCTCAGTGGGGTCGTAGAGTCTCTATCCTTGGAGATACTCAAAAGCCACGTGGTCCTGGGAAACTGGCTCTGGGTGGTCCTGCTTGAGCAGGGGAGTTGGACCAGATGACCTCCAGAGGTCCTTTGCAACCTCAACTATTCTGTGAGTCTGTGAATATATCTTACAAATTGAGAGGTTGTTAAGTAAATTCAAACAGCAATGTACATGGAGCATATCCATTTTTACCTACTTTTTACCTACTGGATACCTATTTTTCAGGTTAAGAGTATTTTAGAAGTTAGGCTTTTGTGTAAGGAAAGCAAAAATACTTTCCCCAGCTACTTTCCTTACATACTGTTTTCCCTAAGAGTTTTGCATCACAGCTTAAATAAGTAATGCATCTGATAATTAGACTAAAATATAAGCAGCTGTGTAATTTTATTTTGATTTCAGAAATTTTCTCCATATTTCTCCCATATTTAGACTTAGGGTTCACTGCTTAGTCCTAAATTGCTTTATATTAAGACATCATGAACTAAAGGCAAGGCTAAATGGAAAAAGAGAAGCTTTGTTCTCAAAGTCATTAAAAGATTTGCCAACTGGTATTTCAAATGTTTTCACCTTAACTTATAGCATGATCTTACCAGCCACAGTCATCAAGGAAAAGTCATTGAGCCTATTATACCTTGTAATAACAATTTAGAAACTTCTAATACAAAACTTAAAATTCCAGTAATTTACTAGATACATGGAGAAAAGCTACAGCTCATTCCCTGCACAAGGCTGAGAAACCTCTGTGAGAAGAGGGCAACTAGAGGTACTCTTTCTATCATAGAACAGCCCACTCCCTGAAACTGATATGATCTAAGCAAGGAAAATTATATACAAGAACAGTACATTTGCAATACACCACTCATAAACATGTAATAGGCACTTTCACATACAGAGTATCTGTACTGTATATATATTCAGTATGCAAGGCCCCATAAGGGAGGGCGCATGGTATACAGCCTTACAATCGATGGGGAAAGGCTGTGGTACAGCCCATCAGAAAAGGAAGACATGGCTCATCATTATGCTCTTGCTCACGAGTGCTGGGAAACCAACACACAGAAAAATCAGATTAAAAGCAAGTCTATAAAGGCAAAGAAAGCTAGTAGTGGTGAAAGGAAGATCGACCCAACCCACAAAACCAAGGAAATAGACCTCAACCTTTTAAAGTCAGTTCAGGTGACATTTCCCGTACCGACATCTCAAGGAATTTACACCCTAATGGAAAAACAGTACCCTAAAGCACAGATGATTTTTTTTTTTTAAAATCCACCACACAACTCAAGTCTAACAAATATGAAGAGTTTGAAGAATAAAAATGTCTTAATTACCCAAGTTAAGGCTCATACTTGGCAAGACCTCAGCTGAATACCATACTAAATCTACTCATGAATTAAAAGTAAAAACAACTCTAGATTTAGCTTAGTCTTACCACAGAAAAATCCTAAGCCAGTCAGTGAATGTAACAAAGGACTGGATGCATCACTTTTTCTTCAAAATGCCAGTTTGAGAGACTCAATTTCTAGAATGACCCAAGTACCTTTCCAACAAATTTAAAAAAAACTTTTGATCACATAGAAGTAGACATTTTCACTCGATCCCAATCCTTTTCATACATGCAAGTACTGCTCCTATACGGCAAACCTAGTATTTTTCCCTAGGATCCTAAGTAGTGACATTTTCAACGATCATTTTATTTCCATAATGAACCTCATTCACTGCAATAAATGTAGTATCCTGTATGACACAAAAAGCACAAGTAAGAATTTAATGGATTGGCATGAATTCTATCTAAATACATTGTTAGGTAAATGCAGCTATATTAGAAACCTTAAAGCATATACTTGGTAGAGATTTATCATTTGATTTAATTACAGTTATAAAGTGGCTAACAAACTGATATTCCAATCAACTACACCTTAAAACCACTGATGTATTTGTTTCTAGGTGACCAATCTCTTTCAGAGCCCATTCTTTCTATATTTAAAGACAGAAATCATCTCTAGCACCAACTAAAGGGAGCAGCAAGCTGCTAAGAATTGCTACATTCTGTAAGGGGCAGGAGGGGGTTGTGGGGAAAGCATTGTGGGGAAAGCACTAATCCTTGATTCTAGAAATGAGGCACAGTGATTGACATGGTTTTGATGAAAACTTTGAGCATGAATGACAAGCCTAAAGAAAGAGCATGGTATTAGAGAAAAAGCAATCTGTTTCAAGACAGTTATCTGATCTAGCTGTTTTTCTGGCTGTTCTGCTCCAGTGCTAGGGCAAGATTCTTTCTTATCTCTAAGAATGCTGCTCTTTCTTTGAGCTTTTAGCGCATCCCATGATACGGTGGGATCACAAACATATAGCTGCTCTCCTGATGCATTGCAGGCAACATGCAAGTCATTTGAAAACAACTTGGAAAAGAGCATTACTTGAGTGCACATTTGCTCACAGTTCCTGTACAGTGCTAGCTACCCATTACAATACACCTCAGCTCCCTCTAGCCCCCCAAAAAACAGAAAAGACCAGGTAACTTTATACAGCAGCTGACAAAAAGGATTACCACCTGCTTTCTTAAAAGAAAGAAGTCAAAATCCTCTAGAATATAGACAGCAGGATCCTTATGTTGGCCAACAACAACATATCAAGCATAGTAGTGGGTTAACAATAGGAAAAACAATTCATAGGCACAGAACAGGAAAAACAATAGAACCTGTAGCACTGGCTAAGTTTGAAGGGACACAATGAGCTGCAGTGCTATGAATCTCCAATCCAAAAACCAAGCAGCTGGACTGCTCAATGAACCTATGCACAGCCAGAGTGCTGTTGTGCTATGTGACTGCACTCCAGTGATATCAACCATGTGCTGGCCACATGTCACTTTTATTTACTCCTAGGTTGTTGTACCATGGAAACAAGGCAAGGTCAGACAGACTTTCCTGCAATGCTTTCTAGACCTCCAAGATGCCTGCCACTTGGCAAATCTTCCAGACTCTACTCAAACCACTAGCTATGACAATGTGAACAGGAGAAAAGAACCAAGAAAAGGTTGGAACGTTGACAGGGAAACCTGATGTCTTGAAGTTCATTTTGCATAAACAAAAGACAACTCACTGAAATTAGGAGTCAGAATTGGATTACCCAGTGCCACTTCCACCTTAATTTAAATCATATGCCTAATGACCCTGAAAATTTAGAGAAACCCTATGTAAATGTTGTGATGTTCTGAAGACTCCTGAAAAATAAAAAGCCTAAATATTTAAAGTTGTAAATCTGAGTAAAATCACAGTACTATCCCATTCACTGCTGTAACCAGCAACTGTGATACAATCTTAAACATTTAGCACACTGAGTAATTACCCATGCTTAGAACATTTCCCTGATTCATTCTATTGTCCTTTGGTCACAAGAGGAGAACGAACTTTCAAGAATGGGATAACAGATTTGAACATGCGCCATATGTTTAAGCCAGCTATTCATCCAATTTTGTTTAACTCTTGCTATTTATATGCTAAATGGAAGAATGGAAGATCAACTTTTGATCTTCCACAGCTTGGTATCTACCATATGGACATATTCTCCATCTAAAAAAAAAAAAAAATTAAAAAAAAAAATCAAGTTTTGTTACTCAACTAAACTCAAAAGGCTTTAGAGTGGCATTTGCTAGACAGGAGTCTGCACAACAGACACAAACTTCAAGTTGAATTTCACAGTAGCTATTTCCAACATCTTGCCTGCTAATGAACAGTAATCATTTCATGGGTTTATATGGCAGAAATCATGTTTATTATATGGCTTCAAGAAAATGCATCAGGTTTTAAATTAAAAAAAATAATCTTAAGGGTAACAACTGACTCTGATCCTTTCCAGTGGAAGATAGCAAATACTGGCATAAAAATGCCAATTCTTCCTGGTAATAATGCTGTAGCAACCAGGTAGAAGTATTGGTAGTGCTGGAATTAGGCTCTGTACTACAGCATTTTAGGATCATCTTGAAAGAAGCCGAATATCACTTCTTGTATTATCAGCAGGCTAACAGCATTAAAGTATATCATATAGTAATATATGATGATAGTAAATAATTATCTGGAAAATCCTTTTAAGTCTTAAAAGCCCCACTGTTTATTTTGATTTTGAGAAATAGGCTTTTATCTAGTGGGAGAAAGAAAAAAAGCTTGCAAACTTACAAATAAAGGCTTCCCTAAACAAAACCCATGTCAATAATAAGAATTAAACTATAGTACCAACCTCTTCCAGGGCAAAAAATAATGCAGGTTTAGTCTATGCAAGCATATCTGTGTATAAACTTTGTATCTGACTCGTTTGCTAATATAGTTAATACTAATCTAGTCAGCAGATACTTGTAGTAACTTTGAAAACAACAACTATTGAAACATCATACTTTGATACCTTGAACTACTTATTTGTTGGCAAAGGTGGTTTTTTTAAAGCAAACCAGTATTAGCAGCTTCACTTCTAGCCAAATGGACAGCGATCAAGCAAAATAGGTTGGAGAATGCACGAAGGTTTAAAAAAACACTTTTGTGCAAACTTGATGATATACTGTGTAATTATAGAATGCACTAACAATTTTAATTTGTTCACAGTTATTACATAGGACTTCCTACCTGCAAAAATCAATGGAAATCTTGCAGAAAGTTACTTAGCATGTATTGCAAAACAATGAAGTATAAAACCCCATTCCTGGATAGAAATACATCTAATTTAGAATAACATATTCATTTTGCATTAGTTGTTCCAGAGTAAAATCTTTCTTCTAAAAAAACCCTCCATTCAGAAAATGCTAATGAAGACTGCTTAATCATTAATATCTTTTGGAGGCATCTCCCTCTGTGGCACTTACTGTCTGTAATACCCACAAGAAATGATACTTATGGCATAACAGAAAAAAATCTGCAATTTTTTGAGGTCAAAAAAACAGGGACAAGCACCACCTGTGGACAAGCATATTGTAACTCAAAAGTAGACATGTGATACTGGCAAGGCAAGATGATGAACCTCACAGAACTAAGTATCCATCAACTACAATAAATGGCTCCAGCCCACAATACTGTCAATCTGCACCTGTACTAAGTATTAAATACTTCACTACACAACTTGCTACTTTAACTTCAAAGCATCTTAAACCTTCTCTGTGCTTTATCTCAGTAAGTTGTCAGCAAAAGTTAGCATAAGTCAGCATATTGAAGAACCTACCTCAGCACTTTTTCTTGTAAACTCAATAGTAACCAGTGAAGGTCACTATTCCCAAAATGCTTCCGACACCAGCTGACAACAAGGCTTACTGAGTGTTAAAAGCACCCTGTGTTGCCATTACTATTCTTGACTCTTCTGCCAATCCACTTAAACCTCTTCCCTCCCACCTCAGCACTGAACCCCACCACAGAAGCAGAAGACAGTTGCTTTTTGGCACACCTGTCAAGTGGGTCTTGAGGCACTGAGTTCAGCATGATAGTATTTTTTTTCTCTACCACAGTCTGCAATTAGTTAAATGTCAATTCAGATTCTGTTCCTTTTAACATATATCAGAACATTGTGCTGCACTCTAAACCGTTTCATTTTTTATAATCAATGCTTCTCAGAGTTCCATGCTTGTTTTAATATAACGACTGCAGGAAAAAACAGGAAGTAAAAACACATTAAGCTTATACTGCTAAAATACCTAACTCGCTGCTCCAGCCAATTTCTAAATAAAGAACGTGACTAAGACAAACAGCACACAGAAAGTTCTCTTAGATACATATTTTTAATAAAGCTTCTTTTATACTTCACATGAACAGTTCCCCCCCGATGTTTCAAAGTTCTTTTTTCATTCTATAATACTCATCACAACATTTCTTGCCTACAATGAGAAGCTGCTAATTCATTTTCTAACTTCCCAACTGATTTCTTCATGTTTAAATACAAAGCACTTAAAGCCATTATGATTGTGCCCCTGTATCTGCCAAAAAAGGCAACACCAGAATAATGCTTATTTGCTCAGGAACAGGTACTGAAAATACTTTTCCATGTTTAGGAATCTATGATTTGGTAACACAGCTTTTCAGATACTGTTATAAGTCACCATTGTAGAACTCAGGCACTTCACTGATTAGGTGACAGGGCATTAAGCTTGCACTACTTGTCACCATATTCTTAAGCTAGTCATTGCAAACCAGCTGAAGGCCATGATTTTGCAGAACTTACAGGTAGTCTCTAGATCTTACATAACATAAATGACCAACTAAAAACATTGTGTTAATGGTTACTTACATTGTTACCTCACTATTTGTTAATTAGTTAAGTTAGAATTCACTAAAACCAGAGAAAAAAAAAATTAATCTAAGATAAGGAACAGAGAAACTGTCCTTGAACAGCTCAGAGCTGTACCAAGCAAGCTGTGCATTAGCTGCAAGTCCTATGCAGAAACCAGTAACACAAGTAGCTGGTCCACTGTTTCACTGATGCATTGCACTAGTACACTAAAAGCTACTATACTGAACTGGTATTGTATTGAACTGGTATGCTAAAAAGTCTATGGAAGTATAGTATCTGAATTAAACCGAGACAGACATTAGATAATGAGAAGCCACATAACCAACAGTCCTGATGCAGATGCCAGATACCAAGTGGAACGTCATAAGGTAAAAGTAGTAGCTTGGAGAGCAAAAAGTGAAACCAAACTGTATTCCTGAGTACAGTCGAAAACATTGTAATAGGAATTATACACAGATGACAGAATGAAAAAAAAATAATAAAAACACACAAAAGCCAAATCTAGAGGTTGACAACCACCTAAACTGCTGAGTACAGAATCCCTCCCTACTGATTGTGTAGAGCTCACTAAGCAAGCAAGTTGCATGCAAGAAGAAACAATGACTTTGTAATACCTCTGACTACAGAGAGATCCCAAGATAAAAAACCCACAACCACCAACACAGAACATCAAAAGTACACTGAAAGAACATCAAGTACATCTTGTAGGGCACAGGGCAGACACCACCATTTGGTCACGCCTTCATATTTTTCTCAATAACCAATTCTACATACATAACACCAATAAGCCCAGCCTAAATTGCATCGCTCACAATAAAGTCATATAAGTGACTACTAATTTCTATTAATCCCTGCAAAATCAAAACCACAGTAATATTTCAACATAGTAAAATACTAGTTACAGTTGTATTGTCAACAGTCAGGTCTTGGACTATTCTTACAAATGACATCCATCTTTCCAAGCCTTTAAACCTTATTTTCTTATCTTACAAAACCCCTAAGATTCTCCCAGAAAAAGCCCATTATCATGACCAAAGTCCAGGTTAACACCAATACTGTAAAACTAGGATTTTACACTGTCTCAATACTTTTTGCGCTTTATTTATTGTTACCATTTGTCCCTCTGCCCCATCTCTGTGTTGAGATCATAACTTCCTAGATCCTCCATAATGCTAAGTATACTACTGGAGTACCAAAAAATGGAAACATTTTCAAAAACAATTGCTGAACTGTGAGAAAATCTGAACTCTTGCTAGTTTGCCATGACCCAACAGCAAAAAGAGTAACAACTTTTACTGAGTATATGCCTTATTGACCTAGGTAGCCCACAGCATTGAACCCACCCAGTCCCCTATCCCTCCGTTCCTCCCGATATATATAATCTCCTTCAAATACCTGGAAGCTGTTAAGACAGACAAAAGGAGCATTCAGCCACTTGGGACAAATAACATGGTATATTTAAAGAGGACATACTGGTGTTTCCTACATTTCCTAATATTTCACTGGGAGGTTTTGGGGCAGAGGATGAGTTTTCAAAAATAACTTAAAAAAAATCTGTTTCTGAAACTTTTAAGATTAACAAAACATACTATAAAAACACTGCTTAAAGCAACCAGGAGTGGGGGAGGGGGATATTAAGCCCTTTTGTTTAAAAGACTGAATAAAACAGCCTGCAGACTTCCTGCTGTGACCATCTATTATGAACAAGCACACTGCTTCAGCACCGAATAGACTGGAGCCCCACAGCCCAAAGAGAGATGCCAGGAACCAGCAGTGTAATTTTCGAGAAGCACTTACCTTCTAATAGACAAAATGTAACAAAGTGGGTAAAACAAGGAGGCTTGGGAAAATAACAGGAACGGAAAGGCTATGAAACTGTGCATGAAACAGACAGAGAGATGTGTGTATTACTCTTGTTCCAGGCGATACACTGTAATTTATGAATAATTTCTAACACCAAAACTTCTGGAACCTCCTGCTCACAGGAATATTTAAGAAATAGGATAACCATGCTTTTCTTCAAAAACACAACTTCTCAGTACAGAAACACAAGTATGGTAGAGTACAAAAATAATTGTGCAACATTATGCTTCCTATTACCCTATCTCAGCTATTTCTCAATTCTGATGTGTAAAAAAATGCCACATACCAAGGATTACTAAAATAACATTACTAAGTGATTGGGGTATAGAAAAATAAAATCTCTACAATCTGTAAAAAGCTACTTCCTTCTCCTTTGCAGATCGGAATTTTAAGTATCCCAATCAATAGCATGATTGTATAAATGCAGTAAATGTGAAAAGTTTACAGAATATTTTAGGTGTGATTTCTCAAAGTATTATCTATCTGTAAGCCAGTTATGATATGGCAACAACCCCTTCATCATCAGATATTCCTTTAAATATGTAGTTTGCTTTCTTGCTAATTAATACATGGCCTTTGCCCCATCCTCCTCCAACCATTCCTCCTTTCTCAAAAAGGAGAAAAAGAAGTATATCACATAACAAAAATGGTAAAACTATTGTGATGCTACATCCCTACTATTTTCATTTCAGGAAATACTGCCTGAAATATTTGGCTTTTTTTTTTTTTTTGTCAGACATCATAAATTTAAACTTTGCTGTTTCAATGAATAATTAAATTTTCAAAAAGTATAGGTAATTAAGACTACCAAAAATTAAAATTGAGTAAGAAGTCAGCAATTATAGACTGCATGTATTTTACCAGATCTGCAAGGGACTCTAATTAAACACATATTAATTGCCCTAATCTTCTTAGGCAAGTAATAAATTGGAAGAGCTGATTAATGCACTGGATTTAGTTCAGCTTGTTAAATCTGACACCCTGGCAAAGGAAGACTATCTTGAAAAGCTCTTTTAGCTAAGTAATTGGAATTTTACTCTCAGTAATTTGCCGTTCCATAATAAGAGCTATTCAGTATATTGACTCTTCATCAGTTTTTTTTTTTTAAATACATGTTAGTTATATTTAAACAGTACCATTATGCTGCTCATAAAGATTATGAAAAATTATGAACTTTGACCTTTACTGTCCATCAAAAGTCACTTTCATTCTGAACACAAATTAGTATATTTCCTTGTAGGCTATAAATCCTAATTAATTTTAATTCTAGAAGCTGCTATTAACATTTTATAAAGTCCATACGGACACATTAAGTCCTCCATGTAATTCATAAAGCCAGCAACTAAACCAGTTTTCAGTATTAAATAACTGCTGATAGCTGCCAGAATACAATGAAACACCATTCTCACAACGGGCCTCAGCTTCTCCTCTTCTTTTTACCTATTTATGCAAACACATCTACACATAAGCTTACAGGTACTCAGTCACCTGGCAAAGGAGGGACACATTTTTGTGATAGCAATAAAGCAGTATCAAGCACTAAAAAAAAAAAAAAAAAAAAAGAAAAAAAAAAAAAAAAAGGAAAAAACCCAGAAGTTTGGAAACCTGCAGGTAGAGATTTTAAAGGTCTGATTTCTCTCCAACACAGTCACTACTCCTAGCTTATAACATGGAAAGATGCATCAAGCTTCACTTAAAAATAAGCAGATGTGAAAGAACAAAAAAGAAACCTCCCCTGCTAAGGAAAAAACCAGCAAGTATAGAATAGGACAACAGAAACTTTTACATTTGAAAAATGTTTTGAAGTATTCCATGCAATCTGAACAGCTTCTCATATGTCCTTGAAAACACGGAAATGTACAAAGCCTTTCATATGAAGTATCTCAGAAAGTCATACATGTTCCAAATCGAGTTCGGTCTGAAAAAAAATCCTAAATATATAAATATCTCACTGCCTTCAAATCTTTATTCTGTACTTCTCAGAACTGACATTTCATATTTCTGCTCTAGAGCTTACAGGCTCTAGTCTCTACATCTAAAATCTGTTACTCTTCTGTTAACAAAAACTAGTGTTTATACATCTTGAAAAATCACTGTCACAGTGAACCTAAAAGCTATTCTTTGTTCCTTAGGTGAAATGTAGCAACAACTAAGGACTCAGCCAAACATTCATTTCAAGCAGCGAAATTATTTTCATAAATGACCATATTGCTGCTTATAAGCAAATACCAGAAAGGCGACTAGATAATACTAGGGGACTGATAAGTCACAAAATGAGACATGAAGGTATCTCAAAGAGCTACAGTTAAACTTGAATGTCTCTCAAATATTTCCTACTCATTTTCCATGATGCAGTACAGAGTATAATTTACTGCTTATCACTGGATAAGCAGGTGGCACTCAATTTCAACTCTCATCCTCAGTAGTCTTATGAAGGAAATAGTACCTTCACGATAACAAGTATAAACAAGTACTATATTCTTCTTCCATTGGTTGTGTATTACTTGCAACAAAAGGGTTTTGGCTTGGGTCTGAGGCTCCCATGTACTATCAGAAGAAGTTATAAGTAGCAAATCAACTCCAACTATTTTCCAGTCGACGGCATCGAGTGTTTAAAGATCAGTTAGACTAGTTAGCTGTAGGCAGGTCACAACAAGAAATCCCACATCTGAACTTGAGGTGTCTATTAGAGACCTTCAGGTCTTATAATAAGACACTCACATGATGAGAAAAGCCCTCAAATTTCAGGATTTACGTAACTGAAAGCAAAAGAGAACTGGAATTCTAAACAAACTCTTGACTTCCTAAGCACAATGCCAGCTTAGTGCAGATGAACATCAAGTCTGAAATTACAAACATTCAGTTTGAGACATGCCGCTGTGTACACGAGCTCCATTTCATTGCCTGAAAAGACATAACATAGCTTTACCAGTGGCAGAATACAGCTTGTCATGATTCAGTACTGAACAGGGAAAGCCGCTGAATATTATTTGGCTAAGCGAGAAGTCAAGGAAAGTAAACAATGAGAGTTACAAAATCCTTGATGAAAGGGAAAGATTCAGAACACAACATGTGCTGAACCTGTCAAAAGCAAAAAGCCAGTGACTAAAACTTTGGTCCAGAAGATGATGGGTTCTGTCCTATTTGAAAGAACCATGCAATAACTGGAAAACCAGAACACTGACAGAATTTCATATCTCTTTGTATGATTTGCTTGCATTTTTATAAACCCGTCACCAAAAAAAATCCTAACCCCAAATTAAATTGTTATAAGTAAATAACCAAAAGAGATTAGACAGATGAGCTAGATACACAGAATCTAGAAAGTGCACTGGAACACACAGCATGAAGTCACTAAGACCAAAGCATTTATTACTGTGATTATTAATGGTTAGTTTCAGTTTAGAGGACTGCAGTAACTTCTGGTAAGCTGAAATCACATTAAAAGCTAGAAACTGCATTTTGTAAAGTAAATCTGAAGGTGGAGACCTTGTTTTCTCCCCTACAGACCTTCTAACAAAAAAAATGCAACCCCAAAACACTGGGTTTTGTTGTGAGAAACATAATTATACATCTATCTTCTCAGCACTTTTCTACCATCTTTCTTTATATTTCTGCAGGCAATACAAAACTTAGCTTCAGCATTTCCTGTCAACATTAAAGCCTAAAACCCTGACAAGTGCATGACAAAGTCTTGTGTCTGAAGATGCTATGTATTTAAATTTTCATGATATCACACTTTCCAAATGTTACAAGCATACAAATCAAATGTATGTTCTTACTCTTGCCAAAGAGCTTTCTAGAAAAAAAGAACACCTACAGATTTCCAGTTCTTACTGACTTCTCTCTCCTCTTCTGCACATTTCTGAACTTCACACTCTTTTGGTCCTTAAAACTGAAGGGTAGAAAAAATGTTGCCAAAGAGATTTCCATAAAATTCTTTAAACAAAAGTTTTAATTATGACTGTTTCCAGAGTAATATTTGTAAGCTGCAGAGACGGATAATGAACTATGATTCCCCTTTCAACAACTTAAGGATGTCTCTATGCTCTAAATAGATATGTAATCTATACTAAAAGTAAGCTCTCCAAAAATACATGCTTCTGTTATTAACTAAATATTTCAATTCTCACTGCTATTATAAAAGTACCAATTAAAGGCTTCTGTCTATTTTATCTTAATTATGCTTGTCCTTAAAAAAGGCATATACTGTAAGACTTAATTCCATCTTTTCCCCATACATCCTACTAAAAACACCTATCATTTAAAAAAAACTCTAATTATTACATTATTAAAAAAAATTGTGAACGATTCTCTTCTGCATTCTAGTAATTTTGCTCATCATCCTAATTAAGACTTTTGTTTTAAATCCTTGTGTTTTGGGTAACTGCTGAATAATAATATGATATTTAGGCATAATGTTGAATTTCACATCAATACATAATGTTGCTAGTTTCAGCTTTAGAATTAATGTTTCTATATAACTGTAGAATTCAGTTTCAGAATTAATGAAGTACTTCAAGGAAAACAGTTTTAATCTTTCTTAGATCACATAACACATAGGACTTGTGAACAGACCAGAATTTCCCCTCCAATTCTTCAGGTTCACACCCTTAGATAAGCAATGTCAGAAAGACAGAAATACAATAACGAAAGAAAGGAGAGACTATGAGATGAAGGAACCACCAAAGCCTAGCTTTGTTTTTTTCTAAAAGAAACCTGTAACTTATACCACAAGTGATACATTAGAGATTCAACTAACATTATTAAAGATTCAAAAGCTTTCCACTTGAATCTTTAATATACAATTTTGATTGTGTTTCATCCTTTTCTAAATTATTGTTTCAACCATTCATCTAAGATACATCTCTGTGCAGCAATATGACTTTTCTCCTCCCTCAGTCTCTCACATCTGAAAGTCCAGTTAACTAGAGCACTATCGAACTGTGTGTAAAATCACCACCTTTTGATAACGCCATGGCAAATTAATTTTTGCTATAGCAGACTAATCTTTGAAGGAGGTTGGGGTTGGGTTTTTTTGCTAATAATGATCCATCTTAGCTCATCATATGCTCTATTAATGATTAATCACGTAAGATTATATATTGTATTATATATAATATCGTATTTTCTATTAATATTAATAATATAATTTCTATTGATAAGTGCAAGTGCATCTTCTGCAGGGTGCATACACCCACACAGGTTCCAGCAGACAAGACTCAACTGTTAGCAATCTTAACAAAATCCAACAGTCACAGATTTTAAGAGGCATAACCCAGCTGACATGCTCTACAAAGAAATTAGACCACTAGAAACCTCACTAACTTCAACTCCACCTGCAAAATATTTCCTCCACACAGAACTGCAGACACATACCTTCAAAAATACATCAAAACAAATACATTGCATATACAATTTCCCTTCCCGAAGGTGGGATTCAAAGAATAAACGTGGCAGACACCAACCAATTTCATTAAATGCACTAGTACAAGCCAACCATAAACAATGAGAAGAATTGTAATAGAAGCTAAAGGGAAGAGACAGTATTAATTATCAGTTAGGCAAATTACTTTCAAATGAAGATTTCCTGTAGACTACAGTCTATATAAACAGTCAGGGTTTACTTTGTATTAGAATGTTATGTTTACACTGCTTTTGGATACAACCCATCATAAACTTACTTTTGTATTACATTCTGTAGGCTGAGCATCATACCCAGTTCACTTTTCATCTTTTCTCTGTTGGCACGGCACTCTGCCAAATAGCGGAGAGCCTAAAAGAAAAGACCACAGCAAATCAGCAGTAAGTCCAGTACATTATCATTCATTTTTATTTAGTGTACATCTGCAAAATATTCACATTGTGAGTTCTAGTAAGAATGTAAGGAGTATTATCACCTACTGTGAACATTAAAAAATTGTTTTATTCTTATAAACGCACAGAAAGCATAGCATATCTAATCTATGAGAAAAAGTTGAGAGACTGGGTTTGACCAGCTAAGCGAGTCTAAGGGACAATCTAACAGCTGTTTACAACTACTCAAAAAGCCTTTACAAAGATTAAGCCAAACTTTCCTCTACAGCAGCAGGCAATGTAACCAGGGGGAGCAGCCACAAATTATAGCTTGGGAAGTTCAAATCAGGTATTATGTAAGTTTTTTCACTCTGAAAATAGTTCAACACTAGAACAGATGACCTAGTGGGACTGCACAATCAATGAGACAAAGCTACAACTGACCTGATTCAGTGCTGGTGACAGTCCCAATTCAAGCAGGAAGCTGAAGTGAATGACTTCCAGAAGTCCCTTCCAACAAGCATTTATGTGATCTGAGATCGAAAGTAATTTTTTACATGCTGTGCTTCTAGTTCCACCAATTCTATGGGCTCCCCCAGCACAAGAAAACTTACCACCACCAACTTTCTACTGTCTGCAGAAAGTGGTCTACTACATTTATAAGCTTTTGAAGACCAACTGCAATATTCATCACTCCATGCAGGAATAAGGACACAAGCAGCAGTAAGCTGCTTAGGTTATTGTTGCCTAAACTGGGAATTTACACTTATTTGTTGCCCAAGGTTTTCCTTATTTGACCTTCAAGGTAGACTCTTTACATGGCTTAACAATGTTGACCCCAGTCAGCAACTGTGCATTTGCACAATCATCCTAACACAATATTCTTAAATAATACAGTTTAAATGTCAGTTCTGCTTTTCATGACACATCTCTCTACTGTTAGACCTGACAAAGTTTTCTTAGAAGGAACCTCAAAGGAGTACTGTGCATCGTGTTTTAATCAATGTCTTATTGATGTAGGTACAAGAATTGCACTTGCAAAATTCTGCAATACATAAATACAATTGTTTAAAAAATAGAGTTTGTGATAGCAAGGTTTAGAAGTGTTTACATCTTTGTTCTTTAAATATAGTCACATAATAGCTATGCTGCTCGATAGCTTCTTTTAAAATAATATGCTCCTTGATCCCTTCAGAGACAGAGAATTAATTATCTGGGGTTTTTTTCTAAATCATCTTCAGCACATTTGGTAAAATTCAAGACCATTTTATTGCCTTTTGCAAAAGTCCAGCTGCTGTCTGACATAAGAACTCTAAATGTAATTTTTGCAATTTCCTGATGTGGATCAGTAGTAATAATTGCTATTTATAAAGGCTATATATACATTTATTTTCTCACTTCTTGGCTATGGAAAAATCCTTGAATGATAGCTCTGAACTACTAACTTTCATGTTAAGAAATGTATCCTTAACAGGTGGAAAAAGTTTCTGATCTGTTCAGACAATTTAGTAAGGTTGTAACATTGTTGGATGAAGAAAAGCATGTTCTTTCAACAGCTAATTATTTGAGTCAAAATGTAGGCAGTCTCTTTTCCATCTGTTACATACTCTACACAAAAATGTAACCTCCATTAAAACAAGACCAAAGACAAAATTGTCAGAACAACTTAAGTGACCTGACTTTTCAGGTCTTAGTCCACCTCCTGAGGTCTGCACTTTCAAAGAAGTGCAATCATTTATGCGTATTAAATCACAGACTATTGAAGACATAAGGAAGATTAGTACTATGGATTTTGGTTAAGCCTCTGTTCAGCAAAACACCTATGTTAGCTTTAAGGTCACATTGTAATTTCATGATAATCAATAGGACTATCTCCACATATATAAAAATACACTATTGTCAATATTAGTAACAAAAGACAACTTTGATGTTTTATAAGTGAAATATTCATATAGTTTCTTAACATGAGAGTCCTATTTTTTTTTTTATTTTAGTCCAAACTTATGATTAAAAGAAAGTAGTATCGCCTGGGTTCTTTCTGATATTTTTTTTTATTTAAAACATTCAAAATTTTTAGCATTGGAAAGGTACCATAAAGATTCCTGGAATCAAAACTAAAGAAAATTACAGGAAAACATACCACTTCTTGATCAGATAGAAGAAATTACTGAGCTGAAACTGTATATGGGGAAGAAAACATCCTCCATGAAAGATTCTAAAACATATTTTAAAAAGTTACATAGTGAACTTTTATGATTCATACAGATTATTTCCACTTTCAGCTATGGGAATTGCAGAATACAGTAAGAAATTTAAAGTCAATGCTGTTCGTCCTTCTATTATGTACAAACTTAATGGAAAATCATTCCGTTTAATGATTCCCATTTAAATGGAAGCATCTTTTTGACCAATGGGATGGCTAGAAAAACAAAACAAGATGGCCTTCCAGAATGGAAAAATATCACAAGTGAAGACTAAAAAGTTATCGGCAAAGATATTAAAAGGTACAGAACCTAAGAGGCTCCAGAACTCATGAACACAAAGTGTCTGAGTAGCAGAACAAAAACACGTTTTCACAGTAAGCAGACCTATTTCTCACTGCAGCCAGGATTCTGGAATATAGCATGGTCCCTAAATCCTGATTCTTAATCCACTCTAACTGCAGGTTATTGCTAAATAGAACACAACTGTCTCCCATTCCCACACAACAAGATGCCCTTACACAATACAACTTGAATAATATCTGAGGATGTGGAACCACACTGCAAACTGGATTAGCCTTCATCAATCTGACAAAGTCAGTCCTTTTAGCACAGCTAATTTTTGTAAAGATCACAGACCGATTACTGAATCTTGTGCAGGCAGTGAGAATACACAGCCGACATGAGCAAAGAAAGGAAAATGAGTGAGACATCCAAACAAGATCCTCTTTTAAGAACACAAGCTAAGGAAACTGCACTGGGAAGAAAACCAATGCAACATATTCTTAAGGACTGTAAACTCGACTCAAAGTTCTTCAGTGAAGAACATTATAGTCTGGCAAATGCTATGGTAAAGCTAACTTAAAAACCAATTAGCAGGACAGAGCTCTCCTGAATTATGGGACCTCATTCCTCGAACCCAGAAGAGTATCAGACACACCAAAGTAATTCCAAGAAGTCCACTAATATCCACTATGAAAGTAAAACAAAAGAAAAATACAGAATTACAGTATAGACGGGTCTTAACAGTATAGAGTATAACGTGTAAAAGCCAAGGCTCTTCATTCTTTAGTTTCACATTGTTCAGAATTCAATAATGACAGGAAAATGGAAAAAAATCCCACCACATAAATTTTGGTAACTTAAAATCTTATTAGAAGAACTGAATTAGACTTCAAACAAAAATCTGTCTTTTGTTTGTCCTGCTTCTAAGCAAGAAACACATTTTTTAGTATTTAGATTCAGGATGAGAAACACAGACTTGAGCATTTATGATTTAGAACAAGAAGAAACAGACAAACGCTGAAACAAGTTGTATTAGATATTAATAGATTTGGGGTTGGTTTTGGGGGTGTGTGGTTTGGGGTTTTTTAAATACCATGAGGGCAGTCAAATGCTGGATCACTGTGCCAGAGAGGTTATGGAATCTCCATCCTTCAAGGTGCTCACAAATCAAGCAGATACAACCCTGAGCCATCACCTCAGCATGCTTAATTTGAGCATGGGATTGGACTACATCACCTCTGGAGGTTGTTTCTAACCTAAATAATCCTATAGGGTTTTAATTTTTGTTTTACAATATGAATGTGGAATCACTCTGTATATTTACCAAGCTACATGGCTTCATCTTAAGAAAGAGATTTAAGGGTGCTTACCTCCCTCCACACAAAAAGTGACATAGCTGTATTAGGGGAAAAAATGCAAAGTAAATTAATCTAATTCAAAAAATATAAATTCCCCTGGAATAATCTGTCATTGTTACACTTCTGAAATACCTGTTTTTTTAAAAAGTGTAATGAGTATCAATGTAACATAAACCCAGGGTTTTTTACATATTTACTTGTTTAAAGACACATTAGTAAACTTACAAAACATCCCACTGAGATACAAATTTATCTCCAGAACTTACTAGTAAAGCTGAATGAACAACTGGAGGGTTGGGATGGTCCAAAAACAGAATAAGACCTGGCAGGCATCCTTGATCCTGAACAATAGCCCGTCTGTTCAATGGGTCAGCTGCTAGATCTCTGAGTTGGTTAACTACAGATAATGCATCAGGCTCCTCACTCATAGTAGAATTCATTTTTTCTGCAGCATGCATACAAAGTACCTGCTGAAAAAAAATTTAAATCATTATTACTAATACCACAACATTTATTATCAATTAAAACCAAGTAAGACAAAAGCACAAAGATACTGATCTGTTATAACCATAGAAGTATAAAAAACCAAGGACTAGGATTCACAGGATGCGGATCAAATTGATAAGGATGTGGATCTTGAAATTTGTAAACTGGAAATCTAAAATTCCTATCCAGATAACAGGTAGGTTTGATTAATGATATTTTTATTTGTTTCCTACGTATAATTTCAGACCAGTCAGCCTTTACAGGAGTGTATTTGTGTTGGGTTTTTTACATTACTGACAAAATATTTCTGAGAAACCCATAGTTTTCTCACAAGGCACTAGAATTCTATAAACATTCTTCTGTATAAACATGTGTAAAATCAAGATACATATTTTCTGAGTACCTTTAGCAATAATCAGATTTGACACAAAAACGAACCAGAAAAGCCAGTATAAGATTAACACTGCATCAAAAAGAGGGAACATGAAGTTTCAGTCTGGATCTGTATGTCAAATAACTAGTGTAACGCCATACTCATTTACTCATTCAAAGGCAAAAAGGGTTTTAGAGGCTGGGTTTTTGTTGGTGTGTTTGTGGGTTGTTTTTTTTTTTTTTTACTTTTCACTAGTACCCTTCAATAAAAAGAAAGCAGGTCACACCTTATTCAAGCCGAAGTCCAAGGCACCAGATCACTTTCAAAGGAGACACGTGTTAGCTTCAAAGTATCAGATTCCAGAGTTGTTTAACAAGGAATAACTACTTAACAGGCAAAAAATGCATACCTTTACTCAGAGAAAATACTACATCTTGGTATAAAAAACTGGTTTCCTTCAAAAGACTGATTATGTGCCTCTGAAACTACTAAATACTAACTGTGGTCCTGGCATTCCCAGTTACCAACTCATGCAAGACACTTTTCTTAAGGCACAAAAGTGTGAGCAAATACATAGTTAATTTGTATTCCCTCACTTTTCCTCTGCATAAAAATAAACCAAATAAAATTCATAAGGTGTCACAGTCTTTAACATCATTTCCCAAAACTATTCTACAAACATATTGTTTCCTCACTGAAGGTAAGCCTTTCAGCAACACAAAATAATCACACTCATCAAAACCAACAAACCACAAATATGCATTCTGACTGTGATAATTTCTGACATTTTCACACAGAAAAAAAACGATGTTAATCTCTAAGCCACTGGTCTTTCCTTCAAGACAGAGTGCTAATGTTAAAAGTACATGCCAATGATTAGTCTCCAGGCTATTTTTCTTGACTATCACAAGCCAAAAGAGATCAACTGGGAAATAGAGCAGCTCAACTAATGAAAAATAATTTATACTTCCAAAACAGACAACTCTGGATAAGAAAAAACACCTTAATTTACTTAACTTTTCTGTTGAGTAGTATTAATTACTTTTCATAGGTGACAAAGGAACTTGTTCAAAACTTAAAAATCAAGGCAGTTGTGGAGTTGATGTAAACCAAAGTCTCTGACTTCCAGTTCTGCATCCCGAGCACCTGATCATTCTTACAACTCTCTCCATCCTGATCACATTTTGCCTTTTTCCTTCTAAGATCAAAAAAAAGCACTAAGCCAAATTTTACTCCCCTCCTATCCCATGAGGCCACCCTCATGTCCTCCCCAGATCCCTCTCACTCTCTCCTCAGCCACAACTGAATCCTTACCTTCTCTGTCACCTACAACAATCAATTTTATGCAAACTAGGTCCTCAGGCATCCTTTAACATAAAAACCAATTAAGCTGTTTTAAAAGTTTTAAGAAGTTATCTAGAATTTGGGGGCCTAGCAGAAAAGTTAGCCAGGTACCGACTCCTTTCTCCTCCCTGCAGCTTTGAGATCACAGTACGGCATCTCCCTGCCTCGGTCTCCCGTTTCACTCTGCGCCCTCACCGGGGAGGCCCAGGAGAGGCACGGCCACAGCTTCACACCTCCGCTGTCACGTTAAGCGTTCCCTACACGGCGGAGCTGACAGCCCGGCTGCGACAAGGCCCGGGGGCTCGGTTCCTGGGCCCATCGCCCGGCGGAGGCACAACCCTCCAGCGTCCGGGTGACGTGAGCTCCGGGACGCGGTTAGGGAGGGCAGGAGGAACCCCAGACGGCCTCGCCGCCCCCCTCTCACGGCCATCCCCCGCTTCCCCAGCTCCCGCCCCCCAGCACGGCCTGTTCCCCTCCCCGGCCCCGTACCGCCGCAAAAGACGTCCCCGGCCGACAGCTCAGCCCCGCGTCCCCATCGCCCGCGGGGGCGGCACGGCCTGCGGAGGGCAGCGGGAGGAGGCCGGCAGCCGGGCCCGCCGCACACGCACCACCCGCCAGGGCCAGCTCTGACCCCGGCACCGTCCACCACCCCGCAACCCGATTGGCGGGAGCCACCCGCGCCTCTCCGCCACTCGCGGCGCGCTTTGTTCCTGCCGAGGTACGATTGGCTGCCGGCGGCCGCCCCGCTGTGCACGCCGGGAGCTGCAGTTCGGGCAGGGCCGCAGGACCGCGCCTGCGAGGGAGCGGCGGGGGGAACGCAGCTCCTTAGTCCTATTTATTTATAGTAACTTTTTTTTCCCGCTCCATAGATGGCCACCACCAGAACTCACTGCTCAAGTGAAGCGTATTGTAAAACAATATAGTGCGAAATACGCCTAAGTCCGTATGGAGACCCAGCGCCTACCCCCGTTTTGAACCCCCAAGCGGGTAGATCCGCCCCATGACGCCCGGACAATTAGTTCTTTTAGGATAAGCACACCTTAACCCTATCTGAAGCTTTGGGTTCCTCCCCACCCTAGGCAGCAAAGGCTTTCTCATTTTCGCATTCCTCTGCTCCACTCACTGCAGTTCGGCCTTTGAAACGTTCGAGTACAGCTTCCAGGAAAGGTTTTTAAATCGGAAATGCCGCTTCAAAAATCCTTAAACTTAAATGCAGCACGGGGGAACTTTTGCGGTGCCCTCCGCTCCGACACCTGCCCCAGCTGTCCGGGCGTTTCCCGACCGGTCCCACTGAAGCGACTCTCGCCTCGTGTGCGCGCCGCCACTCGCTGCCCTTCCCTGCCCGTTTGTGCGGGACACAGCCGGTGCTACCCACAGAAACACTGGCGGTGCCGCTGCCGTAACCCCGCACCCCAGGGCGCCATTAGCCCGCAGCAGCCACCTGCCAGAGCCGTTAGCCACCGCCGGGGCTGCGGAGAAACACCAGGAAAAGCCCTCCCTCCCCTGGCCGGGCCCTGAGCGCTTCTGACACCAGCAAGTCCCGCACGCCGCCGGGTCGATAACGCCCCGCTACCCGCGGTGCCACGCTGGGAGGCCCCGCCCCCTTCCACCGACCAACGACTGGCAGCTCCGCCCACTGAAGAGGCCCCACCTTATTGGAGACGCCGCGTCACGTGATCCGATGGAGGGGCGGGGCGGTTTCACCTATCTCCTCCGGGCCCAGTGGCTGCTGGGTAGGTCACCGCGCCGTAGCCATATCGATGGCACTCGAGGTCCTGCCTACATGAGCGAGGCTCCTATTGGTCGGGGTGGCGCCTCGGAGGCCGCGGATTGGCTGCTGGGGAGGGAGTCGCGAGCACGGCGGAAGAAGCGGGTCAGAGAGCGCGGCCGTGGCGGACGGCGGGTGAGGCGCGGGCGGCGGGGTGGCTGGCTGGCGCCTCTTCCCTGAGGCGGCCCCTTACCCGAGGCAGCCCCTTGCCCGAGACGGCTCCTGAGCCTCCCCTTCCTCCTGGATAGCCCCTCTCCTCGCCTTGGTTCCGGGTGAGGGGCGGTGCGGGTGGCCTTGGGACCCCTCTGTGACGGTCACCTGCGCTTCGCCGCCGGCGCCGGCTACAAGATGCTCTGCGTCATCCTGGGGCTGGCGGACGCCTACGTGCTCTCCAAGGGCAGCACCTTCGCCTGGGACGCCTGTGCCCCCCACGCCATCCTGCGGGCCCTGGGGGGGGGCATAGTGGCCCTGGCGGGGGCCCTGGCGGCGCGGCGGCAGGGGGACACCAGCCCCCTCCCCGAATTAGTCTATAACTGCCCGGTGGAGGGGGCGGAGGGGGCCGAGCGCTGGGCGAACCGGGGTGGCCTCGTGGCCTACGTGCACCCCCAGCACCTGGAGGCTGTGCTGGCCACGCTGGCCACCGTGCCGGGGCTCTGAGCCCACGGTGGCCGGGACCCCCCGGGTGCAGGGTAAGGGGTGGCCGGGACCCCCAGGGTGCAAGGCAAGGGGTGGCCGGGACCCCCCGGGTGCAGGGCAAGGGGTGGCCGGGACCCCCCGGGTGCAGGGCAAGGGGTGGCCGGGACCCCCAGGGTGCAGGGCAAGGGGTGGCCGGGACCCCAGGGGTGCAGGTTATAGGGTGGTTGG
>JAVJGJ010000037.1:42214119-42244474 GCA_035590215.1 Microhierax caerulescens | reverse complement strand
CGGCTCCTGAGCCTCCCCTTCCTCCTGGATAGCCCCTCTCCTCGCCTTGGTTCCGGGTGAGGGGCGGTGCGTGAGGGGGGAGCGCGACCCGGACCCGGAGGCTGCTGCGCTTAGCGCGGCTCTCCCCGTTTGCTGCAGGCCGCTGCCGCCGCTGGGCTGGGCTGGGCTGGGCTGGGCTGGGCTGGGCAGGGCAGGGCTGGGCTCGCTCCGCTCCTGTGGCTCAGCTGTGGCCTCCTCAGACCAGGAGCCCTGTGCCTGGGTGGCGGGGTGCGGTGGGTTGTTGCGGGGGGTGTTCTGCTGTGAGGGGCCGCAGGGGTGCTGCTCGGCTGGCAGTGTGTAGCCGAGGGCCGACCCGCGGCAGGGCAGGCAGCGGCCTTGCGAAGGTGCCGTGCTTGCGCCGCCTTTCCAGGGGAGCAGAGCAGCGTGGAAACGGCTCGCGGTGTTGGGCTCGCAGCTGTCGTTTCTGCAGGCAGGCTGACCGAAACTGAAACCCTCTTAGGTTGCTGTGATGTATTTAAAATACAGAGGTATATAGAGGGAAAAAGAGGCTAATCTTAAGAGGTCTGCTTGCCATTAAAAGTGGTTCCAAAGAATGTTTATCAGTATGATGATAGGCGCTTTATATATCTATAAATATAATTATATTCTGTAAACTTTTAATGCTTACTTTGTGTACCTTTAGTGATACTGCTGCAGTGCTCAGGTTCTTCTGCAATTATTATAAATAAGTAACTTGCTAGATGCTTGGTTTTATTTTCCTTAAAAAGCTGTCAAAATTCCAAATACTGAGCATGAGTACGGTTTGAATGCTGATATCAACTGTAGTGCATTGATCTCTGGCTCATAGTGTCAGCAAGGCTTTGCTAACTTTTACATGCTGTCCTCAAGACAGCCATAGTTCTGTAGCTCTTGTGAAGACTTACAAAGACTAAATGAAAAGGAAGTAATTGTCTTCTAATACCCACCGTGGTTTACCTAGGTGATAAACAAAAAAGAAGGGAGCTGAGTTTTCTGCACATCACTTCTAGAATTTCCAGTTAATTATTGCTGAATCAAAATTATTTTTTTTCATGAGGTCGCTAGCTGAAATAAGATCGGTGTGTGTAGAAACTCAGCATTGTTAGAAAGAGGGATGTGGGGAGGGGAGGAATCAAACATTTTAAATGTTTTTTAGATAGATACACCCTTTTGCTAATAAAATTTGCATGCTTTTGTTTCTCAAAGATACAGCTTAAGTACTGGCATTCACAGCAATGACTAGGGTGGTCTGTATGTCTGGCAGGAAAGCAAAGGTGTATGGTTATGTCTGTATAGTATAATATGTATGGGTTAGAGATGCTGAAAGATTTCACTTACCTCTCCATTGTTATCATAGTGCACCGTGTAGGTATAATCTCTTCTGAGCAAAGGCTTTTGATTAAACTAGTGTTGAAACATGTCTGTTTTTGTTCTCTATCCTTAGTTGGCAAGATATGGTAACATGGGTAAGATATGATGAATATATTTTTGCACTTTGAGGTATATATGATTGCACTATATTTTTAAGAAAGCTTTAGCAGCTTGTATCGCAAGTATGTGTTATTTTCAATTCTTGCTTTAGATTTCATGCTGATACTAGTTTAGATAAGCCCTTGATTATCTCTGTAGTGTTCAGACTTTTATCTCAGTGTGTCTTTCCAAACAGGTGTTTCTGATGGTAGGGTACTTCGTTATTTGTGGCTTCCAAGCCAAAAAAATAGACCTCTGTATTTAGCTATGTGATCTTTGCCAAATACTTCTGTTACTTGTAAGTTGTCAGTGTCAGTTTGGGAGGGGGTCTAGTTCTTTATCAGAAGATTCTTCTTGCCTGTTTGGCTTGCTGTTGCTGTGATAACATTTTTTTGTCTTTGCCTTTCTTTGTTACTTTTTAAATATGTTTCCGTATGGATGTAATTTCATGAGGTGAGCTTGAGTCATGTGTCAATCTTTAAAGACTGTGAAGATACGCATGCCCTGTTTTCCTGCTAAAATAAGGAAGAACCTGCTTTTTTTGCATGCTTTTTGATGTGGTTGGTATTCCTTTGAAACCATGCTGCTTTGAAAATTCTGTACTTTGTTATACATACCCTTTCAATTTAGAGATGAGACCTTTCATTTTTCAGATTTCATGCGTTTGTTTATTCTTTGTTAAGACTGATCTGCTGCATCAAGCCCATTAAGTCATTGTCTTTTATTTTTGCGTGGATCTTACATAAATGCAAGAAACTTCCTTCACTAAGAAAAATATGAGTATCATATTTCTTTTTAAGAGCGAGAACTCATAATTTGAAAGTGTATTGGAAAATACACATAGAAGAATTTCAATTCAAAAGCAGTTCTATCTGATTTTTCTTTCTTTTCATCTTTCATGTTGTAATACTCGCTAGAAAGTCTGGCAGAAGGCTCCAGTTTGTGTTTACCAAGTGGTATGCCTTACATCTACAGCCTCCAAAGCCCTTATATTTATTTAATGAACATTTTGTAATTTATAAGTGGTATTATCTCTCAGCTTTGTAGACTGATGTTTGATATGACAACATTGAATGAAACCTGCAAAAGTGGTTAGGAAAGGTAGGGTCAAAAGAGAGTTCAGGGAGGCTGAAGTGAGAATCCTGACACTCAGAAATGTAGACCCTCCTCCCTTCTGAACCAAGGAAATCCTGCATGTTTCCATATCAGAAAGAAAGTTCTTCAGCATTGCTAATTTCTGTTTAAGTAGAGTTTTATAATTGAAGAACCTATGAAATTCCAACTCCCATGTGCTTTATGCAGTGAAAATTTGCAGTAATACTTTGTGTTACTACTCTTCTAACCCCTTTTGGTAATCTTGCCTATGACTACTGCTTATCGTTGTAAGAGTTTTGCTTAAGAACAGCAAAAGGACCATATTTTTTAGCAATATTACTATCACTGAGGGCATTGTATTGTAGTAATTGAGTTGTGGAAATTTTAGGGGAGTTTACTACTATTTTTAGTTTAGGTAGCATAAAGAAGGTAGAGAATAAATAAAATAACCATCAACATTTTAAAAGATATATTCTAGCTTACTAAAAGCAATAAACATGTAACTCCTGTGTCTGAAATTGGCATGTATACAGAGCCTTACAGAAAAATTTGCTAATATTTTCATTCTTACTGTCCATGAGTTTCTTTTGGAATGAACCCTTTCTGTTCTTGGCACGTAAAATAATTATGAAATAACAGATTAATGAAGAAGGGTATAGTGCAATATAGTCTGGAAGAGGTGAGCATGAAGTTTGACTGGGGATAATTCTGGAGAACTAATAGATTTCATAAAAATACCAAGCTGATATACTTAGAAGCATTTTCCTTTCAGATCTCCTTTTAGATAAAAAATTAACTGGAGGCTCTTAAAACTTGGTGGTTTTCCTTTGTGCCAGGAACTGAGGAAACTAATCCAGGAACTGGTTGGTACTCTGCACTCTTAGAGATTGACTTCGTTCACTTTCTTTTGCAAAAGCAGAGAACAAGTAATTGACAAGAGCAAGAGTTGGATGACCCCAGTCATAGGTACTTTAAGTATTTAGACTACAGAAGAAACAAGTGATTTATAATACGAACTATAAATAATCTTTTTCCTGAAGTAGTTGTTTTGTTAAATGAATGCTTTTTTTGTGTCCAGTCATCAAAGTCTTGGAACCTGGAATTATAGAAGGTCACCTAAATGTTTTAGGACAGGGTAAATATTTTGGACTATTCCTGATGCTTTGTGTCATCATGCTCCTTTCATTCCTGAGTCACTGAACAAGTTTCTAAAAGTAATTGCTAATTTTTCAGAAATTGCTTTGGCTAATTTCTGAGATGTTTAAGGTGGTGAATTTCATTAGACACTGTTGTCCTGGATGTTTATAACTTTTCGGAGTTGTCTATAACCTGTTCTAACATCTGCCTCTCTCTTTTCTACCATCTTCAAGTGAAAACAGAGAATATACTGACTATCTGTATCACTCATTGCATTCTTTCCTCTTCTGTTACATTGTGCCTGTTATCTCATCTGCTTACTCCTGATACACGTGTAGGATGTTTTTTTATGCCTGTAAGCTGGAACCAGTTTTGTACCTTAGCCTTTTTTAACTTAACTACTTCATATTCCACACTATTCCGTCATCCTAATATTATGCTACTTTTTTCCTGCATCTACTTTTGTGCCTTGAACTGGTTATCTCGTTAGTTTTTGTGTCGTTCTTTTACCTTGTTGCCTCTCAGTTTCTTGAGCTCATGGAAACTTTTTTAGACCTGCTCAGATTTCCTTAGAAAAAGTTCTAACACTCTCTTTTTGCTTCTGTTCAAGTTGTCTCTGTTTAATTAAAGACTGTCCTCCTTGTTGATCAGAAACAAAATAGTACCTTTTCTTCATTTCCTGAAAAAAAGTGACTGACTACATCTGGGGATTTTTAAACTAATGACCTGGCTATCTACTGAAAGAGCAATGTATCAGGATATAGTCATCACTTTATAGTCCTATCACTTGTCTTTACTGGCCAGCCCTGTCCTTGCAGTAGCTCAGCAATACAGTCTTTACCCTTTTTTCTCTGTCATTCGAATGTCTAGACATGGCTTTTGGTTTTCTTCTCTCTGATTTCTACACTACATGTTCAACAAGTCTGAACTTTGGAATGAGGCGGAGTGCATCACGTGTATCGCACTTTTGGAACAGGTTTCCCCTTTTAAAGGCACATTCCTGTCCCTTTTATGTCACTGATAGTCTACAGTGCCAGATATGATGCCAAATCTAATATGGGGCACATAGAAAGGCTTGTATTCTTCCTGTTTTAAAAATACAGCAGGTGCAATGTGATCGAAGATCCATACAGTCCATAGAGTAGCTTGCCGACAGGAAGGGTAACAGATGCCTAAAGGAGGAATAGAACATGTAGATGGTAATGCTTCCTTGACAGGCTTTTCCATCTTCCCATAAAGAAATCTATGACTTATTTGTTATGTATACAGTGTATGACTGTACCTTATATTCATGGCTGTCTGATAGATAGCTCGTTATTCTTCCCTATTGTTTTTCTTATAATAGTTGCAGTTTCCATTCTTACCTCTTGGTGGTTGTTTCACCTTTTTTTTTTTATTATTTTTAATTACTTTTTTTTTATCTTACATTTCTATTAGTCCTCCTTTAGGTGATAGATTAGTACTGTCTTCCTAGTTTATTCAGAAACAAAAGTAAGTCCTGTTAGGAAATGTGTTTTACTTTCTGTGGGGTTGAGAAACTAGTACCAACTTTTTTTAAGTCTGTCTTAAAAAACCCACAACTGTAGAGCTGCACTGTTCCTGCCAAGTTTCCACTAAAAGCAGGTTATTACTAAGGAATTATAAACTTGAAAAAAAAACCATTTGTAATAGAAACAGTGATGGTTTAACTGTAATGCTTGTGGGCGCTTCCGAACAGCTTAGCTTTTCCATTGCCTGACAGGTACCTCCTTGCTGCTACATTGGTTTAGTCATCACTGTATGTACATATATAGTGGCTTCAGCAACACAGTTGTTCATACTACAAATATGTTGCTCAAGGAGGTTCAACAGTGTGTTGTTTATATCCTGATAAACAAAACAAACAAACCTGAATCTGTGGCTTCCCTTTTGGCTTTGGTGGCATGCATATCTTGGTGGCATGCAAGTTATGACTGGTGTAGAACACAATTGAAGAGCTACACTATTTTCACTGGAGGAGCAATAAAAACATCTTGATCTAAGTAAATGGTAGTATCTGTAAATAGACACAATGTTATAAATCACTTGAATATTTTCAGGTCCCACATCACTATTTACTGTCATTTTCTTGCATTATTCATTTTTCCTTTCCTCAGTTGTGGGAAAAATGAGGGAACAACAAAGCTGTCAGAGAATGTGAATGAAGAGAGGTGATCAGCTTTCTCTAGTTTGTTCCTGCATAGAAATGAGTTTTAGGTAGGAGTATGGCCCTTTAATCTCAGTGCTAGTCCCCAGCTGCAGGCATTCCATAGGGTTCAGTGCTCACTTAGAGTTGTTGAACAACATCATATGTCTAAGTTCCAGTGAGCAATGATTTCCCCAGCTTTTTAATTGTTAACTTTGCAACAGCTTTGATTTCTTGAAAATGATGCTACTAAAAAAACATTGACACCTGTATGTAAGAAAATTCCTTCTCAGTGCCTATGCTTTGCAGTACTAGCAATTGTTGACATCTAAGGTGTCTTGGTTTTGTAACTGTTTCTAAAGGTTGAGGTTTTTTTAGGAATGTTTGTAGCAGTTTACTTCTGTGTATGTTTGACAACATGCATCTAAAATTCTTAACGTTTCTCTTTTCAGAAGTACTATGGAACCTCTGCAGTCTTGTAGGTTTGGAAGGATTAAATCCAAGTTTGGAAAGGCTTTTTCCATTCCAGATGATTTGCTGGCTTAAGCGCTTAATTAGGATGGCTTTTGAACAAGTTGGATTAAACATGGAATCAGTAAGTGTTTCAAACTTGTTTGATGTTTTCAGAAGATCGGGTATAGAAACCACTTTGTCTATTTTAGCTTGTGCTTAGCTATTCCATGAGAACACTTTAAGTATACACAACCCTTGTATGATTCTGTGTTGCTGAAAAAGTATGAAGTTTACTACTTGGGCTACTTGGACACTGAAGTATTGAGTAATATATATGTTAAAAATACCATGCAGTTCCTTCTAGCTCTAATAAAAAACTGTTTACTTTGTAAACGCTGTTTTTCATGTTGGTCATCTATGTGTGTTTTGAAGCTGAAGGAAAATTTTCAACTAATTTTTAACAGCAATGTTAATTCTTAAATAGTCTTACTGCTTTGCTCTCACCTTGGAGATATGAAAGGCCCTGTGAAACTGAGAAGGTGATGATAATTGTGCTATATTTACCTCTCCTGAAAGTGTTACAGAAAGCAAGATGGCTGTGTTCTTTACTGGGAAATAGAAGAATGTGCGTGCATAGCTCTCCTCTTGGAGGAAAGTGTATATAGAGTTTTCTTCACATGCTTAGAAGAGGATGAGATCTGCTACGTAGTGACTCCTTTGTCACTGAGACCTTTAGGAAGCTATTTTGGGTACAAGTATTGATCTCAATGCAGTAATCCCTGTGAACTATCAAAATACTTTAATGTTTTAACAATGGAGAAATCCTTAACAGCTATGTGTGGTACTTAGAAGGGCAGTTCTTACCCTGAGTTATTCTGGTAAACCTTTTATAAATCATGGGAATCTATGGAGAGCAATGTGTTTATATGATGTGAATTAAAATTAGCAATAAGAATCTGTATTTTAGGATTTTATTCAAACTTTGATCTGAGATTTCATGCAGTGTAACTTTGAAAATTCAGAGTATGAGAATATGCTGGACTACCATGGGTGTTGCTGTAGTCATTGTCAGCAACATCTTCCAACCTAAATGAATGGGGGGAACAAGTGTTTAATCTGTTTACCCCCATTCTTTACTTGTATCAAGCTTGTGATAATGCAATTACATTTAAAATGCCAGCTGTTCTGGACAACAGCTGAACACTGATGCAATAAGGGGGTATGACTAAGTAGTATTCTGCAGACTTGCTCTGCCAGTGCTTCAAGTCAACAAGAAGTTGTGTGAACTTGGTAGAGCAGTACTCAGCAGTAAGCTGACTTCATTTGCATACCTTGTGGCAAGCTTGCATGCAGTTTTCTGAAAATATTGTCCCAGCATATCTTGAATTACCAAAACTGAGCCATTAACATTTTGGTGCACCAAACCACTGTTGTTGAACAACCCCAAGGGCGTCTGAGCACCAAATATTTTTGAGGATCTGGATGCTAATCAATTTCTTGTCTGTGGTCAATCTCTAAACAAGTTTTGCCACTTGTTTATAATATGCTGCACTTATGTTGGTAATACAGCATCTAGTCTAGGCTCTTTTGCTGTTGTGGAAGTAGGTCCATAATTAACTAAGCCTTCCCTTGGCTAGTAGTATTTTTTTTCCAATGCAACATCACTTTGAGGTTATTGCCAACAGTGCTGCTTCTAACATCAGAATCTGGTGTGAATAGTGATGCTGTATTACTGCAGTACTGTTTGATCAGTAGCCTTCAAGAAAAAGTCACTGACTACCTGCTATTTGCTCAGGCATATAGGCAAACGTTAACATGCTAGTCACAAATGTGAGGTGTTTGTCTGAGGCATCAAAAATGCAGAATCAATAGGGTACTCTATTGAAAAAAAAAAGTGTTCAAACTTAGCAGCATATTAAACAAGAGAAAGTATGTTTCCTGGAATGGAAAAAACAGGTCTGAGTGGATTAATGACAAAGTCGCAACTCTGATGTGAGGATCTAGCATAGCATACGTGCAGTGCACATTTATTTTGTCAAAATTTATACATTCCAGTAAAGCCAGAGGGAGGAAAGACACTTAGAAACAAGCAGTGTGTTTGTGTGAAGTTTCTGAGATAACATGATCTGGGGATTCATACTGTGGAGCATAAATTTTTGTTTTTAATGGAACCTTCAAAATCTAAGAGTTGTGACCTTTGCTTAGTATATCAAAATGTTATTCAGCTGTGTGTTGTGAAACTCCCACAGCTGCACTACACTAATCACATGGGCAATATTGCCATGCCAGATGAGGGTTGTTCTGGTATTAATAACCTGGATTTTATCTAAGTTTTCCTTGTTGGGCAACCTTCAAACAGGGTGTTGAGTTTTCTTGAAGCTATGAGCCTTTAAAAACTAAGGTCTGAGTAGTAAATTAATATCTATAGTCATAAGTAAACACTGGCCAAGTTTTTGAAATTACCGTGGAGTGTTCTAGTTGTTTACTAACAACATAATCTGAGTTAGTCTTCCCATTATGATGTTTCTTCTTTGTACTGTTTTTGTTGCCTTTCCCTATGCTGAAATCTTTCCTACTTTCTGGGAGGTGGGGGGATGGTTTTGTTTGGTTTTTTCTTCTGTCTCATTTTGCAGTATTCTTAATACTCATTTGCAGTATTCTTTAATGGGATTAAAGTCTCATTTTATTTTATACGACTATGGTAAATTTTAGAGTAAACATTCCTATTGTTAAGTACAACAAAAGAAAGCACATTCAAATCCCTGTTGAAACAACGTAGAAGAAACATGAATTGCAGTAGAAACACTTTATGAAGCCAAGTGTGTTGAGGTGCTGTGGGCGGTTTTCTGTAGGTGAATGTATATGTTTATTTTTACGACAAAGTTTCATTTTTACATATTTATTTTCCCCCTTTTCTTTGCTCTTTAATTTTGCAGTTATATTTTAATGCTTATGTTAGGTTATAGTTATTTTTATTAAGACTGGTAGATACTGTTCCAGTGTTAGAAGAGCTCTTAATTAGAGTAAAGATACTTTGAGAGATATGTAATTACATAACTATGGGTTTTTTGTTATAGAGTGGCTTTTCTTGAAGCCCATTAAAGAGGTGCCTGACCCAATGCAGATTCTTTATTGTCTTAAAAATGGACAAATTAATGGTTTTGAAGATGCTTCCAACTCTTGAATCCTTCTGTGTTACCTGATCTATTGCTTTGAATTGAAATTTAATACAAAGGCTGTCTTGAACTTAAATGGCCTTAGCTAAATTGTAATGAAAGAACCAAATTTTGTGCCAGTTTGGGTATAGAGTGTGAGGAGTTCACTGCTAGAAATTTCAGTGTATGTAGATTCTATTCTAGCATGAAAGGAATAACTTTAAATATATTTAGCACAAGCATCATATGGAAGGATAAGGGAAAACTATTCCAATATGATATAAAAATCAGTTACCTAACAGCTGGCTTCTTTTTCTTTCCCATCTAGGTGCTTTGGTCCAGCAAGCCTTATGGCTCATCTCGGAGTATTGTAAGAAAAATTGGTACTAACCTCTCTCTCATACAGTGTCCAAGAGTTCAGTTTCAGGTAGGTGTTCTCAACAGTTTAGAGTATGTATTTCATTATACTAACGAAGGGATTTGCTCTTGCATCAAGAGATTTTAAGCAAATATGCAGTTCATTTAAATAAATGACTATAGAGGGTTTGTAAAAGCAGAATATGATAAACCAGGCACACAGGAGAATTAGCTTACTTCAGTTCTTCCCACTTCCAGTTCACGTTTTTTCCACATACAGATTCTTCAGCTTCTGTACTGCCTAAAACCTGAATCCATGTTGCTGTAACACATACAATGAAACTTGAAAAAAAAAATTCCGTAAGGAACTATGGAACCTCTAAAATGAGGCAATATGGTATTAGAAAGTTATTCTTGTAAAAAAAAAAATACGTTCATAAAAGTGAAAAGAGTTTGAAACTTATTTCTGTGAACAGTACTTACAAGCTAGGCTTAAGAGGCATGTAAAGATCAACAGCGTTACTTAAAAATATTTGGGAAAATAAATAAACTTTATCAGAAAGTAAAAAATTAGTAACAAGATAACATGAGTACCTTGTTTGCTTTTGGTTTAAATGCAAAGCTAACACTGTATGGTGAAAGGGGAACATCAATTCTGTGCAGCTTTCTGACTTCTTTGCTTTTAACTTCAACTGCATATAGTGGGAGGGTAAAGAGTGAGGGTAAAAGTTTAAGGAGGAGAAAACCCCTGTTCTTTATAACAAGTCTTTCAGGAACAGATGGGAAAATGGAAGCTGTTACACATAATCTCTGTGTGTGTTAGGGATAAGGGGTGGGTGTAGAATTGGAAAAATTTAGTGTTTGAAACTCAAGCTGAGAGAGGAATGTTTCTTGGGCTGAGCAAGGGTGGGGAACATAAAGATGAATGGTGGGAATCATCACCCACACTAACATGAGGTAATTTCCACATAGCTATTTTTTTCACTGTTTAAATTAATTTCTTTGTTTTACAGGAAATGTATGAACAATATGTAGACTTAAAATTATAGTAGCAAAATCACATAGTTCAGATTACCATGGGGAGCCTTTTGGGTGTGATAGTAAAAGCCACGCTGACATTTTGCCTCTGTTTAACTACATTGAGAAACGCAAAGTGCAGCCATCTCCCACTACTAGTGGCTTGGTGAAACTTAAAAAATAAGTATATACGTTGTGGGGGTAGGGATTTGTGCAGGTAAGAAGGGCAGCAAAATGACATGCTGGATTTAAATTTCTCAATATATGATCAATAATAGCTATGGCAGCAATGTGTGCCTCAGATTTGAAAGGAAGTGAAGTCCTCCCATAATGTGTCTAATTTTCTGTACTGTAAAGGCCATACAAGGGAAGATGATGCTTATTTGCAGATAGTTAGCCAAATACTACCTTCTCTTAATATAGTACATAAAAGAAGACGTTTCTGTTTTGTGTTCTTGCAAAGAGCTGTAAGATACATCTGGGTAATCTGTTACTGGATATTTTTAGTATTAAAAATATGTGTATGTCTTCGTCTGAATTCTGTGTTACAATAAATAAAATATTTATCTTTTTTCCTCTTAAAGAGACGTTCAGTCAGCTTTGCGTAGATTTTATGCATATTGAGTATAAACATTCCTCTTTCATCTAATAGAGATGAAAGGAAAGGATCCTAGAAATAGAAGTACAATTGTCAGTTGAGTGAATTAGAAATACAAATTTCAAAATACAATCCTTGAAACACATTAACATTTATATTGTTTTTGCAGGCTTTAAACAAATATATAAACTTCTGAACATGTAGAAGTGTGATGCTAACATCTGTTTTTTATGTCTTTATCTCAGCACTAAGATTCTATAGTGAAGTTCAATACTGGTCTCGACTGTTTTTATGCTGTTGCAACTGACGCTTTCCTATAGCTGTCTCTTCCTCTTTCTTTCTTGCCAGCATTAGCTATATTATGAAAGGACCATGTACAACCTTGCTGTAAGTCATTTTATTTAAAAAACAAAGCAAATCTTACTTGCCTCATCTGAGGATGCATGTATATAATCAGTGTTTCTGACTTTATCTAAGAGCAACAAACTTTCCACAGATCATTTCATTATCTTATTATACATAGATAAGAGATATTAAAAAATCTGTTATATTCATTCTTTATTCTCTTCTAGCATGCTTTATTTCAGCTAGTGTGGAAAAAAGAGTAGTAGCTTAACATTTTAATTTTTGAGGTCTACTGACTGTTGTAGTATCTATATGGATCTCGCCATAGTCAACACCTAAATTAATTGCTAAATGCTGCTTATGTATTCAGTAAGTGATGGCAGAGCTTACCTTATATACTGTATATGGCATGAACATATGAAAATGGTTCATATAGTTCTTTTGTATGTCATATTTTTTAGGTTTATCTGTAATTTTTCAGAGAAAATAAAGTTAAACTTACCAATGTAGCCTAGGTTGATTCAACCTAACCTACAATACTGTCTTTCAAGGTAGTATCCTCCAGCATCTCTGTTCTAGTCCTGTGCTTCTCCTGTTTGTCAGATGGAAACCTGGCAACTCGATAGCAGTCTTCTAAGGAATTGGTGTGCATGTAGGAAACATCAGAATTTACTGGGATAATTGGAAAAATCATTACAAGTTTGTCTTACTTGAAGAAGTATTTCCAAATGTTTAGTGTCCAACTGTATTAGTAATTTGAAATTAGTTTTTATTCTATCCTTAAATGTATATATAAAGGAAAATTTGCTCTACTTTGCATTTCCTGGAGTGAACAAAAAGTAGAGATCCTGCTTTGACATCCTGTTAAGCAGTGTTTCTCTAGTGTAGTGGATATCATGTTTGCCTGACATATGAAAGGTCCCTAGTTTGAAACCAGGCAGAAACACGGGGCAAGACTGACTCTTTGGGTGTTGGATTTCTTTATGGGTCCCTTCCAACTCAAGATACGATTCTATGGCATCAGCCAAAATCGTACTGTATGTGTAGTCTTTTCTTCAGAAATTCATGGATTAATGGGTCTGAAACCCATAGGTGTGCATGTGTGTGTTTGCAGAACAGAGGCACGCTAAAATAGGCAAAAAAGCCTCTGAAGGAAGAAGTGGGGGAAGCAACTACATAGTTTCCAGAGAAGGAAAAGCAGGCTGCTTTCACTGCTGTCCAGTAGAACTGGGCCTGTTTTCAGCTCTGTTCTCCATTTAGGTGCTGGCAGAGCAGTTATCCAGGTTTTCTTCAGCTGAAATTGACTGGAGGAATAGGGTAGTCACAGAGTTGTTTAAGCATCATTCTACAGACAGGCAAAGATTTTAAGAGTTTGGTGTTGGCTTTTAACCTTTAAATTAAAGTAAAAGCTAGCATTAACTTGAAATTCCAAATCTGCTGCTGTGGAAGGCCTTGTTGTTTTTAGGGATAGAGAAAAGAAACATCTGTATATGGGGTAACAAAAAGATTCTATTTACATATAAATACTAATAAAAAAGTAAGAAGAAACTTGCATCACAATATAACAGAAGGCTTGCTACTAAATATTGGATTGGAACTTACTTGTCCCACAATGCAGGAAACCTGGCAGTGGTAAATACATCCTTATTGTTGATTTATAAATTAATTTTCTTTTATGCAGTTATGTGTAGTGCCTTTATTTAAATGTGGCTTCAATCTTTTCATGGTAATAGTTCCTCATGTGGCCATCAGGAAAATCTGTATCATCTACAAGAAGTAGCTAATGTACTACAGATTTTTTTTTAATTGCCATTAATATTAATACAGATGCTGTGGTCATGAAGATGACATTTTAAAAAAGAAAAAATCTGAGAAAACCTCAAACAATGGAAATCCTAACATGCGATAGAGTATTCTCTAGACTGTTTTAAAGAGAGGCAGACTGTGATGGTATTAGGCACAACTGTTAATGTGATAAACATATTACCATCTGTGCTGATGCTACCTGGAAAAAACCCTGTTGTTTCCAAATGATCTGATGGTGCCAATACGCACTCCTGGGAGCTGTAGTAGAGGCTCACATACAAGTTGCAAGAGTGTGAGGTGAAGATGACTATCTCAATTTCCAAAGCTGTTTGTAACAACTCCTGGGGAAAAAACAACCCCACACCCACAACTCTGGATTGGTGTATCAAAGGCTACAACTAAAATATTTGTGGATGTTCTTTGGAAATGGTTTCACCTCATCCAGACTGCAGTCCTACTGTGATAGGTCTGCTACAAATTCAGGTTAATGCTAACATTTCATAGTTGCTACTACCTAACAGTTTCCTCTGACAGATGTGAGTTGCCTTGAAAATTGACAGAAGGGCTAACAGGCTGGATCCAGACTGTCTTCACAAACTGTTATATACTACCACCGTGTTTGTCAGTATTAGCTAGCTTCTGGGCCACTACCAGCAGCAGGCAGCACTTAAACAGCTGCAGTGGCTCGTGCAAATTTGGTCTGTGGATTGTACGTAATACAAGCAAAAGAGGTGGCATAGTTGCACTGGAGATAAGTAACTCAAGGTGACAGACTGAGTAGAAGAAATTGCCAGAATATATTTCAGTAGCTTTTACGTGCTAAAGAGACTGAGCCCAGGCTGACACTGAGTCCGGTGTCTTGAGTATACATGCTCTTGTCTAACCTGGAGAAGCGCCCAGTATTTCAAAGCAGGTTTGAAATAATTTTGTATGGTTGGGGCTATGGAGCATGTATTGATGGTCCAAACAATTTTTCAAATCTCCATTCAGGTCAATTAACTGTAAATCAAAGACACATTCCAGCCTCTGGAGCTCTGCTCACCTTTGGCTTCAAACAGCTATGAAGCTAATGGCAGAACCATGCTGGAAAACGGTCAACTTGTTTGGCATGCTGTAAATAAGATTGCTAGCAAATGATGTGTTCTGTTACAATTGCATCCTACCTCTCACTCTAAGTCTTTGTGAATATTGAGCTAGTAGAGATAGCTTTTTGTCATATTTTTTTCCCCGTGTGTAATGTACACACGTTTATTCTTATACAGAAATTCTGGCAATTGTAGGGGAAGAGAAACACACTTAACAGAATTTCACTTTCAAAATAATACAAAATCAGAGCAAAAGACTTGTGAAGTACTAGTAGACTTAATGTCTTTTTTTAATTATTGGTCATGCATATAATTTAAGAACATATTATTTGAGTTAATATAGCAAATTGCTTGAGAATGTTGATGTTTGTTTTTCTTTAAGGTAACGATTTGCATTGGTGTTCGCTACTGTCATGTGATAGTATATGTAATTAGCTGTGAGCCTCTGTAAAGTGTTCAGCAGACTAGATTGAATAGTTTGAAGTCAGTGTAATTGTTCTGGACTAAGCCCAGACCAGAAATAAGTGTGTTGAGTCTACAGATGCGTTTCATGCATGTATGTGTTAATAGTTACATGTAACCTCACTAAAAGTGTTGGATAAAATAACTGTGACTTGAGCTGGGAATAGTGACTTTAAAACCTTTAATCTTGTCTTTAAAATTTAGCTTACTTCTCATGCCACAGAAGGAAACCATCCTAATCAACTTAGAGAAGATGCAGTGGCGTCCTTTGCAGACGTGGGATGGGTTGCTCAAGAAGAAGGTGAAGTCTCTACAAGGCTCAGGTATGCTCCTCAAGTCTCTTTGAACTTCTGAACTGAGAGGAAGAAACCTAGCCTCTTTCCAGTTGGCACCTACTGTGCGTTGCTATTAATGGAGAGCACTTGAATACTGGGGGAAGAGAGAGGGAAGAGTGACAGAAAAGGCAGGATCTTGAAAAGCAGTAGTAGGTGTTAGACTAACAAGATTTTGGATAAAAGACAGGTTTGAGAACATATACAGGGAAGACTGGTTTATTTGCTTATTTATTACAAAGAATTGTATGTGACAGTTTCAGGCGACCTTGTCCCCACAGAAATGTCTGCTGTGGTATGGAACAATCGATAACACTGATTCTCCAGTTCTCCTGAGATTTTCATTAATATGGGGTGGTGTACTGTACAGCTTCCTAATTAGCAGCAATGGTCATGCTGACAATCCAATAATTGGCATTCCTGCTAAAGGCAGTTACAAACTTATGGCTTATATTTGGTCTTTAATCTTCATAACAAAAACTGGCAGGGAAGCCTGTGAGCAACTCTGTCCAGAATGATGGGATTGATACTGTTGTGTTGGACCAAGAGTACTGCACAGCACTGTAACTGCAGGAAACAGGTTGGCTGAAGTGATGAAGTTCTCTACTCCAACTTACCCAAATTGCTGCTCAAAATAGCCAGAAACAAAGGTACGGTTCTGTAGCACAGAGAAAGTTTTTCTTCTAAACAAACTGATCTTCCAGAGAAAGGCGCAGATTGTTGGCTTCAGAGATTACTGGAGGATACTGTTCTTAATTCGAAAGCACAAAATAGGTTAGTAATGACCTAGATACCCTCCAACATGACTTGTCACAGTGAAGCTTTGCATAACAAACATTCTGGCACTGCCACATTAATTTCACAAACTCAGAGGGGAGTCACAGAGATCGTGACTTGTTGGGAAAATACTATTGGTAAAGTCTGTTTGATGTAAAGAAATTAGCTGGCCAATACTACTTTTGTTTGCACAGAAACATTTTGTTTAAGGATTGAACTGTAAAGCTATTGCGTATAATGAAGGCAACAGAGAGAGTAGCTCTCTGTTGCTCCAAAGAACCTGTTATGAAAGATGTAGGACTTGTGTATTTGCTGAGACGTCTGCATGTGAAGGGGGGAAGGGGGACAGATGGATGTGGGATGGGACTAAAATAATCCTGCAGATACATGGTGACCTTAAGGCAAACAGCTTATAGTGGAGCATGGTAAGTGAATTACTTAGCAAATATGAGTATTTCAGTGTGCACTGTTTTATTACACTGTGCATGGTATTACGTAGTGGAGCTAGTATGCATTAGGTGTTTTCCAGATATTTGAAATTCTCTGTTTTGACAAGATCACATAGGTGTTACTGTTAAATGTATATTCACTGTATAATTCAGTAAACAGTCTTGCATTTTTTTTCTGCGAATGTGGTTTTATAGAGGAAGCAACTAAATGACAAGCCATTTGATCCTTACCCCTAGTCAGAGCCATAGGGGTCTGTCTAGAGCAGTAGGGTGGTCACACCAGAGAGCTCAGGTATATTTTTCCAAAACGTTAGATTCCAATCAAGGCATTTCCTTAAAACATCAGTACTACTCTGAGCAGAAAATACTCTTTGTTGTTTAGCTATTCTGTTCCTTTAAAGAGTTTCTAGAAGGCAGGTTTTAAAGAGTGAAGTGGCCGCTGGTGCCTTCTACCTTACTTATTTAGGGAGAGCAGGGAGATGGCTGCCATAGGAAGCATCCTGTTCTTTCCTCAGCTTTGGTTGCTCTCTGTTCCTACCTAGATAACAATACCTGAATTTTAACATCCTTGATAATATTACATTCTGCTTGATCAAATTTCTGCAAGTTGTGCTGATGTGTTCTGTCAGTGTCACGGGAGACTCAAATGTGTATCTGATCCTGGATTGAGGTGATCAGCACTGGGCTTGTTGTAGCCTCAAATCTTGGCTCTTGCTCTGAGTCTAGTACGACTGCAGATCTGACATGGTGCACATCCAGAGTACTGAACCCGTGCATCCAGAGCGATGGGGCTCTGAAGCTGTGTTAGTCTGGAGCCACTCTACACATTTTGGGAAGTTGTATCACTAGCCACAGTTCTTAAATGTTTGAATAAATAATGGAATCCTGATGTGCCTGAGAAGTTTTGGGATTGAAGTTAAGGAAGATGGAGGAGGTAAGTATGTGGTCATATATTGCAGTTATGATGTTTGTGATAATCTGTTGTCATTAATACTTGTCAGTATTCTACTTACAGAATCATAAAATAGTTTGGGTTGGAAGGGACCTTTAAGTCATTTAGTCCAACCCCCCTTGCAATGAGCAGGGGCATCTTCAACTAGATCAGGTTGCTTAGGTACTTGAGATAAAGTGTTTAAGAATGTTGGTGTCTTCAGTGAATATAACCTTTTGTAAGTGCTTATTTGAAGATGCTCAGTAATGCCTCAGCATTTAACATAGCTTGAGCTTTGGTGGGTAATAAAGGAGGGCGACAGAGTTGCGTTTTCTTGCTCCTGTGAGAAAGAATACAGAAGTTTGTGGAGTCTTTGTGAAGTTTTCTTCTCTGTAGTTTTATTTATTGTGTTAGAAAACTAGATAGAAGACCCTTTCCATTTACTAATAGGCAGACTTTGCGTCACTAAGCTGTTTCACATACTTCATACTCTCAACGCTGCTAAAATGGAGAACTGTCCCTTCAGAAGTCCAAAAAGTACAAAAATATGCTGTGGAACTGAGAAACTCTTCCTTCTACTTCAAAGGAATTAACTGCATGTGACTATTAGCAGCCCATGGGGGGAAAATAGTAGCATTTGATAAAATCTAAATCTTAATTCCAACAAAAAATACAGTAGGTATGAGGCAGACAAATAGATTGGGAGTGAGAGGGAATGTATTCCCTTTTTCTCCTGAAATCAAGGATTCCAGAAAAAGCTGGCTATGGGAAGAGAAAAAATATAGCTAGTGATGCAAACAGAAAGGATATGAAACTCTTATTTACTTTAAGCTATATAATGTCTTGGTGGAAGTGATTTGTGTAAAGACAATTTTGAAGTCAGGCCTTTAACTTGTATTCCTGGTTTGTAGTAATGTTGCTTTAGTTTTTACCTATTGCAAAGCCTTTAGAAAAAGCAATATTACGATATTTTTGTTACAGGTCTGAAGTTTGGTCAAAAACAGCCCAGCCTTTTTCAGGTGAACTACATCATTCTGGAAAGTCCCCGTGCAGACAAATGCTGTCACCAAACCCATTGGTAGAAGAACCAGTGTCCAGGAGCACAGTGACTGCAAATGAAGAAGCTCTGCAGAAGATCAGTGCTCTCGAAAATGAACTAGCCACTTTAAGAGCACAAATAGCCAAAATTGTCATCTTGCAAGAACAACAGAACCTGACAGCAGGTATTAAACTTGCTTTACTTCTAGCAAAAACTAGTTAATGAATTTCTCCCTTCTGTAATTAATAATGTTCTAAACTGTTTTTGTGAGATACTGCAACACTAAACTTCTCCATATTGTTGTGGTTAGTTTGGTAGACAGACATAGCATACTAACAAAGGGATACGTGATAGGTCTTGAAGACAAGAGACCTGCCAGATTTTCTGTATTTTCTAGTATTCCAGAAGTTTGTCATGTTTCTGTGGAAATCTGCCAGAATTCTGAATCTAAGGATGAGTAAAGAAAGTATTAAACAGGTTTCACATCAAAGCTCATGAAAAACATGATGGCTTAAACCAACTAGAAGAATGGAACTTAATTACTAACACTTAAGTCCTCCCATCCAGTAATTAAATAGGCTCTGATATCATGAAATAATCGTACAAGATGCTGGTTACACTTTTGGAATATGTATCAGACATCTCATGTTTATGAAATAACCTGAAGGGAGTGTAACTGCTTACTGGAATCATCTCTGGGATCAGATACACTGTCCAGATGGAACCAAAAGTGGTGCACTGTTTTCTGGTGGTAAACAGAATAATTCTTTGTTTTCTGACTTTCTCCTTTCCATCACCTTTGACTGCCTTCCAGTTCTAAATCTACCATCTCCAAAGATTAGTGGGAGATGGCTCTTGTCGACTGCAGATGACAACCATTGGTTTTCACCCTTTCCCAAGGTCACTTAGCAAGTACAGTTTTGCTTATGTTTACGTATAAAACCATATCCTGATCTTCAGATGCTTTTCTTTAGTTTTTGTCGGTGAACTGATAGCAGTTACTTTATTTTCCGTAACTGTTTGTGTTCAAAAACTATGAAATAGATCACATGGCTTCTTTCCTGATTTATAATTCTTGTGTGATTTTTGTGAAGTCACTAATGACTTTGTTTTTCATCATTTTTCCCTTTACCTTTATTTATTTGGAAAATTAATTTGTTGCTTGATTTTCTCATCTTTACCGCCCTCTTGTGGTAGAATGTGGTAATGACACCGCGTGTATGCCTGCATGTACACATGCATATATTACCTATAGACGTATGTTTATACACTTTATACTCTAAGCCTCAAAACTCTGGTTTGATCTGGTTCTGGTGGTTTCTTTAAAGGTGCATTTGAGCAGGGGTTTCTTCATTTGTCGAATTATTGCTGCTATTATAACATCAGTTTTTACCTAAAGAGTACAAGGAACTTGAAATCAAGATTATTGTGAGAATATCTGTCTTCAGACAGATGAATTAGCCGGCCTAAAAATCCTTAACACCAGAGAGCTGGAATAAGCTCTAATTTAGGCCGTATTTGAGTGCTGAAACTTACACTTAAAAATCTTGTATGGAAATTTCTTATTTGTGATAAGTAGGAAGAAACACCGTTCACATGGCACGTTTGCCTCTCAGAAGAAAGTGAAATACTGGTAACATTAGGAAGAGAAGATAACTAAAAGACATGATGACATCTGTCCCATTGCAGTAAAGACGTGAATGCACCTAGAATATGAACTGGAAAAACTCTTCTCGCTGTTTGAGAAGGATTTTTATGTGGCTTTTCAGTTGAGTCTACGTAGGCGGTTTAGGAATGAAGAAGTTAATGTGATCATGTAAAGCAGGCAGAGGGGAGGAAATTGAAGCTATCATAGCCATATTCTTACCTGAGCATTTGTGAGATATAAAGCAGATTTACAAGTAAACTGATGTGTAATGCATGTTTTATTTGTAGTTGGGTCAAGTCCAGTTGCTTCAGCTGCCGTCCCTATTGCACCTCCACCGCCGCCACCACCACCTCCTCTGCCACCCCTCCCTCCCCCAGGCCTACAGCAGAGTATGTCTGCAATTGAGCTCATTAAAGAAAGGAAAAACAAAAAAATGAACTCTGGCCAGAATCTGACAGAAAATGGGCCAAAGAAGTCTGAAATACCAAACATGCTAGAAATCCTCAAAGACATGAACAGTGTGAAACTACGCTCAGTGAAAAGGTAATAAATATAAATAAATATCAGTGTATTAACATTTGCATTAATGATTTGTTTTTATGACTCAGAACTATTTTAGGGTGAGATGGATGCTGGTGCAGCACCTGACAAATGCAAAAGCATTCACAACTTCTGAAGCCTTGTTTTGGACTGTGTTAATGCTTCTCATTTTCTTTTCTAGATCAGCAGAAGGTACAAAAGCTAAAGTGGCTGACCCTACAGATCCTGCAACATTAATAGCAGAAGCACTCAAAAAGAAATTTGCTTATCGATACCGAGATGATAGCCAAAGTGAAACAGAAAAAGTGATTCCAAAGACTGAAACAAAGACTGAGGTGGTGCTGGTGAGTATTGTAATTGTGGACACATACTCAACCTAAATAATAGTTGTCGTGAAAGCCTGCATGTGTCTTTCTGCCAGCATATGCAAATACCTACAAGTTAGCATCCCTGTCCACCAAACCCTATGATATGCCATGATTTGTGGGTATCATATGTTTTTAGCATCAAGTCTTAAGATTGTGTGCTCTTTTGGCCCTAGGTTTAAAAAGACCTGTCGTGTATTTTCTAAACAAAAAATCTTTTCTGTTGCCATGAGCATGCATTGTTCTCTAAACTCAGTTCTTAAGGGCTCACAGCAGATTAAAATCTGAACTGAGTTCCCTGTTACTACCGACCTTACCCATTCAGATAGCGCTTGTGAAATTTTGAAGCAAGATCCTGAAACACATCAGCCATTCTAATGAATGCAAAAAGTAAACTGTTCAGAATGCCTGCTGGATCTTGGCATAGGGAGCTGCTTCTAATAATTGAAAATGCTGAGTAAATAAAAGCAGTTTCTTTATAGTGAAATTATGAAATTGTATTTAAAATTTATGTCATGGTACAATTTAATGGCTTCTGTTTATTTCAGATTTATTTGAAACTGAAGTATAGGGGGGTTTAAGTAGTGAATGTTCAAGATGCAGAAGCTTCTAACAATATACACTTTCTTAAAAAGTGGTAGTTCAGATCAGTCCTTGAATCCTTGGTGCTGTAGAACCAGAGAAGAAGAGTGAAGTTACTTTTTCCTTTGTGCATTTGGAAAAATGCATGTAAAACTCCAAAAGCTGGCTGCACTCTGAATTAAGTTCTGAGGAAAATAAGCTTCCCAAGCCACAAGTCTGTGTACTTCAGCTTATTAGTGTTGACTTAATTGCCTTCTGGTTTAAGTTTTTTAGGTATATTCCTGTAACATTGAGGCTGTTCTTCATAACTAAAAGGCTAGATACTCCCCAAGAATCAATCACTTCTGTGCAAGCATTGCTGGGGCTTTAAGGGAAAGAACATGAGCTGGCAATGTTTTATTCACGCATGGGTTTTCCATGACTTTCCAATCTTAAAATTTACAGTCCATCTTTTGAGATTAAAGATCGTCAAGTCCTCAAAAAGCTAAGAAAATTGAAGGTTTTGATTTGTTGACCGATGGAATGTTGATCTGTAATGAGCTAATATCTGTTATCAGTTATGTTTCATTATGTAACTTTTTTGCTAGATCAGTCCTCGTATGATATCCTTGTATGATACAGTTTTTAAAAGGACTTGCACAAAAATGCAGGAAAAAGTTAAACTGCTGCTAGAGCAACTGGTTGTCAGCCTCTGAAGGTAATTGCATCTATCTTATTTTGCTGTGGCAGAGTGAACTATCTCTAGTCAGAGCTGCTCCAGCAGATGGTTACCTGCCTCATCTGAGCAATTTCAGCCGATTGCTGACACAACTTTCCCTTCACTTTGTGGCTATGAAGTGGGTAGAGCCACACGCAGAGAAGCAGGTTGATAAAGGAATTCATCTCCGCCCAAGTTCTAGTTTTACTTACTACTTGGATGGATAATAGTTCAACCAGGTTTCTGTTGAAAGCAATCTGAACATGTTTCTGGTTTCCTTCTCAGTTTGGACCGCACATGCTGAAGTCGACAGGAAAAATGAAGACTTTAATTGAAAAATCTTAATACATTAAGATCACTATGTGAAAGATGTAAGCTGGTTTGTCTGAAGTCTTTTATATTGCAGATAGCACTAGTGCCGAGTGGTCTCTTACAACTCAGAAAAAACCTAATGTGAAATGTACAATTGGGACACTAAATATGTATGTGATTTATCAGGGGCTGTAAATTTGACCGTTATACTCAGGTATTAATTTTGTATTCAGACCTGGCTTTCTTCTCAGACTGACGGGGTGGTTTTAGTTTATTAACACTAAGTTATATGTACACAACATCCTTTGTGCATAACTGATCCCTTAAAAATTTATGTACGTGTTAATAATGATAGTGATACACCTTTAAGTTAATACCAGTTATTTGAGCTCTAACTATAACTTGCACTACAATTTTTTTGTACAATTAATTTGATACTGAATTTTTCATGTGAAAGTCTTTCTTTTAAAATTAACAAATTTTTAGCCCAAAGAAAACCTGAATGCATTCTGCTTCCTCCTGAAAGAAAGTGAAAACTTAAATCTGCTGCAAAGGTCACCTGGTATGAGGTATTTTAAGTAGTAGCACATCTTTGTGCAGAGTTGGTTGGTTGGGGTTTTTGTGTTGTGTTTTCATTTGGGTTTTTCTTTTTTTGTTTAAATGAGCTTGGAAGGTTAAGAGAGGAAAATCTACTTGTATCATCTTGTGACTAATGTAAAGAGTGCATGACAAGTGAGTAAATCATGCTGTGGGAGCCTCTGTGAATAGGTAGTCCAGTGACTTTGAGATAACCAGTAGATAGCAGCAGAGTCAAATAATTAATGTCAGAGTAAGTGTTAACTAGTGTAGAAGCGATGCAGGTAGGAAAAAAAAAGGTACAAAGTACTGTGAGTGCAAATTGCCAAAAGTATATTGCTCATCAGCTGTGCTAAGGGATGCTCACAGACACCTTTTTATCCCCAGCTGCCTTGGGTCCCCGGGTAGGTTTCTAGCAGCTGGGGACTGCACGAGCCCTTGTGGCCCCGTTTGCAGGGGCGACGGTCACGAGCGGTTCCACACAACCTGTCTGCCGGGGAGGCCCTTCTGGCGACTCCCCGTAGCAGCCATTTGCTGCCAGACCTGTACATCCCTGTCTGCTCGTGCATCAGCCGCCTGAGCTCATGTCTCCAGCCACAGTTGTATAAAAGCCCCAAGTTAAAAATAATTCAGGTTTAGGCACAGAAAGCCCCACCCTGGCTGCACACTCGAATGAAGCCAAGGTTTGCTCTGACTGCAGGTGAGGGTGGAAAAAGCCGAGTCCGGCTACTTCAGTGTTTTACGCTGACCTGGCTGCTTAGCCTCTAGCGAGACCCGGAGCAAGTACAAGCACCTCTTGGAGCTTCTGTTTTCTAGGGAAAGAAAAAGGCAGCACTTCTTAAACAAAGATAGCTGAGTGGCTGTGACAAGGTTACCGAAGGTGACCGAAGCTTTGCTGCTTATGACTGGAATGTAGAGCGTACAATTGAGGAGGATGGTTTCTGGTGTGGAACTTGAAAAGGTGTTGATATGTACACAGCTAACTTCATTCCAAAGTGCTCTGCTATCAGACTTACTGATAGGCCATTAAATCTTTGGCGGGTTTTTTTAAATGCCTTTAAAAGACCTTTTTGAAAGTTAATTTCGGTTTCAAGTTTTATATTTAATGCTTTATTGCCACTATATAAAATTAAAGGCTGTTTAAAAATAAACATTGTGTATGTGATCTGTGGTACCCTCCACGACAGCAGCGACAGTAGTGTGGTTTACATTCTGTGACAGTGACTATAGATCAGTGTAGTGACAACTTGCGTCTCCTTCAGCTTACCTTGCTGCGCAGCAGGAGTAACAGGAGAATTAGTCATAGAACAGCACAACGCTGTTAATTCAGTTACATTCGGATTAAAAAAGCCCATCAGGAACCAGTGAGAAGTTTATGCCTCACCACAAATGTAACAGGAAGGTAATCTGACAGCCTCTCTGTCCCCTGGTACTCCGGGTTCCCCTGATGGGCCCTTGGTGTGGCACAACCACCGCAGCTTCAGAACAGCTGGCCCAAAAAACCCTCTGCTCTTTCTCTTCTTTCAGAGACAAAGCCTCTGTTGAAAGCGTTTCAGCTTACGTTACTGTCCATGTCAGGAGTTCAAAGGAAGTAACTCAGTGCAATTATATCGTTAACTTGTAAACTTGAGGGTATCGCTTGACCTATTAAACTAGGCGAAAGCATGAGAAACCCCCACACCAAACATGGTCCGTTTGAACTGCGTATGAGAGGTGCAGACATCCATCACACCAGAAATATAAAAACATGTGGCAAGCCTTATTAGTGACGCAAAATGATGGCAAAAGGAATGTCATCTGCACAAGGAAATGGAATCACAAAGCTGCCATCTAATAATTAATTTCGTACTTCTCTGTACCTTCATTCGTATCTTTCTGCTTGAAGTCTTTCACCCACACAGCGCTACCAACCATGGAAAACCACCTGGGGCAGAAGTACTCAAACTACGGACACGGACGTGCACTGGGCACAGACCTGGGGATGGCTTCTATCTGTCGGTGTGTGTGAGTGAGTAGTGCAGCCCGCTGGGACCAGAGCTGTGGCTTTTCAAAAAAATGCTGGTGAGGACCTGGCCTCCATGCTGTAACACATTTCTGGACTCAGGCGGGCTGGCTGGCAGCAGCTGTAGCACATCAGACACGCTGCTGTGCTGGTGTGCCTGCGCTCCCAGCTCTCACATGAAACTTTTCAGCTGTAGGAGTGCTCAAGCTCAGTGCAGATTGGCAGAAGGCATTTCTAGATAGCATGTTCAAGAACAGGCTGTTGGTTTTTTTTTTTTAATTCAGTCAAATATCAGAAGCTTCCACATACTCTAATAGATGGGATTAGAATAGTCTTTTCTAAATCCAGTCTAGCAGGAAAAGACAGAAGCCCATTTCCAGGAAGGGTGGCTTCAAACAAAACTACTAGTGTTTTACTCTGGCGCTTTGATGAGCTGCACTGGTTCCTATCAGAGCAGATGACATCAAGATTGCAGCACGTTAAAGTATCACAGGCTGCTTATAAATATTATATTGGAATATTGCTATATACATATTTTTAAATTCATTAATTTTTATTGAAATTACCTATTAAAATATGCTAATAAATAGCCTGTAACAAGTAGCAGAATTTGTATTGCTGTTGAGGCCCTGTCTTTAAACCAAGTCACATTTTTTAAAAAATGTGAGTCACAGAAGACATCATTAGATACTGATTTTAGTGGTTGTTTTGCAAATAGCTGCAGGCTTGGCATATGTTTTATTCAAAAATTAGGATGAATCAGTACTTTTCCACACTTAACCCTACAAATCCGTACAGGCTGCAAGGAAGCTTAGCTGCAGCCTCTGTAGCAAGGTACAGCCCTTACCTTGGTGTTCCGACAGCTCCAACCACCACCGGCGCTGGCATGTATCACCCTGGCGGAGACAACCTGTTGGAATAAGGCTTTTCCGTTACTGCAAATTATAACCAAGGCTCGTTACCCCATCGGATCCTTCTCTGTTGAAGTCAGACAACAGCAAGAACTTGCACTGACAGCAAAGGAAGGAAGTTCACACAGGTTCAAAAAAATGGTTTAATTATAAATTTATTTCTTTAAACATGGCCACTTTGAGATTAATGATACTACTCCAGGGAACATGAAAGAATAGTAAACAACTTATTTTTAGAAGGGAAACAATTGGGGAAGTCAGGATTTGCTTTTCAAAACAGTAAAAGGCCAAGCTCCGAGAGGCGATAAATTTTGGCATATGAGGACTAGTGTTTTCAAATCCAGAAGTTGGCTTAGTTTTACAGTGGAAGCTGACTGCAACCTTAGCTACCTTCCCATAATGCTGGACTCAGTCATAACTTAAATGTACAGGAGCATGATGTGAAAAGATTTTTTTTTTTATTAATTAAAAGTTAACAGCAACAGGCACATATTAAAATGAATATGGCAAAGCCTTTACAAATGGCTTTACGCTGAAGCTCTCTCCCAAAAATGGCTGTTGCAACAAACTGTAAACAGAATTAATAAACAGTCTTTTACAATAATAACAGGGAAATACAAATGAACTAAAAGAAAGCACCAGTTTCTCAAACTAGATTACAGTTGTGCTTACTGTACTTAAAACAATGTAAAACAAATTACAAAAATGGAATGTTTTAAGTTTAAAATTAGTCCTTTAATTTTGTCCTAAAAAACATTTTCTCCTTTTCCCATCAAATACCCATCAGTGGGTAATGTTTCAGTAGAGGGAGGAATACGTAAACAATGCACTTTTTTTTTATTATTATTTTTCAAATCAAAAACAAATTTGGTCACTTAGCTTTGTGCATAGTTTAAGGCATCTGTAGCAATTTGTTACAGTTTCCTCCCCAGTGTGGCTGTTCATGAAATTGTCACATTCTAAAAGAATAAATTAAAAAAAAAAAAAAAAAGAAAGTTGCCGTTCAAACCCTTCCCTGTACCCTCCCGCCCTCCCCCATCCCAAACATACTCACACACCCACACATACACACACGCTGCAGCGAAAGGGGCATTTGTACCCTTGTTCTGAAGGACACGCTTCCCATCCCACTTTATTTCAGATTGGCAAATACCCTGAGCTGATTATGGTGTTTAGACATTCCACCTTTTTCTTGCATGTGCAGTTCAAGTGTACAATAGTGAAAACAACATGCGATGTTTCCACTGCAGAATCGCAATGCAGTTCGGACGCTTCCCCCCCACCCCCACCCCTTCCCTTCCCAAATTCGGAAGTGTTTTCCGCCATTAAAAAATTGCATTCCCATATAGCACTGGAGTAAAGCTTGGCTGTGCTCTATGATGAATGCTCAGTTCCCAGTGCACAAACAAAATTATGGCAAATGGGAGGCTTTTCTGGCATCCAAAGAAACAAGAGCTGCAGTCTCAGATTTGATCTTTTTCTTTTAAAAAAGCAAAAAACCAAGTTAGTGGTTCCTTCACAGCCATGCGCAAAGGTTAAGTCTAGAACCGAGTTTCAGAGTACATTTGTAAACATCAAGTCTTGCCAGAGGCAGCAGAGGATGGGCACTTCACATTTCCGTATTAAAACAGGGACTGAGTGGAAGGTATGCTTTGAACACATTTATGCAAGTCTTGCTGAATTCCAAGAAAGTGGAACAATCCACCTCAAGTCTTAGATTTGAAGACCATATTCCAAATTCCACCAAGAAACCAAAGCCACATGGCACGCTGAAGCTTTCGCACTGTTCCTCCAAGGCTCAGTCACTGCTGTGCTTTGCATATTCAAGGTTCCGAACGAAAACCAACTGAGGCGTATGCATATTGCTCTATGTTCAGATCTTGCAGTTAAAAAAAAATCTGGTTCAAATGGTCTGTGTCAAAGGAAAACTTGGAAATAAATAATGCTGGCATCATTTTACCGTTTTACCAAAACCTTGGGCTGGCAAGTGTCTCCTTTAATCCAACCGTGCAGATACCAAGAGAAGAGGCAGTTTTGTCATGAAGACTGAGGTCAGGACAATCGAGGTTCCTGAGGTAATATGTCTGAGTCCATTTCCTCAAAAGCGGGGTCGATGTCGTCACCACTGCCAGACTGTTCCCTCTGCACCCCCTTCCAGCTAGCCTTGTTCAGTCCCAGGTGGCCAAGCATTGTCTGCGACAGCCTGGTGTTTGAAAACCGGGCCCATTCCCCAAACAGAGGTTCCACTAAGTAGGTCATAAAACCTTCAAAAAAAGGCAAACAAACATCCAGGTGAAAAAAAATAAAAAAAATTCAAATGGGGCCACATACCCCCCCCCGATCCTCCAGTATTTAAAAAAAAAATTAGTAGCAAAAAATAAACTGCGTTAGACCACTCTTCTCCAACATGCACTTAAAAATTCATTTCAGTATTTAGGGCACCTTTGCAAAATAATCTCTCAAAATGTAAAAGATTTTACTAGTCACTCAAAAGAACAGCATTATATTGGATAATAAATTAACCTGTCTTTCACAACAATGACCAAATAAAGGAAAATACTGGAGAACATGGGGTGGGGGGAGAATCTAAACATCAGCAACTAATTACTTTAGAAAACCTACATTTCTAGAAGGAAGATTTCATGACAAAATACCCCACTGACAGTCTGAACTACATTACAGGAGGGGAATAAAAAGAAGGTATTCTTTTCACAATATTAAGCTGACCAAGAATACTTAAAAATGTAAGTGATAGAAATTTTTAAACAAAAAGGCCACAAAGCATCAGCGCACAAACATTTATATACCTACTTGTGTGTACGTGCGTGTGCTTATTTATAATGTCTATTTCCATGAAGCAAAAAGTCAACGGTGAGACAACTGAAACTGATTCTGTCAATTACAGAAATGTATGATTTTCTAACGTTCTAAATTAAACAGTGCACCTGACTGAACAGATCAGGTTTTGTCTCTTAATTTAAAGCACCAATTCATACTGTGCCTGTGGTTAAGTGTATCCTTTTCTTTACTGTGTTTTTAACTGAGCCTCACTCAATCTACTTAAGCAACTTTATTAAAAATAACTATAAAAAGTAACTTTACTATTTTAAATCCAACTCCAGTTAGCAACAAGAACAACAACAAAAGGCTATTCACCATTTGCCATCAAATCTCTGCCCACCACCCTTCTTAAGGCTGCATTTAAAAGGAATGCCAACATTCCAGAAAGCTTAACTCAGAGAGCTGGAGCCCTGTTGTGGCAACCTCGCTGCAAAAGGCACCTGAGATTGCACTAGCAAGGGGAATGAACATGCCTCTTCCCAAAGTGGCCACTTCAGATGAGGAAAGTTCTGGGCAGCAGCACAAGACGTCAGGCAGCTGCTTCCCATGCTGACCTGCTCTGTGAGGAAACAGAGGGGCTTCGGTCTCCAGCACTGCCAGTGCAGCACCTGCCATAAACACTGAAACTCCTCAATTCGAGGGAGGACTGTTACATAGCAAACTGAAAAAAAATGCTGCCACACATACACACAGAGCAGGTACAAACTCTAGGAAACTAGAAAATCTAAAAGGTACTGTTTTCAAATTGCATCCTGAAAGAAATCTACTAAGATAAACTGAAATGCAGTTACCGATCTGAATGTTGGCAATTGTTTCGGTCTGTCGGTCACAAAGTGGACTCACACCCAAGTGATACTTCTTTTCAATATCTCCTACAGAAATAAAAGTATATATTACAACTGTTAAGTCGTCAAGTCCAGACCCAAATGGAGTGACCAAACACCAACACCGGCAAGTTGTGGAAGTTGGTTAACAAGGACAGTATCTTGCAGCTGGCTGAATGCATTTACTTCTCTCCCCCATCTCCCAAAAAACAAGTAGGTCTGTCAGTGAGACTAACAGTACTTTGTATTTTTCATCAAAAAATAATGAAAGAAAAAACATCAAATCACAAGTTTCCTGAAGGACTAACATACTCCCCTTGCAAAACCTCCTAGGCTGCCATAGCAATGACAAAGTACCCGCCCCCCC
>JAVJGJ010000037.1:42198544-42214019 GCA_035590215.1 Microhierax caerulescens | reverse complement strand
GCAATGACAAATTAACCTCCCCCCCCCCTTAGCAACATGGAAGCGAACAGCTTAGCCTTCAGCAATTTCTCACCAAAGCCAATTTGTTGTTCTGCTTCCCTCTCACCTTTATCTAAGAATAAGCTTCACATGATTATCACCAAATAAAGCAGTCTGTTCCCCATTTATCATATTATCATATCCGCACACAAATTAGCAAGTCTCAAGTCAGCTAAACTAGCCTTAAGAAAGGAGAAGCATACTTTATTATTAAAACAATAGTAATGGAGAAAATCCACTCCATTTGTCAATTAAAAGCTTCATTAACTGCTTACGTAAATAGCCTTAACTATGTGGTAATTAAAAATCTCCTCCCTAGCGCTTACCTGCTAACCAACAGGCCTCAGAGCTAAAGTTTAAAAACTGAAGATACATGATGAACATATTTCATAATTTATGGAAACTACTAGGTAAATTTAAAGTGAGCATATTTATTCATCTGAGGCACCTTTCAGGCTGATGGATCTATTGCACCAGCCATTCCAGGTTCAGATTCTAAGATTCTTTATTGGGTTTTAGTAACATCGACCTTTTGCAAGAAGTACTACCCATGAAAGTAAAAAATTTCCCATGCCATACTGTAAATCTCTATTAGTTCTAAATATAAATCCCTTTATTTGCAAGAAGCTATGAGTCATGGCTGCTCTCTCCACAGTAAATACATTATGTACCAACAGATAGTTCTACCCATACTTGCCTTGATGGAAGAACTCCTCTGTTACTTTTTCACTCCACTGCTTACTCAGCTCCCACGTCCGACATGGATTACAAATATCAGCACACTTCAAAGCCATCTAGGAAGTTAACATGCAGTGTTAGATCACCTCTCCCTCCAACAGAAGTATCTGTAATTTTTTATTTCCTGACAGCAGATTATTTTAGGTTTTGTGAATAACAAACCTACCTACCGTTTATGCTTCTCTCTAAAGTCATGTTCTATAATGGTATTTAAAAAACACCCAGGGAACTATCAGATCTCGTGATCGTCTCTGAATAATATGGAAATTCAGTGAAGTCACAGTATTTCAGTATATTAATATAATAGTATTCAGTATATTCACTAGTACAGGAGACAACGATAAATTCAGAAAAAAAAACATCAAACAGCATTTTCCATTTCTGGCTCTGAAGGTCACGTTTTTAGTAATGGTTTGCATTCTGGTCTCATCTGTCCACTTTATTGTCCACAATATGAACCTAATAATAAGGATTTTTATAAACCTAAAGAGATTCTCTCAAGGCTTTTGTTTTGAAAGCTTGCTAAACCTCTCCCTAGCACAGCTGCAAACTGATTCACAACAGTATGGTTTCCCAAAATATGTTCTGACAAAGCATTTCACAGTTCTGAGACTGCACTGGAGTCATCAGAAGAACTGAGCCTCGTCTTGGAAACACACCTCTCCGTGCTGTAGCAGCTCTGAGTTATCAGACTTCCCAAAACACGACATCACTCGGGAGAAGTGCTGAGAGCGGGGGATATTGAAGTAGAGGGAACAAACTTGTTGTAATGGAACAAAATGACTAAAAGATATTTCTACTTCACTTTGAAAGGAGGAGATAGCCTGGCAGAAGTAGTATTTAGCATTTTAAGTCAACTACTTTTAACACTAAAATGATGTTTTAAAAAACATTACCAAAAAGATCACCTGTAAAATGAAGTGACGATGGTTTGCATTCTCTAGACATAGGTCTCCTCTATCCAAATGGGATCGAAACATGGACAGATACTCATTTTGCTGACTGATGTCTGTGGCAAGAATGAGATCACCTATCTGGCTTTCCATCAGCTGCCTGAAACCAGTGATACCACACATTCAAAGAGCGTAACAATTAAGAGCAACAGCCTTCACTAGAATTACATGTCTTTTTATCACATTCATTCTTACACAAAAACAAGCTTTATAATCAGCATTTGAACTGAACTTTCTTTTATTCGTTTTCCCTCTCTGAAAAATTCCTACAACATCCATAGAAATACCAGGATGTTTCATTGGCAGCTTTCAGAAAGACTAAAAGTTTTTAATTTTTTTTCTGTGCTGGTTTTTTCCCCCCTTTAAAAATGCACAAACTAATTGTTTAAAGCTTATTTCTTGTTAAAGGTGGTGTAGAGGGTCTGTTTCAAACTACAGTTGTGATGGCAGAATGGGAAAAGGCTGCCAAGTTTAATCTGAACAGGTGCTTGACTAGACGAATACATTTCTTCAGTGTGCTCACAGTAAAGGTTATGTTCCGAATATCACATTGCACCATGAACTGCTCTACTCCAATAGCACAGTAACCAGGAATTCTTAAAATAGATCATAATCTACATTTTGTATTCAGAACTGCCATGCAATAATTTAGTTTGTTTTGCAAGGCTGCCTCACTTAAGTAACAGCTTGCTTACATCTCATACTAATATAGAAAAATAGTTTAGATATATTCTATGTATAGAATACACATATTCTATGATTCTATACCTAGAATATAAATATTCTATGATACTATGATTTTGTATAAACATACCTGTTTTCTAATGACATATGTGCAAACAAACCAGACTCTCTCAGCAACCCCACGGCTGATCTCCAGTGATGGTTCTCTAATACTGAGGTATTCTGTGAATGGAAAGGGTATTACAGGTGTCGATGACGTTTCCTTAAACTGAAGAGCTACATACTAAGAGCGGTACCAGACAGTTTTCTGTGTTTTGGGAATGGTGTTTTCCTTTCTTCTTTACTATATTTTTTTTCCAAGGAGTTTAAAACTCACAAGTCCTGAATGTTTTGTTAGTTTGCACTTTTTTTTTATCCCAGTGACAGGGAAGCAATGACTGGATTGAAACCTACCACTAGCTAAACACACCACAATTTATACTCCATTTCTGTACTCCTCAGGCATTCCCCAAACCTGGTTTTCACAAAAAAACCAATTTTGTCCTTACCTTATACAAAGTTGCTAAGTAATGATTTGTTTTAATTAGGAAAGGTTGGTTAACGCCTGGGTGATCCAAGTCATGTGTGGCAGCTGCTATTAAACTGAGCAGAACATCCCATGGAGTTAAAGATTTGGAAAGCTGTAAGATAGCAACAACAAACATAATTCCGTAAGCAATACAAGTATGCCCTTAGAAAAGGGCATTGATGTCACTTTTTTGTTTGCCTTTTTTAATAGTTAAAAGCCAATAGAAACTCAGAGAAAATTTCAGTAACATAAAACTAATATTCCTCTGACTTCTCACAGTATTTCCCCCCTCAAAAGCTGCAAAATTTCAACAACGGTTTAAGCATTATTCTTACTTAATGGGAAAGTTCAGTCTTAAAAAACAGTGGCACACAAAATGCTCCTTTCTGGCTACTATTCCTAACCAGATCCTGTAAAAGCAGCAAATTTTTAAAATTACCTCTCTATCTCATTTACCAAGCTTGTCTGTATGTGTCAATTATGCTTTAAGTACTGACTACATTTTAAAAAACATAAACCCACTTTCATCTTAACTGGAAGAAAGTAATGCTCTGGGAGACTTTAGAACTGTTCAGAATGGATTTCTACTCTTATGCAAAATTGTATTTCAGATTTGACCAGGAAAAGAACCAAATCTGCCAAAAATAAGTATTTTCAAGTATGTGCACGTAGATTAACTCATCATGAAACTGCACGGACTTAATTCTCACTGCTCATAGCTGCTGCTACTTTTGGTTGGAGGTTTGTGAGTTAAACTCAGTAATACAGTCTAGCTTGCACTAAAACCGAGAGGACAGTTCTGCCCACAAGTGCAGCAAACACCTTGCAAGGACGGAAGTTTATATTTCCTGTTGCATTTGCCATGTATCATGCCTGTTTATAAAGCACTTTGGTGCAACAGAACCAGTAGCTGTATACGTTCCTAAAAATACGTCGTCTATACTTGTATCCAAAGCATTACAAAACTTCCATCACGAGTATTAAATATAAAATGCTCATAGCTTCCAAACTGCATGCATCAAAAAGCTCATCGTGTACAGCTCTGATCTGGCTCACTGCACCAACAATTGATCAGAGAGCAGCACTGAGAAACTGCGTGGGAAGAGTGGGCAAAAAACCTCTGAAAAACACCCATGGAGCCAGAACTTCTTTGTTGTTACCTCAGGAGCAGAATAAAGAGCTACTCTTCAAGGGAATACCAGATCGGTGATAATCTGCATCAAGGTAGATAACTTGTCTCACCCAGCTAGAGAGGACTACAGTTCTCAGTTTAATACAGAAGGACAGGATTTAGCCCTGAAATTGTCTAAGACATCGCTTACAGCAGACTGCCAGCAGTCCAAGTAGTAAAAAACGCTCAACTAGCTCAGCTCCTTAAGGTCTGTCTCACCGTCTTTTTTAAGAAAGAAAGGCCAAAGACAACTGCTGATGTCTTGCTATAAGGTGCCTCTAGCAGAAGCACACCATTCATTAACATCAGATGAGCAAAGCCAGCGTTAACGGTAGTTTCTGGGGGAAAACAACACCCACCCATCAGAAGTACCCCACCCCGAGCAACACACACACAGGTTTATTATTGTCAGCTCTGACTGAGGCTGCAATTCTGTGTAAATGTCTTGAGGCACAGCACTATGTTAAACTATGTTAAATCTTAATTCCCTATTCTGGTTCAACACGAAGTCACACAAAAGACAATGCCAGCTCAGAAGGGAAAAAAAAAAAAAAAGCATAGTGCTAAGTGTGAACGCACAGCCTCAGCAGCATGGAGAGTCACTCCCTGCCTTTTTGTGTTCAAAAGTGGGTTTTGCTGGGTTTTCACATTTGCTTTTAATTAAAAGTGTGTGTACGTGCATACACACATATATTTATGTATGTGCACACACACAAATGCATGTATTTCTGTATGTACATGTGATGTAAAAGTGAGATCGCTCCCTTACCTTGGGCTCTTTTAAGTAACAGTGCATGGCCTGAGTCACGTCAGCAGCATGAACTGCATTATGATAAGGGTTTTGACTGTGATAATCTTCTTGAACCATAACTGCAGGAAAATAACAAATACCCACAATCAAATAAAACAGCAAGGTTTCAAGTACCATTTTATATGCCCTTGTTAGGCACGGAAATATGCAATATCACAAGTTACATATATGTAAAAGTGTCAAAGTCAATAAATTGTCAGTTGAACGACGACACAGATGTAAAAGATTTTTATAGGGAGAAGCAGTATTTTCTAAGGAAAATCAACTACACGTAAAACCATCTCAGAGCAAAAATTAAACAACTTGAAATCAATATATAATCTGAGATACTCTGACTTTGAGAACTTCCCCGGAAAGGCTTCCTTTGATAATCTAGCCTGCCTGAACGTTGAGGCAACCTGGAATACAAAATGAAGATAATACTATTTACCAAAGCATCAGGATGACCTTCATATCATGCCTTGAAAACAGACAGGATCAGAGGAATTAGGTACTGCTTTCCTGTCACATGAAGTGCTTTCCTTTCCCCTTCAGGAGAGCGGTCACGAAAAGCCACCTCTACATAGTTTAGGCCTCTTCTCATACTTGTACTCAGGCAAATGTAAGCCTATACGCAACTTAGAAAAGAATCTCATTTAGATGATGGTCAGACTAACCACTCCTAGATTTAATTTTCCCTATTTAACATCTTCCTTGCTTTCCTCCATCTTCCTGGTTGTCTAAATGTTATAGGTAGAATACTTCAAAGGACATCAACATTAGCTCGAGTATGTAGAGTGAAAGAACGATGATGTTAAAAAGGACGTAGGGGGAGAAGATCTGAAGTGCAGCAATCAAACTATATTCTAAAGTTTTGCCTGACATGACACATCAGCTCTTTCAAGCAAACCTCAAAAGAGCATTTTCCTGGCTGACTACAGTCTGTCAATCCCATTCAAACAAATATACTCACAACCTCTTTTTCTACTCAGTTTACAAGCCCATACCCTCCACCAGGTAACTGTGGCTGTAATGCTACAGCATAACTGCCACAGCATTTGTGAAGAGCTGTGGTTCATGAAAAGTCAAAATACTGTAACCGTCATGGAATCTCAATAGTTCTCAATGCACATCTGACACCTCATGTGGAAAATAATGAAAATAAGCATCTTTGGGCTCTACGAACCTGCAGTAGAACTCCCTTTCACCTATTCCTCACATCCAGTGCATGAACGAGGATTTCCTTGGCTTACTCAATTTTTTGTGGCTTCGTAGGCTGGTTCAGCTACCTGAAGTCTGCAATTTTCTTGATTTATTTATTTTAATAAAGCAGACCTAGGAAATATTTTGATCACTCTTTGCCAGAACTAGAATGGAACACCAACCCCATGTTTCCAGGAATGCAGTATTTTGTATTTTCTCTCTCCCTGTTCAGGTCTGGAATAAGGAATTGAAAACACACAGTAGGAAGAGACAGATCTCCAAGTAACCTTTGGAAATCACAGGAAGACTGTGTATGTGTATAAACAAACATACACACACACACACACACAAATAAATGTTGAGATCCTACTGAGGGGTAAAATGAGATTTCTCTCCTTAAAAATATTCCAGTAAATTCTCAAATAAAGTGAATTCTGTGTGGCACTATGGAACACTTGAGCTTTCCTAGTTTTCTGGAATTTGGTCTTCAGATTACTTTGGATTAGGGTATAAGAGGCAGCAAAAGAAAAGAATGAATTGGGTTTATGCTAAGAAGCTGTATTTGGAAAAAAGGTTCCTTGATTGGACAGATGGGCTAGGACAGAGCTAAGAAATGTTTTTCTTACTGCTAGTAAGGCATTAATGAAAAGGGAAAGGGTGGTGAATTGCAAAGCTATAATAAAATTTTGCCTTCTTCCAGGTCTAATCTAACTTTAGTGATTTATGTCTTTGAGTAGCCACATGTAGTTAAGAGTATCATTATCTTTTGATAACTGGTTAACTAATTCAGTCATTTGTAACCAGTCTTTCATTCACTTCAAGTACTGTCATGTGCTAAATCTCAACTAACCAGGAAATAAACATGATGGGAAAGACAAAACACTCGGTTACAACTTGAGTAGCCAAAGACCAGATTTCTGTATTTGCTTCACATTCCAATGCATCAGGTATCACCAAGGTCAGCCAATCTACCTTTGACATTGGAAGGAATTGAGACCACTTTAAAACAACATGAAATGCAAGAGAGAACTGAAATTTTTTTAAAGCTGAAGGAGAACTAAATGATGAAAACAAAAATATTCCTTTATTTGAAAGGGGAGAAGAGCCTTCCAAATGCAGTTTCTCCTGTTAAATGGCAAGCTTTGTAACCACAAAATTGTTTCCTCTGAAACTGTGACAGCCTGCTAACAGGGACTAGAAACTTGTTGCTCCTGCTCAGTTTAAAAAAAAAAAACAACACACTTCCCAGTCCACAAAATTAAAGGTTCTGTCACAGAAGAACCAAAGAAAGGAAGTCTCACACCAGCATCTGTGTCTACAGTACAGGGATGCAGAAAGACAGCTCTTTCAGCTGTTAAGTGCAAGTACCATTTGGTTTGAATATTCTGCATCGTACTTACAGCTCTTTCTGTTGAAGCATTCCAGTGCCATGGGCCCAAACATTCAAGCAAAATTGCTGTGCGCTCTGTCTATATATAAAGTATGTCCACAGTACAGTGTTTATTTGTAGGAGAGTTTGAGCAAGCAAGAGATAGCATCAAATTGACACCATTAAATATGGCCAAGCTGCATGTTCGACACAGGAAACTATATCATGAACTTCAGAAATTAAAACAGAACTGAAAATCAAAACAAAGAAAGGAGCTGTCTAGCCTTTCCCAATAAAAATGTCATGCAGTGTCTCATATATTCCTGATTATTTAGATTTAATAAATACAATACATATCTGCTACAAAACTACTAAACTTGTTAATACTTTATTGGATATAACACTTTTTTGGATTTAACATGAAGATTTCTATACTCATAGAAACTTTGATAGATTTTCTCAATCAGTATAATTTAAATCACTGTACAATCTTGACTGCATCAGCATTCTTCAAACCTTATTGCTAAACTCTAACCAGCACTTCAGTTAAGGTATAAAAATGCGGATAAACAGCAATATTCATCATAATAAAAAGCTGTATTTACCCAAAAATCTACGAAGTTTCATCGTATCTAACTGGAAGTGTTCAATTAGTCCATGAAGATTAAACAGATGAAAGGTTAAGCTGACTAGACTGTTTCCTAAAAATAAGATGAAAATACTAATTCATTGGAAGCCATAAAATCAGCGACTCTTTCATAAGAAATCTATTATTTCAAACAAACTGGTCACAAAAATAATACAAGCAAATTTCACTACACCAATTTATGATAAATATTTAAATCTTACTGCACGACAAGATTCATTAGCTATCTCTGCTAGTAATCACCAGTGGTTTTGCATAATTATAATGCATTCACCAATTGTCCACTGTCAGCTGATAGAAGGAAAATGTTACTCAGCATTAAAAAAGGAACAGGTTTCACAACATGCAAACCCATTACAACGGCATTCAATTTTATAAATATCACGGTGCAACATATCACAAACAGACATACAGCTTAAAACCAAATACAAAAATAATCAGGTGAAGAAAAAAGCTAACCAACACTATCGATTAGCATACATTGTATGTATGCTCTCATTTTCATGTATGTTGCTAAACTACTCCTTATTTCACCGAGAACACAAAGGAAAAGCTTTAAGTTTTTTCTAGGAAATGTATACTATTACAAGCTTACAATATACTTTGCCTACTTATAGCTATAATACCATAATCTCTTGCAGTGGTAAAACAATTAAGAGACAGAGAAATACTCTGCAAATGTTTACTTGAAACAGCTTGCCTGTTATTTACCCTGCAAACAATACGTAGGGGCAGATAACTTTCCATACAGTGACTCTGACAATCTTCATTTAGCAGGAATTAGAGAACCTAGCACAGATAGAAACTGAAGTACAAAAGGACAAAAAATTCTGCTAAATCTAGCTTATTACTAGGGTTAACGTATTTACAGTGCACGCCACTTCCTCACAATAAGATACACAATTCTTTGAACAACATTTACTGAGTAATTTTTTTCTTACAGGCTTGTCCAGGGCAGCTCATCAAGCAGTTTTATACACAGCATTTTCCCCTTACAAACTTCCAAGAACTAAACTGCCTGTTCATCTCCTCCCCAAATGACTAAATACCAGCAAATCAGCTGGTGTAGGAAGGCTACCACAATAGAAGCTGTACTGGTATTATCTAAAATTTATTTGAAAAAAACATATCTAAGAGGTAGATAAGGCCTCTTATAAAAGAAGATTACTTCAGATTACTCCAATCTGATAAACTAATCCAAAATAAACTATGCTTACAAAGAAGTTAACTTGCACACAGGTTTTTTTCAATTCAGTTATCCAATCCAAAGTTTATCATTAGCTATATAAATGTTCTCTTTTTAAAAATCCTCATTGTTTTCATTTTTTCTATCCATTTTCTCTACTAAATCAAGCTGTGAGGATACTACTTTTACACGAGATTAAGTCAAGCACCTCTTCAACAAAACAGGAGAAAACTATCTTTTGACATCACATTTTCCTTTCTGAACTTCATTTCTCTTTCTGCCAACTTTAAACACTCCAACTGCATCTCTGCTACCAACTCGATTTGACTGATGTACAACCTGCAAGAGCTGCCCTCTGTTCACTTTCCACACTGGGACAAATCTTGCCATGATGCTGGACTCACTCATCTCCTCTTTCCATTCTATTCAAAACTCAGCTTCCATTGCTGTGACTATAATATGAAACTTCACCCATACCCACTGCAGCAGCCCTCACTCCTCCTTTCCAGCACATTTACACATCTAACTGCCTGTTCCTAACTTAAACTATACTTCGATTTTTATTTTTTTTTAAATCAACTACTTATGTAGTTCCTACTGCTATTTGTAATGGGTGCACAAAACTAACCACAATATTCCCTTCCTTTTTGTGTTTTGTACAAGCTATGCATATAGCAGCTTCTGTCTGCTCAACTTCTAACTCTCTAGGTATTCTAATCTGTCGTAATTATAATGCATTCGTACCAACATGCCTTCTTATTGCACTATGAAGTAATAGAACTGTTTTATCTAACATTAAATTTATCAGAAGAATACTTGTTCAACATAAATGACCATTTAGACACAATATAAATTACCAGCACTCCATAATTTTTTTAAAAAAAGACTGTTAGCAAAATTATTTGCTAATTTCTATCAAATTACTTCTTAAAATTACTGAGAGAGAATAGCAACCTACAAAGTACAAGAATGGCCTCTTCTACAAATCAATTATTATTATCAGTACTGACAGTAATGGTATTTTAACAGAGTGATCAGGCAAACTAAGACTTAGATTAAAGAATATTAAATCAAAAGTACTACCTGATGAAACTTGTGCTTTTTAGTGAACAAGCAATCACATGCCGCAACATAAACGCAATAGTTAAGTTATGCAAAGAGATTAAACACAAAACATCGAAAGTAAACTCACCATTTGTCAGTCTATCAAAAAGAAAAATATCAAAATTCCAGTTTCCAACCTTCTCCAGCATACACTGAAATAAAACACAAAAGCTGTCAATTTTTTCTCAGTATACGCCTATTTTCCTGTAGCCCAGAAGAGTATTTAAGATTTCAGAGACAGATAAAAGTCTTAGGATTTCTACATACAAAAAAAAAAAAAAAAATTAATTTGTCTGATAACTGAAAAACTTTAATACATGTTACAAATTTAAAAAATGAAAAAAATACCTTGACAGAACTGGTTACAGATTTTCCTTTCATTCTTTAGTCAATTTCTTAAAAGAACTAAGACGCAATTTAAAACAATTGGGTTAAAACCAGAAACAGTATGACAGAATGACTCTGTATTCAGACTTCTTCCACTTTTAATTTTTGCAATGAGCTAGTAAATTAATCTGTGTAGTCCTTCATCTCGTTTTCTCTCTTTCCCCTGTTGTTTATAGGAGAAATAGTATTTAGATGCTTTACTAGACCTGAGCTTTTTTAAGAAACTGGCTTTTGACTTTCTGCCTCACTGAATTTGCACTTCTTCACAGTGCTCCACATGAACTGTTCTTCCAGCAACAGGGATGATCAAGAACAGCAAACAGCACTGGAGGCCTCACCAGAGTTCAGCAGTCACAACCTTTGCCTCCCCTACCACCACCAGAAAGACCTGTCCAGCACATTCTACAGCAAATACTTGCCGTCTCCCATTCTCATTAGGTTGGTACAGCTGTTTTGTGATCCAATTACATATTCTAGCTTTTCTTTACCACCCGCTAAAACTCCACTACCAGAACGAACAAGAGCATTAAGAAGGTCTTTTTACTATGAAATTACATGTACATTTCTAAAATCCATCCTCCAGGTTATCAGATTCTTCCTACAGCGCAGCCTGATCATGTTCAGCATGGCCACAATCTTTGTATTACAAGTATATTCCTCTCCTGCGTCAAGATGGCAAACAAAAAGCACTACATGCAATCACTGAGGCGACAGAGCCTTTAGGATCTTGAATAACCTAAATAATCTTTGTCTGCTCACTCGCCGCTTCAGCACCATCCACCCTCTGTCCCCAGTATACTACTAGCCTTTCATCCAACTAACAGTTCTCTTAGTACTGCCCATCATTCCAGCACTTGCTTTCCCTGCTTTACTGGAAATATTACTTTATATTACTTTATAATTACTATTATTATATTACATATAAATACATATATTACATATAAATACATACATATAAAGTAATATTACATATTACTTTATAATATGCAGCACAGGCATATTATAGCTATCGCCCTTTTCTCTTCTAGGATTGCCTACCAAAGAAAAAGTCAGTTTGGTATAATAATATTCTGATAAATCCGTTTACTGCATTTTATTGAGTTTTCAGTTGGTAAGTAGCCCCTCTTCCAGATTTTCAGTAATGAGGTTAGACTAAAAATGAAAAGAAATTAAGGGAGTATGTGGCGTGTAGATCCAGTTGTCCAAATTGTTCCATTACATTTCTTAGATACATTTTCCTTTCCTCGCTATCTTCAGTCATGAAAGTGCATCTTGTATTCATTAGTTATTAAAAAACCTACATTAGCCACATGAGCTCTAAAAACCATTCCAGTAAACTTGTGGGTAGTAAAGGAGTTTGTTAGAAACCACATAATTTTGGCTGAACTTATTAAGATAAATACATATATGTACACACAGGAAAAAACACATACATATATATAAAAAATATGTGCTTAAAATTTGTATTTGGTTGCACTTTTAACAAGACATAGTTATATATTAGCAAACATTTTTTAAAAACATACTTAACAAAAAAACCAAAAATCAAGCAACCAACCTTTGCTTGTCCATTATAATCATCATCTAAAATGTTTGAAGAATTTGGAACAGTGATACCACGGAAAAACCGGGAAGATCTCAGGTATCGCTGGAAACTAAGCAACCTTCTCACATTTCTCGCAGACACAGACACCTCGATTTCAGAATTTGCTACAAAAAAAACAAGAAAATAAGCACTCTCTCTAAAAAACCTTTACCAAAAAGAAAACTGTTCAGGAAAGTCTGGTACAACAAAGGCAACACAATTTTTTTGCATATCAAATGTTTCTCAAAAAAACTCATGTATTTTTATTAAGAATAAGTAGAGACATGGCTTAGAAAAGAAAGGTTTCCTTGTAAGTACCCTGTAAAGAAAAACAAATATTTAAATCACAGCTGAAACTTATCTTTTTAAGGAACTCTGTTATTGAAAGGACAAAAATATTATGGAAATTGTGTAAACACACACACAGTACTGCAGACAACTTCTTTTTGGAAAACTGCTCTCATGTGCACACATCCAATCCATGTCCCTAGCAAATCACGTAAGATACGTATGACAGCAAGAGCATATCAGTAATTGTGTGTTGATACAGCAATTACAAGTAAGTTTTGAGTACACAAGTAACCTTCACATATATTTTAAAGCTCAGAAATTCCCCTAACTTTACTCACAAAGTTTTAAAACCCACAAGAAATTTTGGTGCTTTTGCAGGTAATTATGCTCAGACCCTCTCCTGTGCCAAACAAGCACCACCTTTATTTTCACAGCATATGTAACTCCCTTTCCAAGTACAGTGAAAACAATACAGAAAATAGATTTAACCTATTTTCAAAGATTAATCCAAATATTTTGCTTTACTCTTATTAGGTTACCTGGTTTATTCAAATGACTGATGCTAGCTTATGTTCAGTTCTACTTGATATGCTTAAAGTATCTTAGAAACCTGAAGATCGAACTATACATAGCTACAGTTCCTTTGCAACGGGCCAAGTATTTCGATTCTGAAATATATAAAACCAAACTTGGCCTTCAGTTTCTTTTCAACAGTTTTATATAACCAATAGACAGTCAAAAACCTTCATATTCCCTTATTCTGCCAAAATTACTTCAGTTAAAAAAAAAAAAAAGAAAAAAGAAAAAAAAGATAAATAAGCAAGTCAGTGCAAACATGCTCTTTTCCAAAAACATAGATCCTCAAAACTAACATGAGCCCAACTTTGTAGTATAGACCTTATGCTCTCCCAAGAATAAAGCACACTAGTAACTGGTGAAGTAAGAAGTTCTTGAAGTCAGTCTAAAATATTGTACAGGGAAAGGCACGGCCTTAAACTCAGTTAAAAACCTCAGTGATTTCTAGCGAAAGCAGTTATGTTGCCTACATAATCTTTGTCCATATAAACTCTTCTCCCTGCAGAAGTTCCAATGTATTTTCTGTTCTAAAGTAACTCGTTCGTATATAATTTCCAATCTACACTAATGAAATACCTCTGAACAGAACTGACACTTGCACGAACATACAATATCTAATCAAATGCAGCAGCATTTCACATCAACAGTCTGCACTAACAGACGTTAAATTGACAAAACTGGAACATTCTTTTGGACATGCCTGAAATACTCCATCAAGACACTGAAGTTCCCATCAAAGAAAGGTCTAACACAGACAACTTCACATGAAAAATCCTTCTCCAAGCTGTCATACTGAAGGCCAAGGGCACTTCTGAAGGCACTCGTACCTGTGCACCCCAGTTATGTAAGCAGTTGTACTACACATGTTAAAGGTTGCTTACAAAGTAACATTCACATGTACAGCAGACAAATAAATAGATTCTGTCATACTGCGCTACTCTACCAGTATTTCTAACCACATGTTAACTCGGGGTTACAGTCTGAGCGCTGCCAGCCTGCAGAACAGAGAAGCAGGAAGCCACACAGCTACTCCTGTTAACAGGGCATAGGCTTCAGAGAAGTTTTTTCCCCGCCTCAATCTTGGTTTAGCTCCTTAAAATCCAAATTTCAGAACAGAAGTCATCAGGTTGGAAATAATATTAAATGGGTATATTTAGTTCATAAAATTACCTAAAATGTCCACAGTCACACACAAAATCCAGGAACTCCACTAAATCTCAATGAAACAAAACAATAAGCAGGAGAAACCAGCACTCTTCTGGAAGTACAGATAATTTTCTTGATCGTAAGTACTCTTTTACAGATCTATAGTTAACAAAAACCTACTTTTGCTGTCATGCTAGAAATAAGCCTCACTGTCACAGATGCCACCCATTAATCTTTGACAGAACAGTATGATGTAGGTAATACAAGGAAAACAAGTTCCTGTCAGCAAAAGGCACAACAGAAGAGATACGCGATAATTCGGCAGCATAGGCCTGCGTTCCACCTATATTTGCGTTCATAAGTCATTTGCAGGGGGGTGGTGCATATATTTTTGCTTCAGTATTTTCTCTGATGATAATGAGGGTACAGAGGCAAATGACTTACTCAGTTTTCTGTGAAGCTGAACAGTCATTACTCTTTGCAATATGCTACTGAGACATTAATCTTAAAAATATTTTTTAATTCTCTAAATTATCATCAATTTGTATAGTTCATAAACTGCTACTCTTACACATTAATCTTACTTTTTCTCCCTCTTATTTAAAAAGAAGAAATAAGAAAAAAAAAATCACTGATCCAACTCACGTAATTTACACAAACAACAAAGCCCACTTGTTTTCAGCCTTCTTGGTAGCAATGCTGCTATTACAGAATCACACAATGGCTGAGGTAGGGAAGGATCTCTGGAGGTCGTCTAGTCCAACTCCTCTACTCAGGCATGGCCACACTGCCCAGGACCATGTCCAGGCAGCTTCTAAATACCTCCCAGGATGGAGACTCTACCACATCCCTGGGCAACTGATGCCACCGCTCAGTCACCCTCACAGTGAAAAAGTGTTCCCTGATGTTCAGGGGGAACAGCCTGTGTTTCAGTTTGTGCCGGTTGCCTCTGGTCCTGCACTGCAGACTGGCTCCATCCGCTTGGTGCCCTCCCTTCAGGAACGTATACACATTGATAAGATCTGAGCCTTTTCATCTC
>JAVJGJ010000037.1:42177837-42198276 GCA_035590215.1 Microhierax caerulescens | reverse complement strand
CTTTGTGTCTGCCGGGACCCCCAGGTCCTTTTCTGCCAAGCTGCTTTCCAGCTGGTCAGCCCCCAGCCTGTGCTGGTGCCTGGGGTGGTTCCTCCCCAGGGGCAGGGCATTGCACTTCCCTCTGAACTACCATTTATTGCACCTGTATAGCCCAGGTTAGGTAATAACAGCTTCGCCAAATGTCTTATCATTTAGATCTGCAATGGTAAGAATAACTTCCAACTGAGAAAAGAGATCTGGAGCCCTACCAGCCCTCTACAGTTCCAGAACACCTAATTCAGGGGGACTAGAGCAACCCAGAAAGTAAATTGTTCTCTCTCTTTAACAGCTTAAGATTTGCTATGGGACAATTCAGAATAGGTGAGTCAGATGTGGAGGTTTGACAGGTAATTAATTTAAAAGGGAGGCTAAAAAAGAAAATTGCTAGCTTTCGGGGGGGGGGAACAACACACATGACAGGGAGAAAGAAAAAAAAAAAGTCAGGTTCTTCAGCTGCAGGAGTACTGAAGTACTGATAGCACCCATGCTTGCAGTTTACTTTTCCTCACAGAAAAATTCTTATGAAAGATACAAAAATAAACTGCTTTATGGTTCTGGCAGGCAAGCAAAGACAAGTTCATGGGAAGGACTGGTAAACTGAAAGACACAGTTGTGCAACGGAAACCTGGTTTCTCCCTCCTGGAACAAGAGGAAAACTCATTCCCTTTATAATGCATGATTAATATGAGAATGTCAGCCTACCCTCTTCTGTCATGAGTCACAAAATGAGATGCTAATTTCAGACACCCTACCAAAGTAAGGTTCAATAACGTACTTATGGTGGAAAGAACAAGGTGAAGAGCAAAAAGAACATCACATTTGCTCAAGAAAAAGCATGCTGCAAAACCATCCCTCCCTCCCAGCCCAAATGTCCTTCATTTGATTTGGAGCTTTCAGTGTCCTAAATGCCGTTCTAATAACCAATAGTGACCATTTGCTCTTAAGCGATAAGGACAGTTTAAGGACAAATTAGATTGAGAAAAAAAAATGTATGTGTCATTTACAGCCTTGAGAACTGAAACAGAATGGAAGCAAAATCAGTATGCTGAGCATGTCAAGAAGGAACCTACAGCGTTCAGAAGTGCCTTCGATGCAAGGAACCAGAAGACTGGAACTATAGATCTTTGTGCCTAATCAACAGCAGCTCTCCTATGACATTCTTCTTCCCTTCTTAACTCTCCATGCCCTACTTTAACGTCAAATATCACCCAAAATATTTATTACTTCCAAGTTATTTTTTCATTAAAATGATCACATTCTTGTTTCTAAGCATCTTAAGTGAGATGCTGGTATAATAAAAAATGCCTTTCTCTAAAAGAAAAAAGGAATAATTCTGTTTAGTAACATCAATTGTTTTACTAGTGTTATGCACATAGAGCAAGAAAATAAAGCAAGTTGTCTTCATGCAACAGATTTCATTTGTATTCCAAGACACTTATTTTTAATCTCTCTTCCCACTCCAAATCTTTTGTGTTGTACTTCATGAAAATCTAAAAAAAATTCTATCATATTTCACAGGGATATTAAATATTTTTTCTCATACTGAAATAAAACTACAAAGTAAGTAGAGACCAGTGACAATCACTTACAAAATCATAATATACTGATGTATTTATTCAGAGGTTTTGCATCTTCTATATAGTAAGGACAGACGACAAAAGGAAGAATGACAACTTAATTATGGTTTGTTTTAATTTTTTATTAATAGAAACTTTATATCCTAGCAAAATGCTTCAACTTTATTTTAATGCAAAAGACAATGACTCACACCCTCTGATGGAGTCCTGGTTGAAACAAGGCTATGCAGCATAGGAGCTATACCTCCATTTCTTCCCTGCTACAGGCCCAGAAGGTAAATAGGAAATTATCATGATAAAAATAATTGAATTTTACTACTACTAATAGAAAGAGCTTAACTAAGGATCTCAGGTATCACTGCCACTAACAGAAAAAGGAATTTTTAAAAAAATATTTGAGAGGATGGATCGTTCTTATGTTTGAACATGAAAGCTGAAGTGTGAGGTGTGTAGGGCCACCAGACAAGTTATTTTCCTAAAAAAATCATGGAAACCCCTTCTTTTCTTGGAATTCATCTCTCACAACTCTTCCATATTAAACCGAACTACACACTTATAATTTTTACATAACAGATACTATCACTAAACCTGACAATATCTGAAGTTTTTCACTACCTGTAAATAAGTTTGAAAGAAAATTAAATTTCGCATGCCAATTATAATTGTATTTCTAAGGCTTCCAGAACACAAATGATTTTCTATTTATGAGTAATTGGAAGTATTATCTAGGATTTCACACCACTAGAGGGACCCATAAGCATTCCAATTTCACATCTATTCCCACAGATCCATGTAGATATTTTTAAAAAAAAAAGTTTAAGTCCTGTTATTTAGCTTCCTAAACTTTCCACTCATGATTTGCATTTTAAAGTACTTTTAAGACATTTATATTCATAAAGTCATCTATAAAGCTATAATTTCATTTGGAAGATATAAATTTAGCAAGGACTTAAAAATTACTTATGAAGACTACTGGTGTCTAAATTACCTTATTATACTTCCTGTCTTCTTTAGAACCATTCTGAAGCCCTGTGTAGCATCACTGTAAGATACTATACCCCGCCTTTTGCTTAAAAGAAAAGAAAAAAAAAAAAATCAAGCCAGACTTTGGTTTTAATGTATCATATACATGTATTTATATAGACATCTCAATCTTTTTCCAAAATAATAACGATCACCAGAAAATATGATGTGGGTTAAGGATCAGTTAAACAAACATGGCTTTGAAAGTGTCTTCTGACTGATAGGAATCAGAAAAAATTGTTACGTTTCAAGGAACTCTGGTAGAACCATAGAATCATTTAGGTTGGAGAAGACCTTTCAGATCATTGAGTCCAACCGTATCACAGCTCTGAAGAAAAACTCCAGTAGTTTTCAGCAGATCCTCCCTGATGGAGGGAGGGCAGCTGCTAGGCATCACTAGCACCAAAGATAACTCCTGAAGGATCTTATAGACTGAAATACTGCCTTAGAAAGTAGAACAGTAGAATAATTCAGGTTGAAAGGGACAGAAGAGACTTCTGAAAATCCTTTGGCCTAGTTCTCTGCTCAAAGCAGAGCTAACTTGAGAGAAATTACTCAAAGTGCAGGGATTACACTACTTCAGCATGAATTAAATGCAAGTTCTCCAGTGGCACTAAGCCATTACACAGCAGCAAAAGTACAAAGAAAACACTGTGAAAAGATGTCTAAAGGAAAACCCTTGAATTTTGGCTCTTAATATTTCTGTAAACATCTCAGGAAGGATATAAAATTAAAGTAAATTGAACAACGTCATTCCTGTGCTGGACTGCAGCATAACATTTTCCAGTTATTTTAGGACAAGGAAACAGTATATACAAGGTATGTTCCTTCCCTACCAGTTCACTGAATCATAACCCCAGCCATCCTGGGGTTGTGCACTTATATAATCAGAATATGCATATATCCCTTAGAAAGATGGGTTACACTGTGTTAATTAAAATGCTGATGCTCCTGAAGAACAACTACACAATACATGATGGTTCAGCTCTCTTCCCAAAAGAAAGATAATATATTCCAAACCATCACCAAATCCTTTCCTTGAAGTCTTCCAAGAAAACACCGTTCTCTGGTGTTCTAGAAATCCTGGGTTCTACATGAGAACCATTAAGTAATCTATTTTGGCTATTTTTCACCCCCAGAATTGAAAGAATTCAGAAGTAACACATTATGGTTGACAGAAAAAGAATATCACTTAAGAGTCTCTTATGACTTAACATCACTTACGATTATCAGTACAAAAGTCAAACTGGGACCAGAGATGAAAACAAAAGAATTCTCACATACTTTATGGCAGATTGTTCAGCATTAAAAAAAACCAAAAAAACCCCAAAAAAACCCAACCAAACAAAAAACCAAAAAAGCTTTCAAAATATGCTACTTGGAGAAGGAACACATTGGAGAGGTTCAAAAGGAAAGAAAGAAAAACCTACAATGTGGCTGTGTCTAAGGTCAAACTTACCTCAGCAATAAAATAGAGTGAGTTGTACCAGTGCAAGGCTCCAGAGCACACATGCTGTTTTACAGAGATTTGTTTTACCTACAATTTCTTCTTTTCAATCTAAGACAGCAAAAGGGGAAGGGAAAAAAAAAAAAAAAAAAGAAAAGAAAATCTGTCCTATATTCTCAATTGGAAGCTCTTACCCTGAAATCTTCCTTAACCAAAGTTACTTCAAGCTCACTTTTCACTTCAAGTTTATCTTCACTGTTTTCTTTTGGCCAAAGCTGTATGTCCTAATGGACATTTTCTGTGACTTCCCCTTGTGTGACTGCATACTCCACTCTCAACCAAAGTCAAAATTTCTCTCACATTGAGGAAAACAATTTACTTGGAATAACCTGGATTGTGAATAACTAGGTCACAGTTTCAGAATGCATCCTTCAGAGAGACAGCTTTTAGAGAAATCTCGTGAGTACAAGCTTTTCACTCTTCAGTGCTGGTATTTTCACAGGGAAACAAATACTTCGTTCAACCTATGACCACACAGAAATCTTCTTGCATGACTTTATTCATTGTGAAACTTGCCCTTCTTCACAATAGACTGCTGAACAAGACAACTACTCTTAACCAGATTCAGCTAGGTAATTCCTCTATTTTCTTGAAACAGAAAAGGGCATTCAGCTTCATCTGGACTATGCTCATTTTATTGCAACCTCTAGATGGCATTGTGAAAAGTGTGATCATGTGCTTTTACACAAAGATTTCCAAAACTGTTTAAGGCAATCAATGTGGATTTGAATTCTTCTCTCTTCTTTGACTTCTGGCCTCTTACCCAAGGGAAGTCTAAATTCACTGTCCAAGGTAACCTTTTTCCAATGATTTGTGAGCAAAAAAATGGAAAGTTCAAAACAACATTGTGAATAGTAGATGCTGATACCTTTGCCAGATCTCAAAATTAGCATTTAAATGTTCTGTGAAATGCAATTTCCACATAAACTGTCTGAATGTTGTATACCAAAGAAGTCTGAAACTTACTTACCTGTTTGCACTCTTAAAAGAAGAGAACTAGGTTTATCCATCACCTATAAAAGTCACTTAAACTCTTCTTTTATTTCCTTTCCCTACTAAAAAGCCTCCATATACAACTAAGGAAAAGAACCACTTAAGTTTCAATGAAGTTTTGAATTTCCCGTCACATCATTTTCTCTTCTACATGAAGCACTGTGGTGTATGCAAGCATCAATTTGATTCAAAATTGAGTCATTACTAAATGTTTACAGAAACATAGAAAGAAGAAGGGGCTTTTTGAAATAATTTGTAAGATACCTTAACTCACAGACATGACATATTTCAGTTATCTACGAAACACAAAATAGAGCAACACATGTTGGCAAGATCACCATCTCCCCACAGAAGCATGCTCAGACTAACACAAGAGACTCCCAAAAACCTTTTAACAAGATCTTATCTGTTCTGGTGCAGATACAACAGGAAAAGCAAGAAGAAAGAATGTTTCCCCTCCACAAAACTAAAGTATTTGGTTTTTATCAGGTTCTTCCAGACTATATGCAGTAACTGTTTCCTAAAAAGGAAGTTTGAAAGCATTAAAGCTGTATCTGCATAGGACATTCCCAGTATTTTTACAGTTACCTTAATTATTCATTTCAGCTTCACTTGATTCACTTTGGCTTCTCTTCCTCACTATAATATACTATACACATCACCGAGTACATTCACCAATTTTTTATATTTTGGTTTTGGTTTTTTAACCAGGTGAAACAGTGATTGGGTTACATTATATATTATTTTGTTTGAGCATGCCAGAAAACCCTCACAAACATTATAAAAGTTTAAGTGTATATGTGTGTTTATACATATACACACATACAGACACATGCATATAAAACCCAATAGATATTATTAACTACCTCTCAATAGCAAGAAAACAAAACCTAAAATTTTATTACTGGTTTGCTATTTTTGAAATAGGGAGTATTTTTATATTGTCTTTTACCAATTCTCCTTTTACATTAGTTTTTATCAACATGTTCTGCCAACACTGCAGACTGAATTACTATTTATGTCTTCAGTAATGTAAAAAAAATAATTAAAAAAGTAACGACACTAACTGTAGTCTATTTGTAAACCAGCAACAAGAGTAGTTATAACCACTGTGATCACTTTTTCAATAACTTCCCTGAAAATCAAACAGTACACGCTGGATTGTCAGACAGTAAACTGCCAAACTCCCTCCTTGTTACCTAAGCAGTGAAAAGTAGATCCCGTGCTCTATATTCAATTCAGTAAAATATTAAAGTGTATGCAATTTACTCTGCAGCTATGAAATAGGTGCATCCACTGAACAAAACCAGACCATTATATTTAAGATAAGTTATTTCTGAGGAAGAAAGCTTTGCATCTGCTCTCTCCCCTCCAGAAATGGCAGCTTTGAGCTGCTAATTTGAGTTTATACCCATAGTCCCACATGGACATAGCCAACAGACCATAATAACAGAAAAACTACTAATGGATTTGTATGCTGGTCCCAATATTAACCAATTACCAACTAATATGAAGAACACAATCTCAACTTTCCCCATGCATCAGGAAGCAGTCTTGTTGAAACAAAAATTTGTTTATTGAGCTACTTCTCCTGGCTAGTTCCTGCAATTAGCTATAAAAACGTGACTTCTGGAATAACAGATAACAGAAGGAAAAAGCCCAAACTTGGTTTGATCATCAGCCAAATCCTGCATTTAATAATCCTCAGATATGACTCTTATACCATGTTCTCTAGCAACAACAGTACATTTTTCCAACAATAATTTTAAGATCAAGTTTCCTAGGAAGAAGTTACCATTGAGAATACTTCTAGACAATTTAGAAACTTGAATATTCACGTGCCTATTACAGAACTCTGGGATGAAGATGCAAACACTGAGCTTATAAACCTTAAGAAACAGAAGCAGTTTTAAGAACCAAATACTTATAAACTTGACTTTGGTAACACTAGTTGAAGCTGCAAGTAATAATAGCATTATAAAACAGAAGTTCTTACTAAAAAACCAAAACCCAACAACAAAAATACAGTAGCCCCCTGAAAATACAGTAATGCATTTAAAATTCAGTACTCTTCAAACCTACCAATAAAATACTGGATAAAGAGCCTATTAATAAAGTATTGGAAAAGAGAACCAGTCAGCAGATTATTAGCTAGACTCCCTGAAAGATGTTCAACTTCTTCATAAAATATCATTGAAAAAAAAAAGAAAATAAAGCTAAACAACAGAAGTCAGCAAAACAAAATACAAAATGGCATGAATACTGCAACGCTATGAATGATAGCCCATTGTACTGGGTTTGCATGGCCAGGTTTTGCTATCAGGGAAGCTACAGGGGTGGTTTCTGTGAGAGGCTGCTAGAAGCTTCCCTTATGTCTGATAGAGCCAATTCCAGCCAGCTCCAAGAGAGACCCACTGCTGGCCAAGACCAAGCCCATCAGCAATGGTGGCAGCACCTCTGGGACAACTTATTTAAGGCAGCAGCGTGGGGCGAAGGAAACCCTGCATAACAGCAATTGCAGCTGGAGAGAGGAGCAAGAATGCATGAGAGCAACAACACCGCAGATGCCAAGGTCAGTGAAGAAAGAACCAGAGAAGATGCTCCAGACCCCCAAGCAGAGGTTTCCCTGCAGCCCGTGGTGAAGCCCCTGGTGAGGCAGGCTGTGCCCCTCAGCCCACGGAGGGCCATGGTGGAGCAGATCCCACCTGCAGCCCATGGGGACCCCCCGCCGGAGCAGGGTGATGCCCCAGGGAGGCTGTGACCCGCGGGCAGCTGGCGCTGGAGCAGCTCCCGGCAGGGCCTGTGAGGAAAGAGGAGCCCAGGCAGGAGCAGGTTTGCTGGGCCTGCACGGGGACCCACGCTGGAGCCGGCTGTGCCCATGGTGGGGACCCAGCTGGGGCAGGTTGTGAAGAGCTGCAGCCCACAGGAAGGATTCACATGGGAGAAGTTCAGGGAGGACTGTCTCCTGGGAGAGGGACCCCATGCTGGAGCTGGGGGAGAGCGTGAGGAGTCCTCCCCCTGGGGAAGAAGGAGCAGCAGAGGCAATGTGCGATAAACTGACCGCAACCCCCATTTTCTATCCCCCATCCCTGTTTGGGGGGAGGAAGTAGTGAAAATCAGGAGTGAAGCTGTGCCTGGGAAAACGAGAGGGGTGGGGGGGGAAAGTGTTTTAAGATTTGCTTCTATTTTTTCATTACCCTACTCTGATTTAATAAATTAATTTTTCCCCAAGCCGAGTACATTTTGCCCATGGCTGTAATCACCCAGTGATCTGCCTGTGCTTATCTCAACCCACACGCCTTTCACTGCATTCTCTCTCCCTTGTCCAGCTGAGGGGAGAGATAGAGCAGTTTTGGTGGGCACCTGACATCCAGCCAGGGTCAACCCACCACACCACTAAGTCATCTGCAAAACAGTTATGCAGTGATCACTGCAAAACATTTAGAACCACAGAGTAAAGTTAGTGGATAGAAGGAAAAAGTTACAGTGGAACTTGACAAGCACCACAAAGGACACACATCCATGCATTACTGGTGTTCAGTGTGTAGCTGTGGTGTGGAAAAAAGAGCCAACATTCAGATGGTTTAGTCTGCTTCAGCTGCAGAAAAGACCCTTTTTAGTCCCATACTTGCACCAAGCAAAGAAGAGCCAGCAGGCTCCTCTCACGTGCTGTCTTTTGCTCATATGGGTGAATATTTTTCAGCCATGTAGCTCTACTTGACAAAGTCCTTCTGGAGGTACCAGGGGAGGGCAGGGAAAATACCCTAAAAATGAGGTCAAACCTGATGCCCACAACTCTCTACCCACAGCCTGACATTAAAAGACTTTTGCTTAAAACAATTAAGGAAACACTGATCAGGACTCAATTAGCATTGCAGAGCAAAAGAAAAACATTTTACTGATTTTGAAAAAATAAATCTGTATATTAATGAATGATCTAGTGAGGGATGCAGCTGAATTCCTTACTGACTTTGAAAGAAACTCCACAATGTAGCAGGAGCCTGAAGTCAAAGAGCAACGCTGCAGCAGGCCACAATCCTGAAGTGGAAAAAAAATCTGACTATAATATGGCAACTCTGAAAACTGCCACAGCAGCTGACTCAAGAGGGAAGTCACAGCCAAAGAATTTTTTTTGGCCTCCTAGCAACATTCTTTTCTGTCATCAGACACCACAGTTGATGTTGCTAAAAGTTGGTGCCTGTGCCTGAACAAGTAGTGGCAAGAATAAAGGGTGTGAAACTCCTTTTCCTGATTAGTCCAGATCTGCCTGATGCACAATCATCAGGATAGAAAGAAACAGCATGATGAATACCACAGAAAATACAGTTAATTTGACAACAACCATAATACCATGTTGACGGCCTTTTAACGGGTAGCTCTTTTTTAATACTTCTGTTAATATCTTCCTGTGTCAGCATGAAATGCCACAGACATACACACAAAAAGACACAGTTATGTATTTCATAAATCATGTGCTGTTTCTAGAGGATTATTATACTCAACAGAATTATCAGTACTCGAAATTGAATTCTTACCATCTTTATTGAAAAAAATTAATATAGCATACTCTTCAAACTTTGTTTTCTCACCTATGATACTAACTTTTGAATGAAACTAAGAGTTTAATAGTTTTAAATTTAAGTAGCGATCTACTTTTAAAAACAGTAACTTCAGTTAAGATCAGAATTAGACCAGTTTCTGCCACTCATTTTTATTAATAAGGTAATTACAACAACCACACTTGTTACCATGAAATAAGCTTTCCTAAATCTCTCCATTGCATTCAGAATACTTGGAATTGTGCCGATACAATGTTGGTATAGATACTTTATGACACTTAATACACTAATATTATTGGCATAATTTAATTAAGACTTAAATCCCCTGCACTTTTGCTGCATATTGGTTTGGTGGTTATTGAAGTTTTTATATTACAACTACTGACATTTAGTAACAACAATATAGATGTAGAGAAAAAAAGTTAAATTGTTTGAAAAATATTCTTGTAACATTTCTCAGAAGTTTCCTAAAACATTTAATCAAAAAAATTAGTTTGCCGTTTTCTTATAACACTTTAATCTTTATTTAAGATTTGTCTATGTGTAAAAAAAATATGTTCTAGCTACATGTTTGAGTAAATGTAATGTTAATTGATTATTATGAGGTCAAAAGTATTGACATATACTGTAATTCTCTTCAAACATCATCCTGCACCAGGCCCTTTTGCTGCTTTATAGAAGCAGGAAAGTATTCTTTCTCAACTGTTTGTGTCTGCCAACTAAGAACTCAACACATCAGCAGCTGTACATAAGATAGTCTTCATTTCCATACGGATTCAGGTCTAAATTCAATACTCAAACTATATTTTTAAAAACAAAAATTTAGCAGTGAAGTTTTTACTCTTCTATTTTTGGTAATGAAGTAGCATGAAAGATTTTCTTAAGTAGTATATAAAATGGTCTTGCTATGTAAACCGCTAATTTTATTTTTAGAGGCTCAGTAGTTAAAACTATTGGAAGCCTTTGTTTATTTGTCAATTATCTGCTTTTAAATACTTACAGTGAAAAATACGGAAATCAATGTATGGATGAGAACCTCTTCTCTCTGTTTCAAATCCTGCCCGACTTCTTACTCGCACATCTCCTAGAAACAGGGTCAAGAGTGAAATAAAAGTGTGGAAGAGTGGCAGAGATAAAATGCAAATGAACATAGCCTGGAGGGGTAAAGATTCATGTACTTAATGGAGGAGAATTATTCAAACAATAGGCCTACTTCAATGCTTTTTGTTTTAAAGGTGAAATTCAAAACAAAGTTTGAAGACTTGTTAAACATGCAATTGCATGCTTTCTTGTCAAAATCTCTCCTGCCTAAGCATACGTTGCCAGAAGCATGTGATAAGCATTCAGATGAAATTAGGAACAGCTTGCTACACCAGTATGGTAAAAATGCACCTTAATGTGACAGGAAACAAGAACATTAAAAGTAGATTTGTTCTTCAGTAACACACATAAAACGATAACATTTTGTATAATACAATAAAGATTCAACTTCTAGAAATGGTAGCTTTTAGCAAATAAGCTTGTTACGATATGGTTTTAATATTACATAATAGAATATTTTCCCACTAGCATTTACTTACTTGTGCTCAGCTGTTTGAATATTACACAAGAGCCTATTAAAATACCAAAACTGAGTATTAAAATTTTATCAAACTGTTTTGTACTGCAATTAGATTCAACCTGAATCTTTTAGCATGCTAGTTGATTTATACTTATGCATTTTACCAACTGAAAGCTGATCAGTATTCCTTCATTAGGTATTTGTATGCATTTAAGTAGATCTCTCTGACTAAAAGCTTTCACTTAAAATCCTTTAGCACTTACAAATTTGGGCAAACCTTTGAGGATCAAATGCAATAGTGTTTGCCTCCCCAAATACTAACAAAAAAAGTGAAATTTAAATGTGAAAATGTTCTGGTTTCTAATTATGGAAATCTATCAAATGTAGTATTTTCCTCTCCTCAAACACAGTGATTTTCATATGAACCAAAACTAAGTATTTAACACAAGGAACCAAGACTAATTTTATAACAACAAAGTAATAATATAGCTATTTAATTTCCAGCAACTTATAACATCTTGAGAGTGCTTTTTCCTTTTCCCTTCCAACCTGCTAATTTGTAATGCTGATGCAGGCAGCTTGTCAGAAAGTAGCTAAAGATACCGACTAAAACTTCAGTAATATACTTTTAATACACAAAAGGTATCTTTCTAGAGATACTTATCTATAAACACTGTTATATCTGTAGTGCCACACTTCACGTGTATGTTATCTTCTGAGACATGCTTGTGAGACACAAAAAACCAAAGCGGTCCAGGGCTCCCCAAATAATGAGTCTAAAGTTTTTTCTATCAGTAAAAACATACCAAAATACATGTGGTTATTATTCCTTTGGGGTTTTTCAAACTGAAAATATTAAAAAAGCTGCAAGGGAAAGTAACCAAATTACTACCTGTAAATAACATTTTTCAGGCCACTGACAATATATTACTTAAAAAGGTTTCAAGCGTTCATCTGAGCAGAGTGCAAAAGGCTTGTCTTGTTCCAGGCAATACAGAGGCAGCAAATTGTAGAACTCTTCCGTTAGGCACAAGCAACTGGTGAATTCATTTAAAAAATAATAAGAAAAAATTGAGGAAATTTTGTAAAAGACGAGGTGAATACATTAGTAGCTGTGTATGTAAATACCAGTTTACACCAAGGAAAATGCAGCTTTCATTACCTTTCACTCATGTTTAACTGGGAAATCAGCCATAGCTACTACAACTGTGTGAATGAGTTCACCAGCTGAATTAAAAGAAAAATAAGAGGTTCAGGTTTTTGGGTTTTTTGGGGGTTTTGGTTGTTTTTTTGTTGTTGTTGGTTTTTTTGTTGTTGTTGTTGTTGTTGTTGTTTTGGTTTTTGGTTGGTTGTTTGTTTTTTTTTTTTTTTACAGAAGAGGTGATATACTTTTGTGAATCATATTTAGTTTTCAAGGCAGTCTTAACTTTCAAAATTTACCAAACATAACATGAATTAGAAATAGTTTCAGTAAGCGTATAACCAGGTTTTCGTGAACAATTTACTTGCTCAAAGTGTCAAGAACAGAAAAAGTTCACAGAAGAATACCTGAAGGCTAACGTGGGATTCTGCACATTAACAAAACAAGCAGGTTCATATGAGAAATTTTCTGGATATCATTTATATGTGCTTTGTTTATTTACTAGTGCCTAGTCTAACAGCACAGATAAAATAACAGCATCCCTGTTACCCCTGAAATGCCCGCAATGTTGTGAATCTTTAAGTAGTAAAACAAGAAAAACTGTCTACAAGTGAAATACAGAAGTCCAACTAACTACTTTGCTTTTACAAGGAATAATTAAAATGTCTTATTTACAGGAATAATTAACCAAAGGAAGAAGTGATATACTAAAAATACACATGACAAACTATTAAAAAGGCAATTGTAGTAAGATAAAGGAAAAACGAGGGTATTTACTTGTATACATATGAAACAAGAAATCCCCCGCAAGGAAAGCAAAATATTTTCATTAAATAGTTAAAGAAATTTCTCCTTGATCTTGGTAGAAGCAGAGGATATTTTGTTAAGATCTCTATAATCGATGATTCATTTTTTTTAGAATACATTTTGATTTATTCTGGAAAAAGATACCACTTCTACAAGACTGGAATTCATTGCAGTAAACAAAGCAGAAATTCCTATTCACCCAAAACAAAGGCAGAAGAGCTGTCTACATTATTATTCTACAGAACTACTGTAATTTTCAAGATTTCAGACAATAAATGTGCTTGGGGAAAAAAGTGGAATTCAAAGAAGCCACACATCCATCTGAAGTTTCTATGTGTATAGAAGCATAAAAAAAAATAGCATCAAATTGGCTGCACATTAGCACATTATGAAACGATGTGCTATTAGCATAGTGAAACTAATCCGTACTGCATATGTATAGTTAGTTCCAAAATATCCAAAAATACTGGACCATCATTATGCATTCACTGTTCAGTTAATCTGACCTGCAAAGATCAATAGAATCCAAATGCACCCACTTCATTGTGCTTGCACACAACATAATATTCACATCAATTTGCTTGGGAAATCCTCCACGAGTTTTTTTGTAACCCTAAGACTCTGAAATGATACAGAATTTAATTTTAAAGAGAAGACATGTTTATCAGCATAGGCAACTTAAAAATGCACAAGACACTTCAAATTTAAGGTTATTTCTATCAGACAGAAGGACACTGTTACATAATTCCTTCAAACAGCAACAGAAGTCCAAACTCAGAGCCAATCATCATTATGGCAGCTGAAAGAACTAAAATTCAACACCTAAAGCAAAATAATTTATTAATAGTTTTAAATTATGCAGGCCTTTTAAAAAATACTGAAGTGGTTACAAAATTTTCTGAAACCACCATATCACACCATTTGCTTATAGGTAAATTTCCTTAGGGGAGGCAGAAGTGGTAGTAGCAAGCTAATGTTTTTTATCTTAAGTGTCTCTTCTTTACCCACTTTAGACAGTCTGAAAAGACTCCTGTTTCCTTAGGGGAACACATTCAAGTCCAGGATCTTAATGACAGTGGACTTCCAGGAACAACTGTTTTTTTCCTATTTGAGAGTTTCTGTGAATCCAAAGAATGAAGACAGAGATTTAACAAACATGAAGGTTTCCTTTCAAAATCCAATATTGTGCACAAGCATGACAAAACATCTGTTGGCTGAGTATTAAACTATTTTTTTTTTTCCAGAATACTTCTATGCCAGCAGGATTGCTTGTATTTTTAAGACAAAAGCCATGCAGGCAGAAACTAAACTGAAGACTGAATGAACAGTGGAAGAAGGAATGCAAGAGGGAGATTTGCAGCTACAACCAAAAATCGAGAAGGAATCAGGGCTGTAACAAAACTTACCTTGAGACATACCGTTTTGTTCCTACCCCTCTCAGATTCCTGCTCACACCCGCAAGGACAGCTCCAATACTTACAAGGCAGCTGAAATGCCATAGCTGACATCCCTGTGTGTTAGGGTTACACAGTACATACTTCGTGCTACCCTAGTAGTCCAGTGTGGCACAGTAACAATGCAGCAGCTGCTTGGTGAGCTGCAGGCAGCCTTCTGGAGCAAGGGCAGAAATCTCAGAGATCACGGAGGACAGCTGGGAGCAGGAATTATGACAGCCACCTCAAGGTAAACCACCCAAGTCAAAGCCATGAAGTTGTGAAGAGCAGGATTTCCAGAAAGAATTACTAGCTTCACAAATTAAAGTTCTATTAAATTTGTTGAAGAAATAGATGACAGGTCAGCTGAATATGCTGGAATTAAAGCAAAAGGAATACAACATAATAACCACTACCTGAAAAGAGCATGGCACCTGCCATGTACACAGTAGCTTGCCTTCACTGTTTCCTATTTGAAGTGATCAAGACCTTTAAAGGAAGGTAAAATGCTCCAGATTTAGTTAAGAGCTGCATGCTCACCAATACAAGCAGTCAGTGCCCCCCCACCCCCCCTACACCATGCACAGCAGCAAAACTTTCAGGCAATATAAAACAACAAGAGAAAGAAACCAGAAAAGCAAAGAGAAATCAAGAAAGTATCAAGATTATGCAAAAGCACTTACAAGAAATTCTGAGAATTCCTCATAGCTGCAGAGAGAAGTGGCTGACAGAGGTGATACATCAGCCCTTCCAAGGTCTTAAAAGAAAAATTCTACAATGCTGCATCTGTATCTATATTTTAACATAGTAAATAAGCCACTGCTGAGTGGCTTAGTGTATATTTTGGGAATGGGGTATGACAGATGAGTCATTAGAGTCAACACTGTTTGTTTATATCAACACTGATGAAGACAGTTAAAGAGTTAGGTGTTTGTTTTGTGTGCTCCTAAAATTTGATTTTTTTAATTGAACCTGGAAACACTGTCATAACACAGGAATTTCTATTTATTTGATGAAAACAAGTTTCCATTGGATTCCCATTGGAACAGCCTGAAAAGGTTAAAGGAAACAACTCCACAGCCAACACAGCTAAACAGAGACAGAGGGAGGTGTCCTAGACACTCTTAGCTTTACGTTTTTTGGTCTTCTAAAATAAACACCTTACCAAGTTACATTTGATTAGTAGATATAGCCTGTTTGGAACAATAACCAACTAAGTAAAAGGGAAAACCTCTCATGACTGTGCCTAACTTCCCATTAAGTTACATCTGAGAACTCCTTACAGCTTACTGTGCTGAAGAGTACCAAGAAAAACAAAAAAACCCAAACCCCTCACAATACTGTATGGGAAATGCAATACTTCACATTTATTTCAAAAATTTCTATTGAATATATTATTGAATCTATTCTAATATGAATGTTTCTACACATAGATGCATCCAACTGTTCAGCTTTCAGGCTGGTCTTTTTTACAGTCCACTTACAAATACAACAGTAATAAGTGTATAAATAGTTGCTACCTTGTACAGTATAGCATACGTAATATTCGGGAAAACAAAGTGATCATCAGCAACTGAGAAACTAATATAAATTTAAGACACTGATTCAAACATCCAATGAGCAATTCTTTGTTTGCTTGCTGGTACCCTCCTCCCCCCAACCAAAGTTAAAGAGGTCAATCCTTTAAAAGACTTACTGCCTCTGAATAGAAAACATCACTGAACAGCAACAAACACCAGCAAGAGTTACACTATTCAGAACAAGCACCAGTCACATAGTCAAATAATTAATTCCAATGAGAGAACAAATGAAAGCTGAAGTTACCTAACATCACATTCTGAGTATATTCCAGTTCTGCCTATGAGAATAGTCAAAGAAATATTTCAAACTAAATTAGGTTTTCTCCTCAGTTCATGTGTCTATACCAAGAACCACAGGAAGTCACGCTTTGCTTTCCTCTAGAGTTATGTGAACGTTATCACAAATCCTTCTGCAGAAATGACGGGCCTAACCACTTCATGTTACAGTTAAACTTCTGAAATAGCAAAAGAAATCAGACTATCCTCCCCAGAAATTAAGAATTATTTTCTTACAAGGTAAGCTTCTATCACTAGCAGATTAATTTTAAAAAGATAAAACACAGGCATATAACTTAAAAGTACCTCTAAATCAAGTATATCAGTGCATTTTTAAAATAAATTAATACATATTTCCCCATTGTGGAATTAAAAGCACTTAATTTGTAGGACTTTGAGGCAGGAAAAAAAAAGTATCTCTTCAATTACAGGACAAAATAAATGTTGTTTATAAAGTATCACAAAAATCAAGAAAATAAAACTACCCCAGGCCTGAATTTACTTTCTTATGACTAGAGCAGAAAAATCACATTTTGAAGAATTTTAGTGCTCATCCTGCAAAAAGGATGATTAAAAATGAGAGTTATTTTAAGTTTTGGAAGTGAAATAAACCTTGTTTACAACAACAAAAACCCCAGCAACTTTTTCTATAAACATTTAGAAGCCAGCATCTTCTGTTCTCCTCCTAACAAGTCTCCAAAGTAATTACATTCTCTTATCAAAAATCCTTCAGTAGACAGTCAGTGCTATAGTATTAACAGCTTCACAAACTTAAAAAATTCAAAATAATTGAAAAACAAAAAGGCAAAGATGCTAAATCAAAATTGTATTTATACAGATATGCACACGTATGCCTACACGTGTAGGTTATGACTGAATTCATATATACACACGTGCGTACAGATGCATATTTTACAAATTTAAATTCATGGACAACACAGTTATTAATTTCTGGGGACTAACATATACAATGTACAACTAAATTGAAGAGACTCAGAACAAAAAAAAAAAAAAAGACATTTTGGCTGACTTAGTTGGAGCTGGTTAAGTATTTATAGTCATTACCTGTTGATGTTCATCGAGCCGTGCAAGATGTCATGCAAGCATTCATAGTCCATTTCAACACAAAATCGTAGCTCAAGGTGGCTTAAATTAAGTGGCATAACTTTGCAGTGAAACAGACTCAAGAGCGTATATACACGTTCCCATGCCATCTGCACCACCAGCAGCCTCCAGAAGAGGTGCAGGAAGTACTGAATCCGGCAGTTAGATCTGCACAAGCCTTGTTGTACCTTTCTCCTCTCAACAACTGACCTCAAGTCCTTCCATGCACTATCACTGAGGGTCTCCCCTGAACGCTTGCCCCTCCCAATACCGTGAAATACAAATTTTAATTCTCCTTTACCCTTCTTCTAGTTGCTACTCTAGAAACATTCTTCAGTAAGTTGACTAAAACTACTAGCCCTGCCAGGCACCCTTTCCCTTCTCAAGTCATCTTCTAGGATAAGAGAAGTATTGTTTAAAATCCTATCATTCTTTTTAGAATACCTTGAGCATTTCATAGCCTCTGTACCGAGGTTTTTAATAGTGTGATATCTCTCACACAAATGTACTCTAAGCAACAATTTTAACCAGAAGGATAGCATGCAGAGGTGATAAATTCCAACACAGAAATAAAGATCAATTATGAGTCACTTGGAAAACTTAGCTTCTACCAAATACATTAGGTAAATTATAAGAACTTTTTAATTTTTTTTAACATAGGAGTAAAACATCTAAACCAATGGTTAACTCAAAAAAGAGAAAAAGAGGCAAACAACCAAAAAACCCAAATCAACACATAAGAACACAAACTATTCTAAAGAATGTAACCAGAATATTAATCCAGGAGAAAGGGAATAACTCTGAGAATTCAACACTTACATATAAAAAAAGGAATTATTTTAAATCATAAATCAAACATTAGAACTTTGTAATATAGAAACTGGTATGCTTACCTAGCATACGAATGTACAATGCAGTCTGATCAGAGCTGTCATAGGAAATTGCTCCACGTCTCTGAAAAAAAAAAAAAAAAACAACAACCAAACACCAAGGTATATTTTATGCAAGTTACAACTTAATTTTTAATTCTAAATGAAAATAAAGTATCAATTGTCCACTTCCAATTAAACTCAAAGTTAATTTTGGACATTTGAGCAAATATATATACACTGAGTTTGGTTTAGGAGGGGACAAAGGAAGGACAGGAACTGGTAGTTAGGAGATTATGAAAAACAGGCCTAGAGCATGGAAAAAATAATTGTCCCTAAACTTCTTTCCAGATGCCCCTCAATAATTCATCACAATAAAAGACACAGAACAAGATTAAGCTGACACAAAAAAAGCATGCTCCTTTGCCTTCTAGAATGTAATATTAAAAAAAAAAATACTTGCAGTTCCTGGTTTATTTGTTAATTTACTTGCACCTATGGGATATTTCCATCTTTCAAAGCCAAAAGTGGTTTTAAAAGAAGTAAAAGAACTCAAATGACACCATTACTGCTGTCGTAGGAATTCAACCTATATTCTGCAAAGGCAGGACTCTGCTGTCTCACGCTCCTTTCATTCCACCCAGTACTTTCTGTAGGCAAACCAAGGTACCACTGAAGCAGGATGTAACACATAAAGGTATTTTAAAGAAAACAAGCAAGTGGTATTTCACATTTGATGATAGAAGTCTGAAAGAGTCATCACACCATCTATGCATGACAGTGAGATGCTCACATACAGTATGTATTTCTTACCTACACAAAATACGCATGTTCCACACACACTCAGCTAATGCAATAGTTATAATCCAGGAAGTCTCGCACCAGTGTGGTGAACTGGTCCTTTAAGAGCTAAAAACTGGAGGAATGTTGTCAGTCACACAACACTGGCATCACATAGTCTTAAAATCTTGGCACAACCTAGCACCCAGACTCACGCCTTGCCTTTACTGTACTTTCAACATCATCTGCCACTTCCTAGAGCCTTCATTAATGCTATTTCTTAACCCTAGGATCAGAGGGTTCACAATCAGACTTCAACTTGACAGTTCACAACATTGCTGTTTTTAAAGAAACAAGATTTCTTGTGTGCATTAAAAACTCCGATGACCTTTCCGATGATAAGTGCACCACACTTATTTACAATGAGGACAGTGAAGACCTCAGTGTCACAAAGGGTTATCACATCCCTTTGAGAACTTCAGATAAAAGCCAACCTGAAGGTAAATGTAGTCACCCATTTTTTACCCTCTGTGTAGCAGGAGCAACACTACACCAGGGACACACAACAAAAATGTGCAAGTTGAAAAGATGGGAAACCAAACCATGTTAGGAAATGGGACATAAACACAGATGTTGGCTATTTAAAAGAATTCTAGAAGAATGAAAAAGAGATAAAGAAACAAATTACTTGGAAGGGTAAAAAAGCAAAATTGCTTCTACGCATCTATCTACACAACAAATTCAATGCATGCAAAAAGACTAAAGATTAATAACCTCCATCAGCATGATTTGTACAACTGATGTGCAAAGACTCCAAAACCAGAAGTTACACTGAATTGTTTTAATATTTTTCATGTTAAAACAAAAAAGAAAACCTTACACTTGGAAGTCTGAGAAGTTTTTCTGAAGGTAAGCTTAAATATTTAACTACAGAAATGACCAAAAACCCAGCTTCAAATGGGGTCCGATTACAGTAGCTGTTGTAAAGACTACAAGTTAACAGCTCCCTTTACAGCACTTCTATGTTATCTTGGCTTTTGTTCTAGATTTCCTTGGAAGATCATAAACCATGTAAATAAACCTTTCCTCAAAATACATTTGTACATTTCTCATATTTGTACATATTTCTCTCAGCAATATGCCTGTCTTGATGGGAAAGGCAGCAATACAACTCATCAGCCACTAAATGA
>JAVJGJ010000037.1:42157328-42177737 GCA_035590215.1 Microhierax caerulescens | reverse complement strand
ATGATGTTGATTTCCCATCAATATTTTCATTTTTTTCAAATTTCTTCATATAACCTACCTTTGAATTTCAGCAAATCTCAGCTGAATGTACTTTTAGTAGCCTCGAACATTTCATATCACTGGCTAGGCAAAATCAGTGATGTAATTTAGTGCTAACTTGCAATTTGCACCTGTCTATCACAGATTTCTGGACACGTCCAGTACAGTTCTGTAACCTAATACAGGAGAAAGCCAAGCACACATGCAGCTAGAAGAACCAAGCCCAACTGGAGCATTAGTCTCCGAGAAGGAAAACAATATGTAAAAATTTACTGAAAAATAAATCCTTTTGAGATGTTGATTCTAAAATATTACTTGGTCTCTAAAATCTAGAATATTCTTTACTAGATAAAATAGTACATCCATATATGGTATGAAACAGAAAGCACATTTTTAAAAACGTAAATCAGTTGCTTATACAAGTAAGTGATTTTGTTCTGCAAGGACTCTGGAAGATCTCATAGGTATCTCTGAACAAGTAAATCCTTTAAAATTACCTTTCAAAATTTGGTTTCCTACAGAAAGAGAGACAATTTGTTGTGTAAACCTTACTATTATTTCACTAGGAGAAGGATAGTTTCAGCTAATTTTGCTAAAAGGGTAGAGGTCTTAAAGATACTTAATTCCTTGAAATTTGTTAAATAAAACAGGTAAGAGGAAGACACTTCTTAGCAAGTTCCACCAAGAGACAGATACAGGATACCTGGTGATGAGCGGTCAGACCTCATACCTTTAGACCAGGCAAATAAGTGAGATATAGATAGTTAGGTGCACTGTGGTGGACAGGGACAGGAGGGAGCTAATGGTACAGACATTTTTAGCAACTTGTGATAGGTAGGTAAATAAAATAATAATATGCTCATCCAGCCACAGATTGCTCTGTGTCAGCTTATGTTGCAAATAGGTAACAGACAGTGTACCACAGGTTGAGGTATATCACCTATTTTTCCACTCCAGATAACACTGTCAGAGTACTTGTTATACAACCCCCTACACTATTCCAGAAAAATGCAAGGAAAAAAAAAAAAAAAAAAAAGAAGTAATCTAATCTACCCTGCATGTAGCTCTTTAAGATACTCTGCCCAGGTTCCACTTTTTAAATACAGCAAACAAAGACCAGGTCTAATGCATTGGCTTCTACTGAAATGTGAACTGTCACCTGCAGCAAATTTGCAAGTAGAAAGGCAAATGCGCCTTGAACTAAAGTTTCTGTAAAGCACTCAACAGTTCAAACAATTTAATCACCAGGATTCTACCCTTGTTGACCACCAAGAACACCTCCTCCCTCATTGCTAACCAAAGGTCCATTCTCTGTAGCCTATACCAAGACATCAAGACTATACTCACACTAAAAATTTACCTTAATCACACAGTTCAGATGACTGTAGCATACACTGTATCAGCCTACAGAAACACTGGCTAAAAAAATACCATGTTATTGTTAATATTTTTTACTCATTTAGCATAAAATTTTATTTCTACATCTCTGCCATCTCTTTGATCCACCTGAAGCTTTGTACCTGTTAATAACCACAAAGCACTGAACAGATACAATAGAGCATTTAATAACCAGAAGCCAAAAGAACTCCTTGACCCTCTGTACAAGTCTCAAACAAACAAGCATCCTTCCAACGGAACTACTAGTGCTCAAACTGAAGACAGTCCTGATGTCTTTAGGCAGGTTACCTTTCAAGCACAAGGACAGCCTGGTCCAGTGGGAATGTCTGCTGGACTCCAAGTAATTCAACAAATTCCACAAATTATCAGGTGATGTTCTTAACTACTCTACTCCTTAACAGTCATGAGCACAGCCATTTGAACTGGGTGGGCTGTTTTGCTTCAGCAGTGAAGACAGATGTTAAAAAGATAACTGAGAAGGATTCTGCCCTGCCCTCCCCACTGGACTTCAACTTTGAAAACCTCACCTTAAATTTCAGTTTCATATTAGTATCATTTACTCTTCCAATGGGCAATAAAGAAAAGCTTCCACTTCTCCTCTCATCACATCTTTGTGGAGTTAATGGAAGAAGTTCAAACTAAAGTGAAAGATCTATTAATCCTTCAAGAACAACACCACCACAAGAACTCCACAAAACTAGGTGAAGGGACTATCTACCAGAAAACAGATTTAAGTCAGATCTTTCTGAAAATGTTTTCACAAGAGTATAGGAAGTTAAAAGGCATGCAATGAGAATGACATGCCAAAACAGCACAGACATATCTTCAAAGGGAAACTGCTTCAGCGATGCTGGGGAGTACAGCATATGCATGTACACTTGGAAACAGAGCACCTGCTGCTGTTTGTGCCAAACAAATGTTTCCATTGATGTATCAGTTTTATCACAAGAACTTCCCAATCCTATTCAGAGCAGAGCACCAGTGTTAGTGTTGGGCACTTCATTTTGGCGAGCGCCAGCTAGCCAGCTCTCAGACTGTCAAGAGAAACAACTGCTGGTCTCATTCTGTAAAAACAGAAAGAAAAACTGTTGGCCTTCAAAATTTGGTACCTCCCATAAGAAATAACTATCTATGCTTTTTGACGGAGTACACTGCCTTCATTTTGCAACTCAGCTGTTTATTTCAGCAGCTGGGAAAGAAAAGCCAGAGGACAGCAATGCAGATGGTCAGGTATTTTTACCTACTTGGTGCTCCTGCCCAAGTTACTTGCCCAACAATCAGAGGACTATTTTCAGAAAGAGAAATTGAGAACAAGTTTGGAGAAGTTGTTCTATCGTGGCAAGTGCAATTTACTGGTTATGCTTGCCCCAAATACACACATTTAGAAACTAAGATTCTAAGACAGTTTATCAACTAGAACGACAAACTAATTAGACTGGATTATTGATTTCAAAAGAGAGACTGTCACGTATCATAATTCTTAGAATTATTTCAAGTAATTAAATAAAAATCCATGCTAATATAAGATTTGCAGTTTTCCACAAGGCATCGCTAAGTTTTTAACTACTAAAGCACTGGAAAATGCTCTTTTGAAGCACTTAAACTGTCATTGAACTCTGGCAAGCCACTGCAAAATGGTCCTACTACTATTTTCTAAATATTTCACTGGACTTCAAAGCAGTATTTTGAAAGTTTATCAAACCATTGATAAGAAAATGTAATTTCAGGAAGGCAATATTAATTAGCAATGAACACATACACCCTTCAAATACCTTTCAAATTCAAAGCAGCACTTAGTATTTTCTTCCATATAAGCTATTTCACATTATCATCTCCCAAGACAGACAGCAATCATTAATAATAAACTTGGACACTGTTTGAATTACAGTTATCGATGTTAGCAATACATACATGTAGCAAGCATCTGTAAGGTATTTTCTCTTACACATCTCAGATGTATGTATATCAAGTGGCAACATCAGATTTACTTAAAAACTTCAAGGTTTAACAAAAACATACAAAAGAAAAGCTTGAAAATTGATCAGAAAAGAAATTATAGTAAAAAAAACTTAAGTGATTGACTTCAGCGAAGACAGAAATATACAGGGGTATTGCCTTTAGAAACTAAATCAGAATGGCAGAGGACACAAAACCAACAGCAAAATAGGATAATTGGATGTACACACAAAAAGTAGTTCTTCAAAAGTAACAACCATTACCACATTTAAAAACACAACCATGAATAGCAAGAGGTTTTTATGCTTAACCATATTCCAGCTACCTGGCATTCCTACTTTTTCCCACCTTAACAGAATCTTTGACCAAGCTGAATTACAGCCTTAAGCAGGCTTTTCCTGTCAAATTTCAGCAAATCAGCAATTCAACAGTTATCAGTAAAATGTGGATGATGTACTAGGCTGGCACACTGGCCATACAACTCTGGCATTTAGGATCTCCCTTGAATCACAAGCAAACATCCATTCCAGGGTATCCTGGTCTTTTTCTTGATGTGACAAGTGCTAGCAACTAAAGCTGACCATTTTTGGTTTTATTAATTTAGAACTGTGTTACTGACAATAGCCAAAGAGTACAGGCATGAATACCTGGTGAAGCTTGTTTTCACAAGTTCAAATTCATACGCGTTAATATGTAAATTAATACATAATTAATTAATAACATACAAAAAATGTTTAAACTGTTTATTAATACGAAATATCTACATATAAAGACATGAACTCTGATTTCCCCCTATCCCCCAGTTCCCCCTCATTCTCTCCATTGATTCTGGCCCTCCTTTACAATCCTAAACTTATTTATTCCTCCTTTTGATATTAATTCCAGGTTAGCCAGCGAGCCATAGTGAGAATAGCCTGGTCTCATCTCCAGCCACCAATCCCACCCATATTTACTACTACAATAAACATTATAGGGATATTACATTCTTTAGAATGAGAGCATAGGAACTCCTGATTTTGTCTAGCATTAGCATACATTTCCAAAACACAGGCATCTATAATGGAAAGGTTACACAGTAAGTGAAGTAGCCAGTATTTCACCTAAGCAAACAAAACTGGTATTTCCACTCCCTTAACCCTGAAATCAACAATACAAAAAGGATATACTGTCCAGGAAGCAAAACATGCTCATTTGTATTATTTTCACTATGTTTAAAATTGTTTTCCCTTATTTTCACAAAGCCTTTAAAGCACTATAAAACTGAAGATCTGTTAGTAAAGGAGGCAAGTAAAGCCCTGCCATTCAGAAGCCATTTCAGATCACTTTTCCCTGTCTCCTAACTGGCACTGCTACAAACACAGTCTTCCCACTTCAAGGCAGACAAAAGTCGAAAGCTATGAAATCATGTATGAACACTTAAAAAACACAAGCTTAAATGATGAATGATGTGTTTCCAAGACAGATTAGATTTTAAAAAGAAAAATAAGTACTCATGAAGTTCTTAATAACTTGTTTTCTCCCAGGCTACTTATAAACCCAGTTAGTCAAAACAGAAAAAGATGGCCTACCTTAGAAGTAATCCATTTGATAAGGATCAGAGCTAAACACCAGATCAATGCAATTCCCATTGGATCACCCCGAAGACCTGAAGCATAATCTCCTCCCTGATCCCCGCCAGTGCTGAAAGCTGTGTGAGGAGGGCGTAAGAGCCTGAGAAGTAGCGCGCAGTGGTAAGGCACAAGGCAGGCAGGCAGGGGCTGCCCGCACCGCCAACAGCTGCGCCAAGGCTGCAGTCACCTGACAGCCCCAGCAATTCGCTCTGTGTGAGCAACGCTGCCCTGTACGTCTTGCTGCCAACTACACACTCAACGAGAAGGTTTTACAACTAGAGGACACAGCAATCAGTAAAACCTTACCAAACCCTACAGACACACTAAAGAAAATGAAAAAAAACACGATTACGTGCTTTTATAACACATACTGTAATACAACAAAACATGCCGCTCTACAGGATCACGCTCCAGCACTCAAACCACCTGAGCTAATTCAAGATACTGCCTTGCCTTTAAATGCTACCAAGAGGTGGTTTCCAGCAGATTTCACCACAGCTGACATTCACAAATTCCTTTTATCTCTGCCACCTGGAGAACTGCTATGAACTGAACTTCAAAATCGTGTATCAAGGTTGCTTTTATAGCAACACACTATAAATAATGCTAATGTAAGAAAAATAATGCACTGAATACATGCAATCACTGAAATCAATCATGGTTCTCTAATCTCTTCTTTTGTCCACTAAATACTAAGCCATTCTTCCTGCTACCTTTCTAGCCACACACACTCACCTGAACTGGCATGTTGCTTCGGTTTATTGCCCCAAGGGTTGAACTTGCCTACAATCCCCCTCCAGCCACCTCTGGCACTTTCCAGGGTTGGAAAGCAGGCTAACTTCCTCTAAGAGTACTGATTATGCAGCCAATCTTACACACTTGGTGCAGCTTTGAGATTCATTTTTATTTTTGTCATTTTAAGCTGACAAAGATGTTTCATTTCAGAAATACAAAGAAATCTCAAATAGTTTGTAAAGCAAGCAGCTACAGAGGGGAAAAGAGGAACAGAGTGTGGGATATGGATGAGTTTTCAAAGCATGAAGTTTAATAATTGAAAGGAAAATTACATGAAGATTCTGCTCTTCCTATAATTATAAGAAGATCATATTGCAAATTCCAGTATGTGCTCAAAATACAAAAGTTCACACAGATTACCAAAGAAGTAACTTTAGCACTGAGAAATTAATTTTCTCCTATCTACAAGAAAAGGGGACACATACCATTGTGGATGTTTACTGAATGAAAAAGACTCAGTAACTGGGACAGGGCTCTTTTTATAATAGGGCCCTTTTTATATTGATTCCCAATATCTGTGTTGCTTTTAAGCTGTAATCATGATCTCTGCACCAGCTGCAGGTTGCTACATCACCATTCCATTCCAAACACTTACCTCCTGCTCTCTTCCCTCCCCATGCCCCTGAAAACCAATCAGATCAAAAACACAGGCAGGAACATTCAGAAAGGACCTTTTGGTACCTCACTTAATGAATACAGCACTTATCTAAAGGTCTGTCAAGTTCCACCCAAAATACAAACTGTCACACAGATAGACCTAAAAACATTACCATCTCCAAACACTTGACAAGGTTAAGACACCCTGACAATTAGTCATTACCAGTCTGATATTACTTTAAAAACAAACCAACCCACAGTAAATGGCATTAGGCTATATGTGCATTAGCAGTTTGGCACAACTGGAGCAGACGAACACACAGCTGCTGCTGCTAAGGTCTTTACACCTATACTCTATAAAGCCCAGGAGGGTTTTTTTGGAGGCCGTACTTACTCAAACTTCCTGAAACAGACCCTACCACAGGAGGTTCAAAGCTGCCAAAAATGACTGATAACTAGTCAAACTTCTACAATCCTATCAAGGATTAGAGTACATTTGGTGAATGCAAGGGGTAGAGTGGCTTAGTTTCTTTTGAAAGGAGTCTAGTTAGCACATACTGAAACCACTCTGGAAAACAAACAAATGGGCGCGATAAACTGGGACAATGAGGTGATTTGCTTCAAGACTGAAGTCTCCTCCACATAAAACTAACACAAATAGCCTTATGCTCTTTGAAAGGTCAAGCATTTCTCTGTCACCACTGTTTTCAATCCCTGTTGTCTTCTCTGTTTTCCTGTCTCAAAACACATAAAGTGTGTGGATGGTTTCAGCTCAAGTGCATGGAGCAAGCCTTTCTTCCACCTATATCAGAAACGCATTATCTTAGAAAACACAGGAATACAAAGTAATCACCCTTTTGTCTTCCAATACTGAATGGTTTAATTAATTAGCCGCCTCTCTTCCTGAAAGTTTTCCTTAACACTATTGTCTCATACATAATTTAATAGCAGAATACAGGAATAAAAATATTTGCCCATGTGTTAAGCACTACTACAGCAGTATTTGTTTTAACTATGGCTTGGAAATGGACTGTTTCAGATACAGAATTCTGAATTTGGAGACAGCGGAAGACCAAAAGCGCACTGGTTTGTACGAGAAGTGTAAGAAATCAACAAAGAAACTAAAGTGCTTCTTTTGCAGAAAGTACTGCTTTGAATAACCCCATTAACAATTTTAAGGTGAAGTAAGTGTTGTTTTATAAGCATATGAAAGAAACCCACCCCACCCACCCCCCGGTACAAGACTCTATAAAAATAAGTAGTACTAAATTTGCTGTGTGATAACATACCACGTATTATACTACCTAAGTTCTGGAAGTGCAGTCAGTGAGCCATGGGCTGTGGTCATTACCACCCATTTCAGCTTCATCTTGACATGAAGGAACACAACAAAAAGAACAGCTATGATACACTGTATTTTTTGTCTTCAGAAATTATGGAAGTTCCTCAGGTTGTTTTTCTTCGCTGCTTTTTAGCAGCATCTTTTTCAGTTTTTCTAAAATAAATTTTCTCAACGCTGCAGAGATATTATGTTTGATAAGGCAAGCTTTCCAGAATTTAGCACTCATATACACAAGTCATAGCATACAAATCATCATCTTAGTTCCTCTGTCCTTCCCATCAGCTCAAATGTACAAGTGCAACTGCTGTCTCTATTTCCAAAGAAACAAATATCCCAATGACTTCAATGTAAACTTAGTGATATGCAGCATTGTAGATGCATCTAAGCAGTCAAAGGCATGTTCTGCTACAGTTTTTGTATTTGCTGAGTCAACCTTTCTGTGTAGCTCCTCATAAGGCAAGAACTTATTATCAATACAGCAGAAAGTACCTGGGGTCTTGCAACAGTTACTACAAAAGTTCCACTATGGAATTTGCTAATGATACCAGTTTGCTTTCATTGTGAAACTGGCATCACAGGGGACCAGCTCCTACTGATTCAAAGTAGCTCTCCATTAATGTGCCATGACCACTTGCAAGGATCCAATTACTTCCATATATACACCTAGAGATCTGCAAGGCTCCACATGGAAACCATTATTTCCTGTTAGCTTACTCTGGTATTTGCAGTACCAACTACAAGGATTCTAGTTCTACTTGTATATTTCTCAATACCCATCTGTTCCAATCCTTCTCTTTTTTTTTTTTTTTTTTAATAAATTTCAACAGTCCTGAAGAATGACTCAGTGTTGCTTACAAACCTCAGTAACTACTACATGTACAGAAGTGTCTTAAAAAGCTCCACCCATCCCCCAACAAGAATTTAAACAACACCTACAGGAAATCCAGAGCTGAAGCAACAGCACGATACTTCACAGACATTACTGGCTCTCATATGATGCTCCTGTTCAAATGGAGCCGGGCTTCACAAATCTCCATCACCACATGAGTTTTTATACAGATGTTTGAGGCCTGTTACTAATCACTCCTACCTGCCAGAATGACCTGATTTCACATGCATGCACTTGTACACCTGGCCCAGAAATGAGATATCTGTGGAATCTACTTTGCCCCTTAAAACACCTTGTTCCAGAACAGGCACAGAACAGTGGCTTGTGGCACAATGATTTCTAGGATATACTCCTGACTGACATATTATTTGTTATGGTCCATTCAGGAAGTTAATCATATTTATATTAACTACATATAAAGACAGCAGAGGAATAAGCATATCATTTACCAATTCATCAGCACATAGTAAAGCAAAAAAACCCCAAAAGCCACCAAAAAAAGCAATACGCAAACATGAAAAGTTAAAGACAGCAAAATTCATCTTCATTAGCACATATAAATAATCATCACCACCTAACTCATTGCAACTAAACTCAAAAGGCTGACTGATCTAAAACTAAGGGCTTATAGCTCCAGAATGTGAACTTCAAAGCCAAGGACTGCCATAAATCCAGAAGGCAGAATTTAACAATTTCCTTAAAAGACCACTTTTCATTTTTAGAAATCTTTCATTTCAGTCTTCAGTAAGACAGAAAAAGAACAAACCTTGCTTAGAAAAGAAAAGGATCCAACCTCAATGAATGAAAGGAAGCCAACAGTCTATATTTCCATAACACCACTCATTCACCAGCTACACTAATAGAAATAGCAATAGAAAACTATCAGGATCATCCTATATGCACTGCATTTCCAAAAGGGGTAAGAGGCAGTCTATATTTTGTAAACAAATCACATAAATCTTTGCCAAAGCAAGCACATTACTAAATGTCGCATTTTCCCGATGGCTGTTTTTAACCTTTCATCTCATTTGCTCAACATCATGTTTATGCAGGTTAATAGAAATGTCCATGTAACACCGAAAAAGTGATTTGGCAAAAACGCATTTATCTTAGGGGGGTGGATAAGAAGGCATTTTTTATTTCCTTGCACAGATTAAGCATCTAGAAATAGATTACTGTTTTCTAAAATGCTTCTTTTGCAATACAAATTAAAATACTCTCAGTGCTTCTGTCATATCCTGAGCTTTAGTTAATCTTCTGGTGATTTGTTTTACCTAACATAGTAAATTTCAGAGTTTCTACAAAGAACATGCCATTAGACACTTAAAGGATTATACTGGATCATCTGTCAGTGTGCCAGTTTGCACCACATAAAATTTGTTCTTATGAAAATGTATCTAGCCAAAGAAGAAGTTCTACAATAGAGTATTTTTTCTCAGTTTTTTCCAGACACCCATTTTCTGAGGCTGCTTACTTACTATTGCATTTTAGGGTTGTGTTTAAATCCACAGAACATAGATTTCTGCTTCTCTCCAGAGAAGAGATGTTGGCAAGAAGTTATACTCCACTTCTACCAAATCCTCTTTAAAGAAAGAAAAAAAATTATTAAAAAGTTAGGATGGCAGTCTACAAACATATATTTGTCATTTGTTATTTAGGAAATATTTATTTTTCAACTTTCACTCATAGTGAAGCTTATTACCTCAGACAGTGAACCATTTTAACATGGTTGTACATGTTTCAACCAGGGCTGGTCTACATCAGCTTCTATCTGTCCGCACCGATTTGCAGATACTGTCATCTGCTCATTCACAATAGGTCTGCAGCACAGCAAGAAAGTGGACCAGTTTTAGAGTTCAACATCAATGCCTTCATCCATAATTTTGAAGAGTTAAAAAGTGGTACCATTGTTATAAGACAGAGCACCATCAGGGCCTCAGACTGCAACGCATTCAGTAAAGATAAAGTGTTCTGAAGGTGAGATGCAAGAAGTTGAGGTTTAGCTACTACAAGTTACTGTATTTCACTTATTAAACACACCAGTTACTGTATTTCACTTATAAAACACACCTTCAACAAAGATTGAATGGTATACTGGAAGCAAATAAAGAGTAGTTTCAATTCTCACATACTTTACATGTTGCAAGTAACCTGTCTATGTAAGTAAAAACAGATGAACAGTAATGTGTGACAAGAAAAGCTACCAATGTTTTAGACTTCGTAATAAAACATTTATGTTCTATTTCTAAAGCATACCCTTTGAACAGTAAAAGACTGTCTTACCGTCTGTCTTACGTTTAACTGGAAACCTAAGTAAAAACCATTGAGGTTCAATCTCACAGAAAGACAACATGACAAAACTGTCAACTAATCATCATATCCAGAAAAGGAAGTTACAGGAATTTGTCACATCTTCTAATTCTCCATAAATTATCTAGAGAAAATATAAAGGATGCAAGAAGTTTGTCCTCTAAATTCAAGGCTTACGCTTTTTTCACTGGAGAAAGAAGCTCCTCCAGTAACTTTCATTCTTATACGAACATAATAGCTCACCTCCGCAGCTTCACAGCTCCTAGAAGCTTGTGTGTGCAAAGGGGGAGCACAGGAATCAATTGGGGCCTCCCCAGCCAGCAGCTGTATATATAAATTTCCAGATGTGCCCGTCTAGCTCATGAATCCAAAGGCAAGAGCAACGCAGTGCAATGAATGAAGGCTAAAAAGCATGGGGGCAGGATACAATGTGAGCTGTTCCTTTTCACTTGCTCCCTAGCTTATCTCTCATTCAGACATGAAAATGGATCAGAAATTAATAGATTGAATAAATAAATAAACTAAGAGTTCCTGTTCAGCTTCTAAGTGATGGGTCATCCCCCATAAATATAATGGCTCACCTCCCTCTAAGCCTAAGAAACATAGGACTGCCTGGTTCTTGACTAGCAAGTCTTCCCTACTCCACCACTGCTAAAAGATACATTTAACCCCTTCATACACGCTTCTAGGAAGCATTTAAAGAGTAGTTTACACAAAATTAAAAAATTTACATATATTGCGACTCCCCAGGCAACACAGCTTCCATTTATTATAAGCAGGTATTTATGCAAGGATTTTAGATGTAATTTTCAAATTCTATTTTAATAAAAATAATTAAGAGTTCCCACAAAAAAAAAAAACAAAAAACAAACAAAAAAAAAACATTTCAACATTTCCCCAGGCACACAGGCATATGCTGAAGCACCAAAAATATGCTCAACATTAAAAAGGCAGTAATAAAATCATCTTTGTTTCTGGCTCCTTGCTAGCCATCACATGAAAATACTATGTTGTCAAAAAAGATTAAGTTTCAAGGGGAGAGCTAGAAGTTTCACGTTAATAAATTAAGCAGAGATGGCAACAGAACATCTGAAATAAATCAAACCTAGCTTTTGTTTTCCTACTCTGTGACCACTTCCACTAAACTAACTGAAGCATCTGCTGTCAAATCCAGAAATCAATATAGCATTTTATTTATAATATAATGGCATTACAAATGAAAATAATAATTAACTTAAATAGTCATCACAGAGTTTATAATGGTTAAAGATATTCAAACAAAGATCACATTGGCTGTGCATTTCACAGAAAAAGCAAAGCACAAAACTAAGCAGCAACACAGCATCTGAAATACAAAAAGGTTAAGAGAAGTTACATTGGCCAACTACACTCAATTTCTTTCACCTCAAAAATCTAATGTTTCAAGCTTCATCACCACAAAAAACAAACAAACAAACAAAACCAAAAAAAAAAAAACACAAACATTATCAGACCTACACTTTCTGCTACAACATTCTTTCCAGAGAAAATTCATCTGGAGACTCAACTGTAGCAAAGACTTATTTCAGAACTTGCTTACGCACCATACCCAAAAATGCTTGTAGTCTCCCATGCGTTTTCACAAGAACTAATTAAACCTATACCCATTAAGGTTAAGCTGACCAATTTCAATTGAACTGGTTAAGCAGACCAATTTCAGCTGAACTACTTAAACTTGGAAAGGCTCTAATGAGATGGCAAACTGAAAACCCTAGCCTTCCAAATGCCACCATTCAACACCTGCCGTTGCAACACTTTCCCTCACTTTCCAGGTGTATAACTATCAGCTTTCCACCTTTTATTTCATTAAGCTACCAATACAACCCTGTCTTAGGCACTTTCAAATTCTCCTTCTCTGACCTGTAGCAGATGCAAATTTCTTATAGTGAAAGCTTTGAAACCTTGCTAGTGAAGTTTAAAAAAAAATATTTTCATGCAAAATTGGTATTTTATAGACAAACATTTTTAAACATGCAATTATTGCCTTCCGTTAATATTCTGTTAGCATGTGGGTGCCAGCAAACCATGCATTCAAAAACTTTTCATCAAAACCCTAATCTACTTCTTTCAGCATCTCTCTCACTATAGATAAAGCTAACCCAGTAACAGAGAGAGCTTTTCAGTAGCGTTGTGGCTTATGTCTGCAGGTGTTAAACTGAGAAAGAGTGCTGTGTTTGACACTGACACACACTGAAAAGGTTCAGCCTTCTGTTACAGAGATGTCAACATAGGATTTTTTCTTGGATACAAAGAAAGAGGTTGTTGGTTTTGTTTGTTGGGTTTTTTTAAATACATCAGTACTAAGGAAGAGGTAGCTGACAAAGGAAAAGAACTACAAGCTCAAAACAAGTATAAAAAGATTCCCAGGCAAAAAATTCTGTATGACTGCAATATCCTGTTAGGGGAAGTCAGGGAAGAAGGTATGGAAACAGGCATACAAAGAAAGTGTTCTGTTAATGCATTAATACATTTTTTTAATATACACTTCACAGCTGACACATTGACATAAAAAAAAAAAAGGCGGAAAGCTAGTTGAAAAAAGTTTAGAGACTTCAACTACAACTAGTATCTTTCTACAGCCTTCTCAAGAATGCAATTTCCCTGTACAGACTTCTCATCATTCAACCTGAGTGCACACTTTACCACATTTACAACATTCTGAGACCTCCAACAATTAAAAACCACTTTCAAGTAATTTTTCTTACAGGGGTTTCACAGCAGCATACCTCCAATTTAATATTCCATTTTTGAAGGTAACAAGATGCTATTTTCATCGTCAAGCTTTAACATTAAAAAGAAATTGAATTTAAGAATATAGCATAAAGAAGTTATATCAATAGGATTTAAAAGGTTTACATATGTAAAATTAAGTTCTGTTTCCAGTTATCCTGCAGTGATGCTGAAAAAAAGCCACACAATTATTACATTGTTTCTTAAAGAAGCAAGAATTGTAGCAGTACCAACAAGAATGTTTATCTCTGAAGCTCCTTGCCACCCACTGGACACCTGTCAGTCTTGGCACTGGCCTTTATGTGCCCATGTAAAGAAGATTTTGCATGGCATAGCCCTCTCTTGACCAAATTAGGCTAACCTCATCTGCATTGACATCAGTGCCTACAATTTTGGAATCTCATCGACAGAAATAGCTTTATCACAGGGCCCAGCATACAAATTAAGCATCTGTATAGGGCATGCTGAACTTGTGGAAGTGATGAAAAGCTGTAGTGGAAAAATCTTAGCATACACTTTGAAGCTCTATCTAATTAAGGCAACAGTTAGCTACTTTGGGTGAATTAATTATTTAAAATCTTGGGTTTAGTCCGCTTGCAGTATTCTCTACACACAAGCTAGTGTTAAAACCTTTCATTTTAACTGAGAACCCTGAACAGTAGTAGTTCAGCTTAGTACATTTGAAATAATTTAGTATTTCAGTTATCTAGAAATCATACAAATTTTTATTACCAGATCCCAGTTTCATCTTCAAATTCAGTGTTACTAATCATCCCATTGTTCTGTGAGAAGCAATTATGGCTTGCTACAGGATTATTTCCAGTACTAAATTTGTGCTGTCTGTGCACAGCAAACTAAGAAAACCAGGAGACAATTAATTTCATTAAAGTTATATGACTGAGGCAGTAAGGGGAAAGTCTAGTATATTGGATCATTATTTCCTTATGAACGTAGTGATCTAATTTTACAGAGGGACTTTTGGGAAGAAGCAGAATGACAAAGCAATTAAGCTACAAAAGCAACCTCTGAAACACATTTGGAAATGAGGGAAGAAAAAGAAGAGTAACTTGCATGACTGCAGCATAATTCCAGGTTCCTCATCACTCTGTCAGAGCTGGGATTTTACAGATCAAAAGGCGTGCAGCACTGCCTGCCCCATTCTCCAGGGAAAGGAGGATCTGCTGTCAGTTACTTCTCCAAGTAAGATGGAAGACAGACACGAGCCTCAATATAATTAAAGCCTTTCTCACCTTATAAATGAATTTTAAGACTTATGGAAATATAGACTAGCACACAGAACTAAAGATCAGAACAAAAGAATAACAGAAAACACTAAAAACATTCTTTGCTTTAAAATGAGTTACTGATTATGGGTGGCATTGCTCCTGAAGGGAACAGTTCTGGAAACTCTGAGCCTATGCCCAAAGACTTAGCTAGAATAAATAGAAAAAAATGCTACCCAGCCTGTAGTTCAAGATCCTTGGGTTTTTTGGGGGGTGATAGGAGAAGCCAACCTGTGACATATGCAACAGAGCCTTGCTTCCCATGCTATAAATCAGTCTACCCACCACCACACAATTACCAATTTTTTCTTTATTGTTTCCTACACAAAATTACAAATTGCCCTCATACTTCTAAGCATAATGTTCCACACGTAATTGAACAACTCACTTTCATCATACTGTCCTCTCTTTTGTGTCATAGCCCACCAAATAATAGTGTAGAACAGGAAAAGACAGCCAGCACATACTGCAGCTGACCCATCAGCCTGGTCAAGGTCTTCTTGCATGCCATGCCAGAGGACTTCTGGACATCACTGGTGAAAAGCTTAACTCTTGGTCTTCCATTTACTTTCCAAGTTGTGAAGAGCAAAAACTTCTCAAATCCTGAAAACAGACTGGTTTTCAACACTGAACTTTCATTCTGCTTTGAGAGGTACGAGTATTTCTATCAAGTAATTTCTATTTCTTTCAAGAAAGTTTCAGACATGTCCTTCTAGACAAGTGATAGAGACATTTTGGAAAATATCCTGCACTGGAAGATATTCATAGTAATAAATCGTTAGCCAACAGTAAGCTGTTTATAGACCATACTTATGATGCCCTTAATTTTAATCTCACCACAAAAAAAAATACAAAAAAAAAAAAGAGAGAGTGAATGGGATGCATCTTAACTGAACTCTCTTACAGCATGCACTTTTTGGTTTTTTAATAGACCAGGAGTAAGACTCCATCTGTTTTATCACAGAGTTCCCAAGTCAATTTATGCACACAGGTTGTTGCTCCCATAATTAAGCCATAATTCTTTACTTGAAAAGAAAAAGCAAAGGTCTGAAATGGCAATAGGCTTCATGTATTGTCAAGTGCTCAAACTCCGAAGGCAGAATTAATTTTCTCAGGAGCTTCTCTAAAGCACTCATCAAAAATACCAGGACACTTCACAAGTATCCATCTTCAAAACCCCAGCCCAGCACAAAGAGATCAGAACCCAAACAACAGTTTTTCTGGGCACCCAATTTAATGCTGCTAGAACTGTGTTATTCTGGGGGGGTTTAACCACATACAGACCTCATGCAAGCATAGCTCCCTGGCCTGAGCTTTTTCCTATGTTGGGAGTGGGTGGAGAAGAGGAAGAGCGCAGGAAAGGCAAATCAGGCTGCAAGATCTCACATCAAGCTCTTAAGTGAGAACCATACAGCCATGATCTAGGAAAAGCTTGATTTACATGTCTGCACTAATAAGCAATTACAAGATGGAAACATGAGAAAAATCTTTTTCTCCAGAGTGGCATTTAACTGCCTTATAAGTACACACAATCCTCCATTATTCTTAGACAAAAAAAACACAAGGAATGGTTATAACACTTCTCATAACATAAGCAAGTACATTTTGTGCAATAAAGGAGGCAGAGATTTCCTGGAAAATATTAATAAAATTAAAACCTCACAATGCATCAATGTAAGGATGTTAACATGGAACGCACAGTCAATCCAAATGTGTATTTTCTAAATGCTGTGCTTGTCTATGGAATTACATCCATAAGGGAAGAACATTGCTGTGTCACAGGTTTTTTGTCTTCTTTTAATTAAAAAAAAAACAAAACAAACCACACCAAGAAAAAACCCAAGGAGCACACCAACCAAACTATGAAATTCTAGCAGATCTGAACATACTTTATCCACATAACTTCCTAAAGAAGTTACAAACTTTAGATTTAACTTAGAGGCCCCTTCTGCTATTTTAAGAAATAAATTACTTACATACGTCATCACTTTTAACAGTACAAAACAAATTAAAAATCTATTTTAAAAATTAACAAATTGAAAATGTATCCCAAGCAACGGAGCGTTAAACCTTTAGAGATATACAAATACACTCAGCGTAAAAGCTGTATTTGGAAACAAATGCACAAACTTAAAGCAATCATTCTTAAATAGCAAGTACCAACTTTTTACAGAAAGCAGTACAATGCAAAAAATATTAGTTATGTACTTTTTATTTTTCTAGATCTGAGCTACTTACACTTTTCCCTGAAAAGCACTGAACTTTCTACACTGTTTTGGCTGCTTCTACTATCTACAAACCCAAAAGTTCAATAAAAATTTTTCAAACCCCTGGGTTTAGGACTTGTCCAAAGTTGCTTCCTCAGGCTGGTTAGTTGAGCACACAATACCTAATAGAGTTGTAAGTGGTAATCAGGGCTAGGTGTGGACAGGGTGTTTGCCATAAAGCAATCTGTCCTTAGTGATAAGGATAAATTTTCAAATGCACAGCTCAAGTCAAAATGCCTTTGAAACTGAAAACTTAATGTTGTAGAAAGCTTTGAACAGGTTAGCCACAAGAGCACAGTGGAGTGTTCAAAAGCCTCCTAAGAATCTGCAATAATTACAATGAGACTAAACGTCGCTATAATTAAGTTTCCTTGTTTAATAAAAATAATTGCTTAATGTTTTAACATCCACAGGTATAGAGCAGTTTATCTGAAAAACTGACGCCTCTCATCATCAGGTTATGGCTTGTGTTTAGTGGTACAAGTCTACTATCACAAGTACTTCAAGGATCACATTGAACCAAGAGATTGCTATGCTGTCTGTTACAGTATGTGTGCATGGCGTACAAGAGCCAGGGCTGACACTGACTTGAACCTCAATGCACTGACATTGTTAGATCTTTTTATTTCCTACTTTAGCAAGAGAGGTTTCAATACAACAACACTCAACATTCAAGAAATAGGGAGAAGTACAACTAAAGCTGAACTCCTTTCCTGGCTCCAGCCTCCCACATATCCATGGACATACAATACAGGAGGTTCACCACCCTTCAGATACACACCTTTCAGCCTTCTATCAAGGCATGGCTTGCCCTAAGGCAATATATATTATTCCACTTCTTCCTGATTCCATACACGTCATGAAGAAGTGGGATAAACTCATACAAATACAGGCTCCTGAAATAAGACACTGGAGTCAAAAACTTAATGTTTTGCAAGTAGGTATCTATTATTATATGTTGGAACAGAACACAGAAAGACAGCTTTGAAATCAGAACTGTAACTTCTTCAAGGCTTAGAAAGGCAAGTCTATTGTTGCATTGAAAAAAAACACACTTAGGTTTAAAAAAACAGTATACAGCTGTGAAGCACTCAGGATAAATCTTTGCATCAAAGCAGTACATCTTCATGTTAATACTATAGCATTTTCCTTTTTTGTAGAAAAAAAATAGACACATCTAGAAGCTAAAAAATTTCTTTGCAAAATTATAAAGGTCACAAAAATACCCCCCACAAAACCAGTTGAAGGGACAATAAGCTATTTTCCACTGGCAGGTAAGATTAGCTGGATATTCTCATGATATTTTCACAGAAATCATTCCATATAAAATGGAATTCCATATGCAACAATAAGCAAGTAGCTTATCAACCTTCAACCCCTTCCTCTCTATAAATCAGACCACAAACCCCTCAAAAGGGGAATTTAACTTTTATTCTATAACCAAATATATTTTACGTTATTTTACCTTATTAACTTTTTTTACCTTTTTTTTTTACTTTACTTATTTTACCTTAATTTTTATCCTGACAAACTCACCTGACTGATTACTTTGGCATTTCTCCCCCACCCCTAATTTTTATGGTTAATTTCTGTGCAACAGTGAGATTCTTCTTTTAAAATTGAAAGGGTGGTGATTTCTATAACTGCCAGTATTTTTGTAATTTCAAGTATACAGAAGGGTGAAATGTAAGAAACCCAATGAACAACTGAATTTAAAGCCCCCGTTGCACTTCAGATGAGACTAAAAATAGGTGAGAAAGTTCAAAATCAGAGCTGTTTATCATACATGCCTGCACTTAAGACAGAAAAAAAAAAAATGGGAGGCGGGAAAGGTCTGAACAAATTTTTAAGATAGAAATAAAAATGTTCAAGGAACCATATTTGGGGTTGATTTTTTCCACTCACATTATATCATCATTTCACAGAGGTTTGGTTACACAGTTTCAACTTCAGTAGGTTTCACTTCCTACCTTTTTCTTGCACTAGCCAAAGTACAGCCAACCCACAACTTTCTGAAGCTCAAAGAGCAGGACCCATTCAACACTGCTACTTAGTTGCTCTTACCTTTTAGCTTCCCTGCTGCAGTGAAACTGGTTTTAAGAAGGTCTGGAAACTGTTCAGGAAACCAAACAATAAGCTCACTAACCAAAAGTTTAAAAGATTGGAGGCTGGGGAAACCCACCTCAGGCTCGGAAGGAGGCATAAAAGCTTCTCCTGAAATAAGATAAGCAAACATTTTACAAGTCAGAAAAGTAATACAACTCTCTGCAGGAGCTGGGAGAAAAGAAGTGACTGAATTCACGAATCCATAAATGTACACAGTAAGTGTACCCTAAGAAAGGAGAAGACAACATCCATGGGTTTTCTTTAACTGCCACTCATGACAACTAACTGCAGGTAGGAGCTGAGCCTCACCACCACCAAATTAATCCAGAAGAAACCTGGGCTCCGCTTCTGCTTCACAGTTCACACAAAGAGGGAACTAGAAGAGAGGTCAGGTATATTCTTGCCTCCCTCAACAAACAGCAAGTAGCCTATTTTTCCCCCATTGCCTGAAAGCTTCCATTTTGGAATGCATATGCAATAGTACATCTATGAACTACACCAGTTTGGACAAAGTTATTTAAAAGTAACCTATCCAATTTCCCTAATGACAGATACCTGGAAATCCTTCAGAGAGCAACTTGGTATCACACATAGCACATCAGCACTTTCTGGGCACTGAGATTGTTTGGTATGATGAAGTCTAGAACAGACTCTGTAAGGTTATGAATATGGGAACAGCCTACACATATGCACTAAATTTGTGCATGTCAAAGCCTGCTACACATGTGCAGAAGGCTCCTCAGATTCCTAACCACTTTCTCCAATAGAGAATACTAGGTGACTCATTTCCTTGATGTGTACACACATCATTTCACTGCAGGTAAGAAACCTTTTCTTTTTGAACTGCAGGTGTTGTCAAACTCCATCAGACCAAATCAGCACCATACCAGTGGCATTCCTTGAAAGGATAACAGTGCTGCTAATAATTACTTGGCATATCTGATACCAATCCATATTCCTGAAAAAATTATTTTGAGAGGGAGAGGGAGGCTTTCTAGAATAACTTTTTTTTTTTTTTTTTTTTTTTTTTACCTATGGTCAAAAATGA
>JAVJGJ010000037.1:42127808-42157228 GCA_035590215.1 Microhierax caerulescens | reverse complement strand
GAACTGGACACAGCACTCCAGATGTGGCCTCATAAGGGCTGAGTAGAGGGGGAGGATCACTTCCCTCCATCTGCAGGCCATGATCCTCCTAATGCACCCCAGGATCTCATTGTCCTTCTTGGCCACAAGGACACACTGCTGGCTCATGGACAACTTGTTGACTAAGCAAGTTTCACATTCTAGCAGTAACTTATTCCCCTGCTTTTGCTTCATCCTCATCCCTCCTGAGAATTACCTGGATTTTTTTAGTCCTGTCATGGTTTGACTCCAGGTGGTAGTTAAGTGCCACACAGCTACTTGCTTGCTCCCCCCTCACCCTGAGAGGTGGGGAGGAGAATCAGAAAGGAATGCATAACTTGAGGGTTGAGATAAGAACAATTTAATAGTTGAAATAAAATAAAACCAAAAGAACAATAGTAATGATAACAGTTATAATGAAAAGGAGGGAGAAGGGGAAAGGAATAAAATCCAAAGGGAAGGGAGAAAAGAAAGCTAGTGACACACAGTACAGCTGCTCACCCCCTGCTGACCGATGCCCAGCCAGTCCCCGAGCAGTGACCAGCAGCCCTTGGCCAGCCCACCCCAGTTTATACACCAAGCATGACATCCCATGGTATGGAATATCCCTTTAGCTAGTTTGAGTCAGCTGTCCTGGCTGTGTCCCCTCCCAGTATAAACACCACTCAGCAACAACCAGAAACATCAACACTATTCCCACAGCAAATCTAAACCACAGTACTGCAGCAGCCACCAAGAAGAAAATTAACTCTATCTCAGCCAAAGCCAGGATGTTTCCTCAATCAGTTTTCAAGGATTTCAGTAACCTCAGGCCTCTGCACATTAGTTAGAGGGCTTGTTCACCTTGCTATAACACAAACCAAGACTCAATACTACCATTGGTCCATTCCACCTGTGTGTTATGAAAACTAACAGTTGTGAATGATTCTGCTTGTGTATCTACTGATATTTTGTTGGTTTGTTATTTTTGGAGCAAAACAGATGACTCATTCATAATATCCTTTGCCATTACTGTTAATATCAGCCAGCCTTTGCTCCATGTCCCATGTCTATTAGCAAAGTCGTGGCTGGCGACACATTGGCAGCATTAAGCTGTAAAACATTGGTTAAGCTCTAGAAATTCAGCTAGATTCCCTTTGAGATACCTGGAAAGAAGGAACCTCCCATCAATATCACTTCCTATAGATTATTAGAGTGAATCACCTTCTGCATGTGCTTACATCTTCCTCTGTTAACTGCACCTGTAAGCTGAATGACTGGCATAGACTGAAACAGTCACCCTCTGACTGCAAAACTGCACAGAACAACAGATTTTCACTTTGTAAATTGTCTCTGTCACAAGAAACCATTTCCTCTGAATTAGCTTATCTTCACCAAAGCCAAAATCTGCAGTCTTACAGAGTTTCTACTATCCAACATGTCGTTGTTAGAATCTTAAGGAATAGCTATTCATAAGAAATTTATTTCTTACATTTTTATAGGAAACAAATTTAACAGCAAATATTACAAATAATAGCTATATTGTCTTACTATGTGGTTTTACTGAGAAAGATACTGCATTTTCAGTTACATTAATTGCATGTTAAAATACTCTGGCTCTCGACTTCATTGTTTACTCAGCAAATTAAAAAAAAAAGTGCTGTTGATTAAAAATATTTTTATTACAATAAAAACGAACTTTTCAAGGAACAATTTAGTAGGCTGTCTTTATTATGTTCCTTGCTTTGTACAGATAGCAATTAAGTGTAATTTTTCTTTACTAAAATAATTTTAAAGGATTATATATTCTTATTTTATTTTTTTAAAGATTTAATTCCTATTTTAAGTTGTAATTTTTCAGCTTCAATGATTATATACTATGTTGTACATTTATGTATTATATATTGGATTTAAGTATTTATTAACATGAAATAATTCAGTATATTGTCTTAAGTGTAAGAAAATTTTCAATGAGTTATTGCAAAAATGGTACCTTATAAAGAATACTGACATCCTTTTATTTAAAGAGGAAATGAAGGATGCTGTACAATGTTAATGAGAACTGGTTATGATTAAACACACATAGAAAAACTACCACTGCACAGATTAAATGCCATTTCCACTGAAGCAATTTGTTCTCTCAAAGGCTCAGATTTTGATGATTTTCTGATTTTCTTTTACAGTTTATCATTATATAATTTGACCTGAATTAAGAATTTTTTCCTTGTTTCATTTGAAAATTTGATTATTGAAATTCAGTAGAATAGAAAAGAACCAAAACCTCAGCATTCAAAGTGTCCATTCTGTTATGCAGAAGAAAATGTCAAGCTTCCCCTCAAAGCCTTTTTTAAGTTGTTTCACTCTGTTAGCAGTGCTTCTGCTGATTGTCATGAATTTTTCTATAATAACCACTACGAGCACCTGCAAGGACCTACAGCTGTTTTCAACAGTAGCAAAGGTCTCAGGTCTTCCTGAGTACCATTAATCTGTCACTCATGATCAGTTTGCAGAGGTGCTTTATTTACCTAACTGTCCTTTCTGATAGAACTAACAAGTCATATTGCAACTGAAGAAAGGTGGGAGGTGGCTATTGCTGCCCCATGAGACCTGCTTTTCACTCCTTTTTTTGCAAAAGGTTATCCTCATTTACACTATTTAAAATCTACTCTGTACCTATTTTATACCCGGTTCTCTGAAAAAATCTGCTGTTCAAAGGATTCTGTTTAACCAAGATCACCTTGGAAATAGACAATTTGAGGCATACAGTTAACATAGCAGATCTCAGAAGACAGTGATTAACAACTGGTTGCAAGCAGAAGTCAATAATATTTTATTCTGGCACAGCAGAAGCCAGAACAATATAACTGATTGCACTCTAAATTTAAACCAAGAAAGAGATCCAGATTACTTCTTCACTTCCTGCATTTTTATTGGGGTTTTTTTGTTTGGTTGGTTGGGGTTTTTTTATCCCACAACTGAAGAACACAAAAGGGAGGCTAAGAAACAGGAGTTTGAACACCTCAAATCTTGCTTTATAAAAAACATCTGCATTATCCATATAAAACCCACTGAAATACCAGCAATGAAGTAATTGGAGGGTCTTGTACTCCACATTGCTCAAATGTGAACCTAAATACAAGAAATTGTGATAGATAGGCCACTGGAAAAAAAAAAAAAAAGTGAACACACTGATAAAGAAAGTAGAAATTCATTAAAAACCTTATTCTAAGCGAGTTAAAGAGAGGGGAAATTACTGATTTTTTAAAATAATTTTATTCCTTTTACAATCTTATTCATATGGAGAATTGCCTGTGAAAAGCTTTGCTATTCTCCTGTTGAACTGGTTACTGCACAAACCAGAAAGCAGCACGTAGGAATGCTATTATCATTAGTATTACATTAATTAAACATTATTATCTGAATGGTTAATTCCTGTTGTACTGGGTTTGCATGGCAAGGTTTTGATGTCGGGGAGGCTACAGGGGTGGCTTCTGTGAGAAGATGTCAGAAGCTTCCCCCACGTTTGATAGAGCCAATGCCAGCTGGTTCCAAGATGGATCCACCACTGGCCAAGGCTGGGCCATTCGGCAATGGTGGTAGGGCCTCTATGACAGCATATTTAAGAAGAGGGGGGAAACCTGCACAACAGCAACTGCAGCCAAAGAAAGGAGTAAGAATATGTGAGAGCAACAACTCTTCAGATACTAAGGTCAGTGAAGAAGGAGGGGGAGATGGTGGTCCAGGCACAGGAGCCAAGATTCCCCTGCAGCCTGAGATAAAGACTGTAATGAGGTAGACTGTTCCATTGCAGCCAATGGAGGTTAATGGTGGAGCAGATACCCACCTGCAGCCTGTGGAGGACCCCACACCAGAGCAGATGGATGCACCTGAAGGAGGCTGTGACATGAGGGAAGCACGTGCTGAAACAGGTTTGCTGGCAGGACTTGTGGACCCATGGAAAGAGGACTCTGTTCCTGAAGGACTGCGCCCTGGGGAAGTGACCAACTCTGGAGCCACATGTGAAGAACTGCAGCCTGTGGGAAGGACTCACGTTGGAGAAGTTCATGGAGAACTGTCGCCTGTGGGAGGGACCCCAGACTGGAGCAGGGGAAGAGTGTGAATAGTCCTCCCAGTGAGAAGGAAGGAGCAGGAGAAACAAGGTGTGATGAGCTGACTGCAAACCCCATTCCCCAGTGCCACTGAGGGAGAGGAGGTAAAATAATAACAGGAGTGAAGTTGAGCCTGGAAGGAACAGAGGGAGGGGTAGAGGGAAGGTGCTTTAAGTTTTAGTTTTTATTTCTCATTACCGTTCTCAGACTTGATTGCAATGAATTAATTTCCCCAAGTTGAGACTCCTCTGTTGGTAACTGGTGAGTGATCTCTCCCTGTGCTTGACACATGAGCCTTTTATTACATTTTTTTATTCCCTGCCCAGCTGAGGAGGGCAGTGATCGAGTGGCTTCAGTGGGCACCTGGCATGCAACCAAGGTCGACCCACCACACCTGTGTAATCAGACAAACTAACTGGAAGTTCACAGTATTTTGCTAATATCTAACCAAGTCCTGATTATGAGACTTTTGTACTGTCAAAACCACCGAGGACTGATACGTTTTGAAGAGGAAAGGAAGAGATGTTTAGAGATCCTGTAATAGAAATGCATACAGATACAATTAAAATCTAGTCGCATTATAATGGAAGAACCTAAAGAGATTTTTCTTTTGTATCCCCACTCTTTAGCAGGTAAATCTTGTGAGAAGTAGGTCAGGGATTTTTTTTGATTGGATTATAGCATCACCTTCACCCTCATTGCGGTTCACTTGCATCCTTATCCATTAACTGTAATTAGCACATTCCACACCTGAGACAAATGTAACACTTAATAAAAGTCAATATAATTCCAGAACAGGACACTTCATAATCACTTACTGATCCCCCTGTCATGTCACGGGTTCAGGGTGATAAAAGATGCTTAGGAAGCCATTGGACCTCACTTAGAACATTAGAAAAATGAAAGCTGATAATCTTTTTAAAAAATACTGTGGTCTCAGGACACTATGTCTAAATGTGGACACTGTCAATGGTGTAAAACTCCCTTTTCTGATCCTAATAAGAAAAAAATAGAATGAAAAACATATATGTATATATTAGTAAAGAACTCTTCCCAAAAACATTTGCAATTCATTTTAGTCACTGATCAGCTAATTACCTGGATTCCATCTCTACTCTGTGTTAATTGAAGACCTCGTCAGAGGGATCTTATCAGTTTATCCACTTTTCAGTGTAGTAGTCACATGTTGACTACAGAAGGATCGGATATGGCAGCCTAGAACCACAGTGTACCAGATGTTTAATTTTTCATAGTTGAAGTTCGGTGCATTGTTCTTATCACTTTTGATCCTTACAGAGCCAGGTGTTGAAGCTGATCAAATAGACTAAAACACAGGTAGCATTGGTGGATATGGATAGCCTTTTCCCTCTTATAGGTGGGACACAGCCAACTTAGGTTCTTCTAGATGTCTTCAGCATTGAATGGCCTCTGAATTCCATGGGATACATCTGTCTCCTTTCAAAAGCTCATATGGGGCTGTGAGAAAGTGAACCTGTTTCAGAATCTTCACAGTAAGCAAGCAAGTGTAATTCTTTTCTACATACAAATAAATTATTCATGTATTTTTTCATACTTGTCCTTCCATTTCCAGCACAGTATCTGTGGTAGATCTGACAAAAGCAGTGTCAACTGTACAGAATTGGGGACAAATATCAAACTCAGAGCAATGCCTATTTAAGATGAAAAAAAAAAAATGCATAGAAAAATCCCTTTCTTTGAGTTGGTGACAGAAACAATGCATTAGTTGACTTTTCCTTTTTAGTAGCTATTATATTCCATTTGTTGAAAAACAACTATTTCAAGTTTGGTGTATGTGTGCTATATTGTGTTTTTTTCAAATTTTATTATAAATTATTTTCATTCAGCAATTAATATAAGGATGGGAAAATCTCCAACTATTTGTGCTTGAGGCTGATAAGTACCGTTTCTCTTTTTCTTCCTTTAAAGGTAAGCCATTGCACTTTCCCATAGTTCAGAAATAACAGCAAAAAAAGCCAAGGAATTTGGCTTCTTTATCTTTTGTATATACACAAATGGAGTGTTTTCCACCACAAGCCATTTAGTTCCCATGAAAATAAAGCTTGCAACCATGGGAGCCTGATGATAAATATAAACTGCAACGATGCAAGTGTCCATCCCCTTGGGCTACTAGGAAGAAGAAGATAATTCTATTTGGTAACAGTTTTGTTAAAAAAAATAAATAAATATAATAAGATCAAGTGGAAATACAAGGGGGAAAATTCTTACTCTAGACCAAATAAGACTTCCTTCTAGAGCGCAGCATAGAGGAATGAGTTTCTACAGGTCTCTTCTAACTTCCAAAAATAACAAACAAACCACCAAACAGTGCCTAAAATGAGTATATGAAAAAGTCTGTATTCCAAGTTTACTTGTTTTTCAAACTTTGTATAAAGGAGGTACCAATTTTCTGGCTATCCTGGGAGAAAGAGTTTGGCATTTAACTTCAGGAAAGAATGACTGACACATAATTAAAGGCACTAGACTGGTTTTAGATACAGGGTTTACCTTGGGTACACCATACCTCTCATCTATACTGTAGCCAAGATTTGGAAAAGCATTTAGTGGAGCTCAGCTGCATCTACACATATGCATATTTACAGGTAGACGTTGAACAGACTTGATCAGAACGCATCCTTTCCTAATAACATGGCGGGGTGGTGGGGGATGTTTTTTGAATTATATGTTTTCAATTTTGTCTTGAAAATAAATATTCAAGATATTTTTGTTTACATTAAAAATTATGAATAACTCTGATTAATACTGATTTTAGGTGCCTTAGATATGGAAATTTGTCTTGAGATTAGATAAGAACAGAGGAAAAAGTTTCCTCAGCATTTGTAATGGGTTGTATGAGACTAAAAAAACCAACTTCAAATACATGTCTGTTTAGCTGAGGCTGAGGGGCATGAAGCAAAATTTTCCTGTTTCCAAGGTGGGTGCACTGACCTGCCTGATGGCTCTGTTTTTTCAAATAAAATCTTGAAAGTTGTGACACAGCAGGGAATTGTTGCAGGGTAAAGAAGACTTTTTCTTGCTCGATTCTTCTTGTGCTTTTTTGAGACAGGTTTATTTCAGGCTATAGGAACACAGAACTTTTTAAAGTCAGATTCTTTTACAATACCCTGGTCTGACCATCGCAAAGTGGTAGTCAAGACAAGAAAAAAGATGTTTGAAAACATGAAAATGTTATGACATTTCCAAATGTCAACAGGAGTTTAATTCAAGGAATGGAGAAAAGCTAGGTTAGCTCTTGATTTATCAGAGTTGATTCACACATTTTTCATTGAGATAGCCATAATAACTGAAACTGTTTTTTTGTCAACCTAAAAAAAAATGAAAAATATATTGTTTGAATTTTTAGTATTATTTGAAATTCTTGAGAGATATTTCTGAATTTACTATAAAATTAATACAGCAAAATGTTTAATGAATCATAGAATACCAAGTTGGAAGGGACTTCAAGGTTCATCTAGTCCAACCTTTCTTGGCAAAAACATGGTCTAGACAGCCCAGCACCCTGTCCAGATGAATCTTAAAAGTGTCCAATGTTGGGGAATCCACCACTTCCCTGGAGAGATCATATAAATGGCTGATTGTTCTCATTGTGAAAAATTGTCCTCTTGGCTCCAATTGGAATCTCCCCAGGAGTACTTGTGCCTATTACCCCTCATCTTTTCCACTTGACTCCTTGTAAGAAAGGAGTCTCCATCTTCATTATAGTCACCCTTTAAATACTGTGCGATAAGGTCTCCCCTAAACTTTTGCTCAAGGCTGAAGAGAAAGGGTTCTCTCAGCCTTTCCACATATGGCAGGATTCCCAGTTGTTTGATCATCTTTGTAGCCCTTCTCTGGACCCTCTCTGGCCTGTCCTTTTTGCATAGAGGGGACGAAAGCCAATCCCAGTATTCCAGGTGCAGCCTGACAAGCACTGAGTGCAGCAGGATAATGACTTCTTTATTTCTGCTGATGACACCTTGTTGATGCAGCCCAGCACCCTGTTGGCTTGCTTTGCCACAGCTGCACGCTGGTCACTCATACCGAGTTTGTTGCCCAGCAGGACCCCCAGGTTCCTTTCCTCAGAGCTGTTCCCCAGCCAGGTAGATCCCAGCCTGTACTGTACTCCTGGATTGTTTCCCTAGGTGCAAAACCTTACACTTGTTCTCGTTGAACTTCATAAATTTCATGTTAGCCTATTCTTCCAGCCTATCCAGGTCTCTCTTCAAGGAAGCTCCCCCTTCTGAGAAGTCCATTTCAAAACTCAGTTTGGTGTTGTCAGCAAACTTCATCAGTACACTTGATCCCATCATCCAGATCACTTATGAAGATATGAAACAGTGTTGGGCCCAATATTGATCCCTGGTGACCCCACTTGTAACAGGTTGCCCATTAGAAAAGGAGCTATTTACCACCAGCGTCTGGGTACGGCCTGTCAGCCAGTTCCCCACCCACTGCACCAACACTTATCTAGACCATAATGCATCCATTTCTTTTGGAGGAGGTTGTAGGAAACCATTTAAAGTCTCTCAGAAATTCAGGTAAACAACGTCCACCACTCACTGCACATCAAACAAACAAGTTACATTGTTCTAGAAGGCAATCAGGTTTGTAAAGCATAATTTGTCCTTGGTGAATCTCTGCTGCTTTTTCTCAATCATGTACTTCATCGTCCAAGGAGGATTCATCCCGTAACTTTCCCATGGACTGAAGTAAGACTGCTGGGCCTGTAGTTTCCTGGATGCTCCTTTAAGCCCTTCCTGTAGATGGGGATAACCTTGGCCTTCTTCCGAGAAGAACGTCTTCTTTGGAGACGTTCCCTCATCCCTATGACTTCTCAAAAATTATGGAGAGCAGCCTTGTAATGATGTCAGCCAGCTCTCTTAACACTCTCATGTGAATAACATCAGGGCCCATCAATATGTAGGAGTCAAGCTCCTGTAATAGTTCACACACCAGCTCTTCCTTCACTGACAGTGGGTCTGTGTTTGCACCAACCTGGATTTTGTTCCCAAGGCATGAGGCCCAACAGTGCTGGTAAAGACAGAGGTGAAGAAAGTTTTGAGAACCTCTGCCTTTTCAGTACTGCTGGTGTCTAATTCACCTCTCCATGTTAACAGTAGGATAATATTTTCTTTCTGTTTCTGCTTGTTGTTTATGTACCTGAAGAACACTTCCTGGTAGATCCTGAAATCTCTATCCAATTTCAATTTGAGCTGAGCTTTTGCTTTTCTAATGGCATCTCTGTACATCCTGGCAATGCCTTTGTAGTTCTCAATGGGTATTCATTCACTTTCCGACCTCTGGTATGCTTCTCTTTTAGTTTTGAGCAGATGCAGAAGCTCGCAGTTAAGCCAAGGGCATCTCTTTCTCTGCCTACTTCCCTTATCTTTGAAGGGAATTAACTGTTTTTTTGCTTCCAGGAGAGACTTCTTGCAAAACTGTGAGCACTTGCTAGCTCCCTTATCCTCCACGGAAGCTTCCCAAGGAAAGCTCCCCAAATGAGCTCTGAGTAATCTGAAGCTTACTCTTGTGAAATCTAAAGTCTTTGTCTCCGTACTAACCTTCAGCATGTTCAATGGGATTCCAGACTCCACAATATTGTGATTACTGCAGCCAAGGCTATCAGTAAATGAGATATTAGAAAGCAGGTTTTCTTGGTTTGTGAGTATCAGGTCAAGTAGTGCCTCATTCCTGGTTGGCATATGTAATGTTTGTATGATGAAGCAGCCCTCTGTGCATTCCAGGAACTTGATGGATGACATGTGAGCTGCTGTATTTCTTTCCAACAGATGTCTGGGCAGTTGAAGTCATCCATAAGAACCAGGTTCTGTTGACCCTAAGCTTGCTTAAGTGACCCAAATATTGTTTTGTTGTCCTTATTGTCTTGGTTTGGAGGTTGGTAGCAGACTGTAAGATCATCTTTGGAGACGATTTATATGATTTTGACCCAGAGGCATTCGATAAGGCTTCCACAGCCGGTGTAGTTGACTTTTGTACATCCACCGTTTTCCTTAACATAAAGCATGAGTCTTTCTCCTCTTCTTCCCTGCTTATCTTTATGAAATGACCCACAGCTATCCATCACAGTCCTCCAGTCACATGAGTTATCCCACCATGTCTCAGTTATTCCTATGATATCACAACTTTCTTGTTGGGCACAGAGCTTCAGTTCCTCTTGTTTGTTCCCCAAGCTGCATGCATTAGCATACATATACTTGCGGTGGTTGGACTTCTGGTTGTCATCTTGGGAGCCAGCTAAGGAACATTTGTCACTGCCTGGCCTGGTTTATTCCCTAGTTGGTTGCAATGACGTGAGTGGACCTCACTTGCCACTGTGGACCTTACCCCCCAAGTCCTTCAGTTTAAAGCCTGCCTCCCCAGGTTGCACAGCCTGCTGCCAAAGATTCCCTTCCTTTTCTAGACAGGTGAATCCCATCCCTCCTTAATAACCTACAGTCATCGAAGAATGTCCCATTGTCATGAAAGCAAAAACCCTCATGATGGCACCAGACACAAAGCCAGATGTTGATTTGCATTATACATCTATTTCTAGCTGCACACTTTCCTTTAACTGGTAAAATGGTAGAAGAGATAACTTGGGTACCAATACTTTTTGCTTGCACCCCCAGGGCTTTGTAGTCTTCCCGAGGTTCCAGTTTTTGGTGTCATTCATGACAACATGAAAAACTAGCAATGGATAACTCTCTGTGCTCTTGACAAGTTGTGGCACCCTCTTGGCAACATCTCATAACATCAAGACCTTAGTTCCCGGAAGACAGCATACCTCTTGTGAATCCGTCAGGCCACTAGATGGGTGCCTCAGTGCCCCTTAACAGAGACTCACCACTGCAAGCACTTAATGTTTCTGTTGTGGTTTAACCCCGGCACCTTTAACAACCAAGCACCACACAGCTACTCGCTCACTCCCCCTCACCCAGAGAGATGGGAGGAGAACTTGAAAGGAATGTAAAAAACTTGAAGGTTGAGATAAGAACAATTTAATAGGTAAAGCAAAAGCCGTGAATGCAAGCAAAGCAAACCAAGGAATTCATTCCCCATTTCTCATGGGCAGGCAGGTGTATGGTTCTGAAACCATTTACCTATCTCTGTCTTATCCCCTGTAATACTGCACAGCTTTTTAATCCTTTGCTGAAACTCGGCCTCTTGATGCAACAGATCGTCAACCTGTGGACATCTTTTGCAGGTACTTACCTTTTCTCCAGGAGAAGGGTCTGGGCACTCATTACAACTTACCATCTGTACTGAATTCTCCTTCAATAGCAGCTCCATCTGGCATCAGATATTTCAGGAGCTTTCTCTGTAGGAACACTGCTTTTAACCCTGATGTTTGTACCCACCATTTTGTCAGAGACCCAGGGCACTTCCCTGGGCTGCAGATTGTTGTGGAAGGAGTGATCCACTTCACTCATAAGAGAGAGGCAGCAATATGTTTATTGGTATAAAACCAATTTAACAAAGTTTGATAATAAATGCAACAAGTGTTTTAACAAGATCTGAGGGAAAGATACACTTGGTTATTTACTGCACAGAGGACAGGGTCAGTCAAAACTGTCACAGAGACCATCCCATTGAGGCTCAGAAAGGAGCCCCTTGCATTCTAAACTGCCTCTTAGAGGGAAGTTTAGGTGTGGCTAGACCCAGACTTAGTTTCAGACTTGATCATATTATGTGCACAATCAATCCTTTATACCACTTAGCTAAGATTTCTAAACTTTATCATGCTATTAATCACTTAACAAGAATCTGTTGCAGCAAGGAATCTCTCAGCCTCGAGAGGTAACCTTGAGAGGCATCCCTGCTCAAGGGGAGATCTGGTCATGCAGCCCATTGCCTGTGCAAGAGATCTCAGTGGGCCTTGAGCTGTCCACTATTTATGGAATAAGGTAATTAACTTACAGCCATATTTACACACCAAACTAGAGAAGTTAGTTTCTTTCACACTTGAGCTTGACCATCACTGTTAGGTGCTTGCATTGTTCAAATTAGCCCTTGGCTATTGTGTTCTTATCTGTCTCCCCTGAATCCACTTTGAGTCAGATCATGGCCAGACTCATTAATTAGAGCTGCAGTTGGTGATTATCACTCGAGCAGTACTGGGTTGGGGGGAAGCGGAGCACACTGCCACACGGACCTACAGGCAGTGTGCAGGGCCCTTTTAGCTGAGACTGCTGCACTCCCACAGTCCCTGCTTACCTGCCCTGTTGGCAGTGCTCCTGGTCACAGGTGCTCCCTAGGGCTGTTTTAATCTCCCACAGTTGCTCCTGGGAATGTCCCTGTCATGTAGGCCTCTCTTACACATTCCGTTTGTTCTAGACAATAAAAGAATTAGTACTTCTTTGTTTATATATGAGGTTGGCAGTATCACTGTATAGCATTCAGTAAATAATACCTATAAGAGCTCTCTACCTCATTATAATATCTTCCTCGAGGTTTTATAGTTCCCTGGTGAAAAACATGTGATGTTAACATTGGATCTAGCTATTAATCTTTAAGAGTACACTTCTTAGTGTCCATAACCCTTAAAAAATAGTCTAAGCAATAAACACATACAGATGAATTATAGCATATCTGTATCTCTATTAAGGAAATTTGAATTACATTGCACTCCTTAAGGTACTACTGAGCACAAAACCTTTAAATCAATGTTATTGTTATTATTGTTAGGTTTTACAATACCACACAATGGCTCACAGAGCTAGGTACTGTGCCATGAGTCAATGGAGACAGTGAAAATGCAGTAATAATAAAATATGAGGGGTTTTAATATCAGGTTTTTCCTTACTGGTCTACATATTCTTTATTTTTGTACAATAACTTTTTTTTTTTTTTTTTTTTTTTTGTACCTATGGTCAAAACTGACAGGGCAAGCTACCAAGAAGTATACAAAACCAAAAAGGATCAAAGCATCATCAGATCCGGAAAGAAAAGAAATTAATAACTAGAAACAATGCTGTCAACCATCACAGACTCCTATCTTAAGTTTTACAAATAGCCAAGAACTGTAATACACCTAAAATGGCCTATCAATTCTGTAATCATCATCAATGAAGTAACAGGCCTATTATACCTGTTGATATAAAAGGCTAATTCACTTCCTATAAAGACAGTTTAATCTTTAACAGCATTGATAAAACTATCTTCACTACAGTGATAAAACTATGTTTACTCCTTTGATACAGATGCTTTCTAAATCTACAAAACCCTCCTCAGGTATGCCATGAATATTTTTTTTCCTTGTACGCCTATCCAGACTCCAGAGAGTATCAACAGCCTGCAACTTTATCTATCTGTCACAATTAAGGTCTCTAGGATATCAAGGATGCCAGATGCTGAATCTGTGTGATGATGACTTTACATGAGCTTTTTTTATTGTGCTAGTAAAAAAACAGCCTGTCTGTTGATGGAATTAAAATCATTAATCCACACAAGAAGTTTCTCATAACAGTACAGAAGAAATGTACTCAGGTATTAGCTGGTGAGGCTCTCTCTGTACCCCAGCCACCCCCAAAAGAGCAGATCCTCAAACTCTCTTAAAAATCCTCTATCAAGAGACTGCTTTCAGGAACAGCACCAACCCACCATGCCAAAGTACTACCAGAATAATATACTTGGTTATAACATAACAGCCAAGATAAAAATCTATTTCAGAAAGCACAGAACGCATGAAAACATAATAATCACCCACCAATTTTATGATGCAACATCTATCAATGCCTATAATTTAGAGACATTAAATAAGACTTTCAATTTCACTATTTCTACCAACAGAAAAACACTAACCAAAGTTAACTGTTACAGATATACTGAGAATTGGATCCAAAACGTTAAAGAGTTACTGAAAACATGCAATCCTTAAATGAAAGCTGAAAACAGAGGGACAGAATAAAAAAAAAAAAGCCTCCACTAATATGAACAAAAGCCTGGGAACAAAAAATTTGTGTATTCCAATAGCTGTAATTATGATGCTTTGCCTATTGTACTTGAATAAAAAAACAGGATAGAAAAATAATTATTTGCAGTGATGCACAAAGCATTTTTCTAATCAAATTGTTTAAGTCAATACTCTCTCCAAATAATAATTAATGTATCATACTTGTATAACAGTTAACTTTTAACTAAAGAATTTAACCAGCTTATGTGAACTTGGAAGCACCGAGATAGTAAAAAATATTCAAGTTGCAACTAGAGTTGTTTGCATTTGTCAGTACGGATACAGCTTCTGGAGTGCCACTCTGCAAGCTTTCAATGCCCAGCCATGCCTATATTTATTACAGGTAACACCAAGGCAGCTAGTATTGCCTATAAAATCAGTTACTTTGTTTTTGCAAACAAAAAACACAAACCCACCAAAAAACTGCCTAGAAGTTCACCTCAGAAGAAAATGACATACATTTTTGACTTCATCTGCATACCCTGAAACCTGTTTGCAGAAAAAGACCCAACACTGAAAACATTCTGTAGGTCTCACCTTCCAGAAAGGAACTTAATCACCAGCTTCTTCAGCTGTCATTCTTTCTGTTTAGTTTCTTATAACCACACTTTCCTTGCCAATATGTAAGGTACCACAAGTTAAGTAACTGACATAATTTCCAAAGACAAATCACCTAGATGGCCGGACAAAGCTGATTTAAGAAGATAGAGTACAGCCATACCAACTTCATTTGAATGCGTGGGAAGAACTGACGTTGGTGCCAACACATTTGTGTAATGTGGTCCCTGCAGATGTTCAAACGCTTTGAGTTGTCAGCTGGCTTTGGAGATACATATCACAAAGCAGACTGGCAATTTAAAGAACCCTCCAGGTGGTGTTATGTGGATTTTAACATGGCAAGACACCTTGAGAAACATGCTGGGATATCCACCTTATAGAACAGAAAGTTTTAAAAACCTCAATGACACATTCCACCATGGGCTAATTAGAATTAATTTGTGCCCCATGGCCTCAAGAGCTGCTCTTAGAATACTTAAAACTCCTTAATCATCTTCAAGAAGGCATCCTTTTGCCATAACATGGTCTTTGATTGCAGGACAATCTAAAGTAGCAAACGTGAAAATTCTTAATTCCAAATCTTGCCCATCCACACGTAACATTTACAAATGAGTATTTCTTGTTGAAGTGTGTGCCTGCATATGTGTGCCTGACCAAATGAATGCATGATCTAGTCTGTCCCTTTACTGGCAACCAAAAGTAGTATAGGGCTACACTTGGGCCACCTTTTGTACCCTTACAACAAATCAAAGGACAAGCCAAAAGCATGCATAGTTCTTAAATACCACTATATAGAAACTCCTATCTCAAATATTTGAAAAATCTACACATAAACACCACCACCACCACCCATGCTTTTTTTCCTTTGAAATTACAGGTTCTGCTATGCCTTTTACCTACCTTTCCTGACAGTTTTACACATTCAAACAGCTTTTTTCTCCTTCACAGTACTGTTGAAATATTTCACCTCTGTGTATTTAGCATCAAAAAGCACAGCTCACACTCCTCCTAAACACTACATATTTGCTTGATAAATTCTAGTTTAAGTTGTGAGGAAAAAAAAAAAAAAAAGAAGAAAAAGAGTACTCCATTTTTTGAGTATGGAGGACCAAATATTGGAGTTTTCACACAGTATGATAAAGTCAGCATTACCAAGCACAACTCTTATGCATCCATCCACTGGTTACCTTCATTAAAACACTGCTTGAGAACTTAAAAAACAAGCAGTTGATAGTCATTCAGTCTTCACTTAGCACAATGCCTATTAAAAACAGTCCAACCAAGTAATTTGATAATTTCATGTACTCAGAAAGGTACAGAAATGCATGAAAACAGAAAATCCATGAATGATAATTGCAGTTCCTCTAGCAGGCCAACAGCATTTTAACATCCATGGAATATTAAGGTATTTTATTTTAAAGCCCACCAACCAGAGACACTTTCTCCAATCTGAAGAGGTAGAAGTCATCATGTTGCTCTTTGTAGCAAAAAACATACCCAGTAATCGGAATAACCCAGTACTCAGAATAACTGTTGCTGGAGGCTTAAATAAGTGTTGGAGAACTAACATAAAGTTATTATGAAAGACATATGAAAAATTACTCTGTGAGAGAAGAACAAGTAAGCATAAATGCATTAATTTAATTTAGTGAAAAAGGAACATAATACTACCAGAGTATAGCGCAGTTAAAAGTGGAAGCAACACCGAAGAGTCTAGCACTAATGCCTACTACAGTATTGGCACCAGTAATTCTGTATTGCTTACGGGTCCCGAGCCCCAGCTTGCATCATCAGACCCCACCATATTTACCTATGTGTTCATTCTCAACTCTCTTCTATCTCAAACAACAGTTTGAAGGATTACAGACTGACCAGACCCTTTTCCCCTAAGCATAAGTCACTCTTCCCCTCAAAAGTATAGGAGCAGAACTGCTGCATTTTATGGTAGACAGAAGAGCCTGTAATACTTGGAAAGGGCAATTACAAAGGAGGAAAGATTTCAAAACCAGCTAAGTGAAGGGATACACTTCCCATCTGCGTAGCTGAGACAGGAACAGAGATGGTGGAAGAGATGGACACTTCAGCAGCACCTTTCAACCAGATCACACAGGACACAAGAGGTCATGCTGTTAAGGACTTTGTCATCTGTGCCCTATCTCACCTACAGTCCTTGTACAATTCTTCAAGCCCTAGAGCAGAGGATTAACAGTAATTTGATTCCTGAATTTATTGTAACCTTATTTTTCATAGCAGTACTGAGAAAGATTTAAAATTCAGACAACCCTTGCACGTTTCAGCCAAGTAACTAGCTAGCACACACACACCTAGTTCAGAACTGCAAACTGGAAAGAAAAAAAGTATTTAAGTAGGGTAAAACTCACATAACATTTAGGCCTGCACACTACAAAACTAAAGAACATAATGACTTCACTAAATATCCATTTCAACTACAAAAACATTTCATCTGCCTTGAGAACTGCAAATCTCCTATCTTTGTTGAACCAAAATATTACACTGTGAATGCACCAATGAATTTTCACTAATATGTTTCTTTTTCCTGAACTAGAAAATGTAGTATTATGGGCTGATAAAACAGTAAAAACCTGCAGGATGCCTGGGATTTAACATAAAAAAAAAAAAGAAGGTATTAAAAAAAAAAAGTGCTGCAATGATAGGACATTAATTCCTTTGCCCGCATATAAGATTTTTTTTGCCAGGTCAGTTTGTTCATAGTATGAAACCTGACTTTGAATTATTTTGGTTCATTATGGGTCTAATTAAGCCACATCAGTAGCTACCTTGTTAGTCCTCTGGGTATCATTGCACTGGTGCTTTTACCAAACCCTTTCCAATTGCTAAATTATGGACTAAGGACAAAATCACATTTCACATTCCCCCTTTATAAACTATTTCAGGCCCATGCTTCCTACTGGTTGACCTCAGTGTTCAGAAGACTCACAGAAGTCAGAGGAAGAGTAGGGTTTCAGAAAAAAAAACTACAGAAACTAGAAGTTGTAACAATACTATCCACCTGAACACTCAGCAGAATCAGGCTCATTTCCAAAACCAAGATTCTCTCTTTTTCCCTGTGTCCATACTTTTTCAAGTTAAGTCATTTCATCTGTAACTAACAACTACCTCTCTTCCTCAATTACTGAGCACTTTAAGAACTACACTCCAAAAGACACTGTCACTCCACAGTAGGAGCACAAGTTCTTACACCTGGTATTGTATCCTGCACCCAAAGTCAGCCCACAACCCAGAAGCAGGGCTGCTGAAACTACTGGTGAATTGCATGCTAGGTACACCTCAAATGCAGCCCCTTTATCCCAGTTACATGCAGACATCAGTCCTGGCTCTGCTGGAATCATGAGGCAAAGCAGCAGCACAGGGGGGCCAAACTTGGAGCACAGATAATTATATCATCTATGAGACAATACCACTGACCAGATGGATGTAAAGCAGTTTGCATCCTTGCGAGGCCCCAAGAGAGGCTTAAAAGACCACTGCAACAAAAGAGCAAGAGCTATCTCACTGCTCTAGCAGTGCTAAAGCCCACTATATGGTTTCAACAAGGGTAAGAAAATGGATAAAGAGACACTGAAGCAGCAATTGAGAAGCAAGCTCAATGCTGGCAACGGTAACTCAGCAACTATTGCCTCACCGGAGGCCTCTCTGTATTGTGTAGGCGCTGCCATACTCTCTGCAGCATGATCTTTTTTTCATCCCCTGCAGAGATTCAGTGGCACAGCCCATAGCCAGCAAAGAACATTGCTCATGGGAAGCAGGGATGAAGTTATGCACGACGACATAACACCACACACACAAGCCTAGGTATCCATGGAAGCCCCAGAAGTCCACAGCTTTCTCCTCCTGACCAGAGCTACTTCCCTCTTTTTCCCAAACCAATAAAATCAGTGGAATTAATAAAAAGCAGAGATCTACTTAAAACTGTATTATATATTACTATAATAAATAATTCATGTTTTTGCAACAGATCCATTTCCTTTATTTACCAAACTTGTTTTCATTGGCACTTTTGGAGTAAAGTGAAGTACTGGGCCCAATAAAGACACCTGAAACTTCAACAGGGTTCCAGAGGCTGTATCTGGGTCCAGGCCACCATGTAGGAACATGACGAAAGCAATGCCACAAACCAGGCAGTAGAGGTGAGAAAACACAACTTATGAAACAGATGGGGATCAATGTGTGAATTCAACAAAACCATACTGCTTTCAAAACAATCTCATGAAATGCAAAGGTAATATTCTGCCAATCAAGCACTCCACACAAATTGTCCAATCTTCACCTTCACACAAGGGGTGCAAACCCCAGAAGGCACTGATGGTACAATTTTCGTACTCTGCCTTTAGTCAGTCCTCATTCTTTGCACTCAGTTATTACAAAGGAAACTTCAGACAAGACCTTTACATGGCGGCATCTACAGCAAACATGAAGAACTACTAAGAAAGGATGCCCATGCACACCACTTTTTCCATCCTCAAGTTTTACTTCATCTGCAGAACAATCATCTGCTAGAGATCAATTCTCTTCTCACAAATGCCAGCACACGGAAACGGAAGCCAATATATTTCTTGCCGCAACTTCTTCTCTTCTATCATGACCCACCAAATGCATCAGCAGTACGGCCTATCTAATCTCCTATATGCTGACAGTTCCCAGGAACATCCTCATGGTGCTGCACTGGGTAGACTGGCATATGGCATCCAAACTCCCTCAAGGCACTTCTCCTAGGACAGGGGTTGGGTTCCCTACAGGCCCCAAACAACCCACCCACAAATACCTCCACAAAACTGGATGCACTTCAGGCTGGGATTCAAAATAATTCTGCCAATCAACATAATCAGCATACTGTGTGCTCTACTAAATTCAGCAGAAACGGATGGCTGAACAACTGTGCACACATGTACTCAGTCAATCCAAATTTGTTTGACTTGGCAACTCAGTAACATAGAGAAAGCTATTAGGGTATGACTGTCCTTGGCCTAAGACATGCTTCAGGGCAGGCTCTACAGAGTTTGAAGGAGATATCTAACAACTAGGAATCTGGAAAAAGGAGAGGAAGGAAAAAAAAATGACTGAAAAGAACAATCCCAGCAGTTACCTAACATCACCCTGAAGCACTTACAAGTATAAAACTAATGTGTCTGTCTATTGTTCATTCTCACCAAGTGCTTCTAAAACCTTACTGTAAATGATAAAGGCAGGTATAAACTTTTTGATTCAAAAAATCAAGTGAAAGCAACAGATATTCCAGAAATTGATATATTTAGGCTATGATTTGCCCCGTGACTTAACAGACACAGGACAATATGGTATCAAGTAGTACAAGGAATACTGGAGGTTTTTTCCTCTTTTCTGAACATATGCAGCACCCCCCATACCCTTATTCAGTTGCCACATTTTCATATGTATCTATGTATTTTCACATATATACACACACACGTGAACCTTTGAAGTATTCCAAGCAATTCTCCAAAGGCAAGACAGGATGGATCCTCATATTCTGACACATTTCATTTGTAAACTGTAACAACCATAGCTACTTTTCAGTAAAAAAATGTAGAAAGAGACACTTTCAGTTTCACATGAAAACAACCTTTCATTTATACCTTATTTCTAAATGTACTATTCATATACATTAAGAAAAACAAAAACTATTTCATATTTTCAAGTATATTAATCCGAATTTCTAAACCAAATGGTTTATGGTTAGAAAAAGAGGAAGGAAGAATCTTTTGACTTTATGTACTTTATACAGCATTTTTTCAAAGGTTTACAACAGCCCTCTTAAAAATGTTTCTTTCACCAAGTTAAATCTACCCAATATCTGAAAAATACAGAAGCATGAACTCATCTAATTAAGATGAAATTAGAGATTTTGAGGTTATGTGAATACTAATATATAGAAGACATGGGGTGCACAATACTTTTTCAAGAACACTAAATAGCAGAACACAGTGCATTTGAATAACACCAGGGAATTATTCAGCCCACTCTTGTTTGGGGAGAAAGCGAAACAATTTCACACAGTTGTCAGCTGTTCTGGACATCCCTCCAACTGCAATGGAAACAACTTGAGTCAGTGTTGTCACACATTGTGCTGCCTCTGACTGCAAGTCCCTGCGCCTTCCCTTGCACCAACGCTCCTCAGATCCTGCAAGAACGCCAGGGAAAGCCAAATCAGCAGAAAATTACTGCTACAAAAAAGGAAAGGGCTTTCTGCTGCTGTAGCTTGGTAAACTAGCTTTCTGGAGGGTCAGAGGAGTGCAAATGTCAGCATAAGAGGAGAAGTAAACATATGCAGCTAAAAGCAATTACTGTGCAAGCAAATACCGCTTACATTTAACACCAAAAGCACCTTGGAACTATGACTGCACACATTAAATAAAATTCTTATCTGACAAAGAATAATTTCTGTTTAAAATAATACTAGTAATAAAAACTATGGCTCCAGTCAACAATAATCATCAACCACCACGCCTCACCAAGCACAGCATCACAGTGTCAAATAAGGTAGGATTAAAGAAACTGCCCTCCTGTTTTTCATGACACATTAAACCCCAAAACCACTGTACTTAACTTCAACAATCTCAACTTGACAGTGTCAGAAACAAAAGCCTTCTGTAACATGTGTATTATTACATTAAGAAATGAGCTTAAGATGTATTTTTCAGCTTATCAATCTTTGTCTTCTCCCACCCCAACCAGACCCTCTGCCACATTCATCCTGAGAAGAATTTGACCTCCTAGTTCCCAAATCAGTGTCAAAATAATCAGATTTTTCAGTATATAGCCTCTTCCCTATGGTGTCATATGAATACAACAGTATTAAGGATAAAGAAAGAAAAAACAGAGTCTTAAAACTTCATTAGTCATAACAGTGTTTCTTACTGTTATGTCAACCAATGATGAATAATAACTTCTTGTCTAATCCTATCAAATCATCTTTCCTAAAAAGCTCGTGAAAATGGATTAGCCTTTCAGTGCACAGCAGATTATTTCACTTACGATCTATTGTATCCAAAGGTGGTAGGTGAAGAATTTTAACCAAGGGCCTTTTATTAAGGTACAAAACATCCCTTCGGGCCTCAACTTAAGCTGGAGGTCACTGGCAAAAATAATGCCATAATAGCACACGCAAAAGAAAAACTCCAAGGTAACCATAGCTTCAACCACTCAACACTTCCAGGGAAATGAAGCCTTTCTCCTTACAGGAGCCTAAACCTCAATACAGATCACAGAGTACAAGTCCAACACATTCCCTGCCAGCAAAACTTAAGGAATTTAGTACCTGCAATTTGCTATGTTTAACATCTAGCCTTCATTTATGGTAGGCTGCAAAATTATCACAATAATCCAAAGCAACAAAGATATAAACAAAGTGATTATATTCAGAAGAGAACCAGCATCCTTTTTGAAAGGGAAAAAAGTGGGGGGACAGGCCACAAAGTTCTACCATCTCCTCTGTCAATTTGTGGGCTGAACACTAGATGGTTTATCTGGACAAAGATGTAATCAGTCCAAATGAAAACAAGCTAGGAAAAGCTGATTGAACATATTGTTTAAATCCAGTGAAAAGTGCAGAAATTCCTACTATCACCATGCTAAAGGAAATGGAGCTCAGACTTTACAACAGAAGAAATTACAGAACAAAAATCCATAAAGTTACTCTCTAGATCAGGGGTCCTCAAACTTTTTAACCAGGGGGGGTGGCGCACAGATGAAGCAGCAGGCAGTCATCTGCGGCTACGTGGTTTCACCCCCCAACCCCCTGCAGGGGGGTTCTGTAAATACCGGGGGACGGATTGAGGACCCTGGAGGGCCATATCTGGCCTGCAGGCCGTAGTTTGAGGACCCCTGCTCTAGATCTCTCATAATAAGAAAGAACACCAAAGAAAACTCCCTGCCTTTACTTCCATACATAGACATTTTTTTATTTAACAGTTTCACACTATATTTGCAATTGTAAAAGAAACTGTATGGATTTCTCTTTGCCCAACAACAGGAAGAGCTCAATTATTGCAGCTGCTGAAATCTAAAATCTAAAATTCCACAGAGAATCAAGGAAATTTAAGTACTCTAGACTCTACTGACAAGACCCCCACCACCACACATACGCATTCAGAAGATTACTGTTGCACAGGAACTTTAATGAAGATCAAGAAAATGGAAGTGTGAGTTCATGTCTGACTAAATATGAAACCCCCATAGCACACTGTCAACTGCAATATCAATACATTGACTGTTTTAGCTACAAACATAAAGCAAGAACTATCACAGGACAGTATCGCTCCTGCCAGGACAGCTACCGCCCCTCCACTACCAGACTATACTATTAAAAAATAGAGTATTTTTTGTAAAAGCATTAATTTTTTCTGATCTAGATGTATAACAGTCCCTCAAGAAATCACTTGCTTGTCAGCATCTCAACAACCATATGTACCTCAATTTCTAAGAAACAAAGAACCACCACATCAGACAGAGGCTGCACACAAAGATGCTATACCCTCCCTTTTCCAAGACTGATCAGCCTACTGAAGTCTCAAGCTTCCCATTATAACCTTTTCCCTCAGTCCTGGGATAGGTTCCTGTACCTTTTCCTTTCGCTTCCCCCTCAACCCCCCTTGGGACAGAATTGACCTCTTGCCCTACAGTGGGCAACAGGCTGTATTTTACATGTATTAAATATCCAGTTTTACTCGTCAAGAGTAGCCTCCAGCTAGGTCTGCTATGAGGGGGGGATTAAAAAAAAAAAAAATAAAAAACACTGGTAGAGGAAACTGCCACTTTCTCTCCACATACCTCATCTGGCAGCAAGGAGTGGGACAAATAATAAAATCTTCCGCTAATACAGATCTTCATTATTCTCCTTGAAGCACACTCTTTCTTATGCTTAGGCAGGCAGAGAAGGAGGGCCTGCTGCAAATTTTGGCTCCTTAATGCTTTCAGCTAGGAGCAGAGAAAAGAATTTGCTTTCTACCTTGCAATGAAAAGCAGACTCCAGGAATCTCTTTAATTATAATTATTGTGGGAGTGTGGTCAGGAAGATAATAAATCAGATTGCTGTATCACAGGTGTACAAAGTGAGGGGAAGTGGGAGGAAAACAGGAGTTAGACTGCTCTAATAGAAATAAAAAATTTTCTGGGTATGGAAGGGAGGAGGGCAGGAAAGGTGAGATAACAGCCACAAATTTATTTTTGACCCAAAAGAAAACAAATTATTTGACTACAAATTCCTTACAATACACCTAGGATGCAAACATACAAATAAACAATTTCCCAACCAACCCTTACATCCAGCTTTCCAGAACTGCATTTTTACAATAAAATATTTTGTCTTTGGCAGGCTGCTTTGCTGGATTACATGGAGCGCTTATTTAGACTGCAGTTACTTGTTAGTGACATAATGAGAACAAACAGAGGAAAACTTCACATCTAGTGGAACACAAACTCTTCCAAGTTTTCCTATGAGGACTTCTGTGCATAAGACTGAACTGGAATTTGAGAGGTCTAGGTTCAATTCCTGGTCCCAGACACACACTTCCTGTAAGACCCTACACGCACATGCCTGCACACACCAAACATTTGTATTTGCTTATGCAAAAGAATTTTCTCAAGTAGAATTGAACATTTCATTTAGCTGTGAATGCACACAAAGGACTTTTTGCACTAAATGTATTATTCAGTATGATTTCCAAGATTAAGATTAAACTTCAAGTTTTTAGCATGGCCATCCTCAGTCCTTCATTTACAAGGAAAGGACATTCTAACAGAACACACTACATTCTTTTAATCATATCACAAGATACATGAATTTGTGTCTTAGACACCCAAGTGTACAAATTCACATGTGGAAAGCATTGATGCACATTAAAGATTTACACAATAACGGACAATGAAGTTACTTGAGTTTCACACTTGTGGGGGGTGCGGGGTGAGTGGAATAATCTAATTTGAGCTGCGAGGTTACTCACTATTTCCACATAGATTCAGTGCATTTGAGAAAGGCAAATACAACAGGTTTAGTCCAATCCAAAAGGTGTTTCTTATACATGAGCCATAACTTGGCAGAACTTGAAAATACAGTCATTAATTCAAGATCCTCTATGATAGAAAATGACTGAGTACATTCAGAAACCTACATTTTTTGCAGAAAACCAGTGGAAACTTGTAGATACAGAGTGATGAGAGAAACACAAGAAAACAATAAGCCAATGGTCACTGACATGACTGCGAACTGTTCTAACAAATCATTCTAACTATTACCAGGGCTTTTGTCCCCCGTAGGCTTTGCAGAAAATAAAAGAACTGAAGAAAGAAGGATTCAACTGCAGATGTCCTCAATGTTATTTTCCACATGCCAAAACAGTAGAAGAACAGAATTATAATAAAAATCATGTAATTTTCTGACACTTCAATTCATAATTGAGCATATTACCATATTGACTCAGAATTAACCCAATTTGATACTGTTGCTTTTCTCAAGCAACCTAAAAAAACAGACATACTTAGCAAATACAAGGGTTGTTTTAAAGAAAAGCTGCAGAAACAGACATCCCGTACAGAATGCTTCTAATTCCAACCAACAACCTGTATTTGTGTTACATTACTACATAGTTCATTTAGAATATTGAATATTCATATACTAATGCCAAGTTCTTGTAAAATTGTTTTACAGTTAAAATTCACGATTTTACAACTTAAGGGACACATAGCTACAATCTCTTTTTTGAAACCAATTTCTCTTTAAAGACAGCATCAGAAAATTGAGATTCATACAAAGCACAAAACACACTATTACACAATCTGGACAACAAAGAATTGACTTCTGGTGATTTAAGACAATCTAATTAATGGTGACTTTAAAGAATTATTCTGCATAGATCTTACATAGGCAACTGCAGGCCATGAAATAAGCTGCTATGACCTTTTGCAGAATTAAAAGTACCAATGTTGCATTACCCTACAGCATATGAAAAGTTAATTGGTCATAAAACTCAAGAGAGCATTTTAAAAATGAACTGCCACAAAAAAATTACTGTAGTGCATGAAATCCCCATAAGAACTTGTCCATGCTATTATGCATAGCTGGAGTCAGTATCTGCCTCTCATATGAATAGATGCCATCTCAGCAACCGAACACAATAAATACAAGATGACGGGTACGGCAAGCATAGCAGCAACACACAGAATTAATTCTAGAGTGTAGAAATCACAGCATGAAAATTATTTCATTATTTTAACTTGTTATTTATTCATGCAGCAAAGATACGGGAAACAGAAGGACAGAGGTAATAAACGGCCATGCAACTGAGAAATGCTGATTAGAAAGGTATAGAAGAAGAGTTGTGGAAAACAGCAGATGAGCAAAGAAAGGAGTTTAAGGAAAAGTTCCACAATCAATAGCAGGCCCATCCTAAGGCATTCCTTCTGTCTCCCCACTGTTACTCCTGGTCTTCCAGCATGGTGGCATACTGCTTCCTCCTTACTAACAGGCAAAATCATTTGTGAAACCATACTATGAGTCAGCCAGGACTGAAAAATAACCTGACTGGAAAAAAAAAGTTGACACAACTATGAAGAAAATGCAGGAGCAAAAATGAGCAGCTGCAAGGGAAAAACAGGTCATGCCAACACTTCTCCCAGGAAAAAGGTACAACTGTAGGATTAGAGATGAACGCCTATGTTCAGATCATAAAAATACACCCCCCAACTATGTCTTGTAAATTGCAATGTTACAGGAAGAGCAAAACACGTTAGGATCACATCAGGTGACAAAAAAATGAAAAAAAGGAGTTGCACAGCAAAGGGTGGCCAAAACACCTGGGTCACGTTCAGAATACATTTTTCAGAGGAAGCATGTACTTTTCACTTAAGAATCAACCAGTGCTTTATACTACCAGCTGCTCTTAGTGACTTTTTCCCCACTACATTGTCTTTAAGTCAAATTTAGGATTCCATGTGCACAATCTACAGTCCACTGCTCAGATATATATCACACACAGAGTCACAAAGCATGATGCTATATTGCTTAAATGCATGAAATGGAGATGCATGAAATGGAGATGCATGAAAAGGAGGGATCATGAACTAGGTAATCAAATACCAGGTAGCAGTGCATGGTACTACCTGGTACACAGTAATACTTAGTACTTCAGTTAAAGACTTAGTGCCTACATTTCTGAGATTCAAATGGAGTCTTCTGTTATTTGCTCCATTCCCTCTTCATGCAATTTCATCCCTAGAAGATAACTTTCTTTACCACCATGGAAGTCAAATATTTAATGACAGAATGGCCAAAACTACATCTTTACTTCTATTCAGACACAGCTACTAGGTATCACTGATGCCATTTTTGGAGGCACTGAAGAAAGCCTAGAACCAGTTACAAGGCAGACTGATAGAAATGAGTCAAAAATAGCAGTTTAGGCTAAAGCTTTCTTACTTGTTTGTGGTATGTTTGTCAATTCAGCTTGGGGGGGGGGGTAAAGGCAGAGGGTGCAACACACAACACAAAGTGCTCACAGCCACTTCTGTGAAGTGGTTTTCATTATAAACCCTTATTCATTAAAAATAATCACACTAAACACTTTCATACTAATGTACGGGTTTAGAAACATTTTTTTACTTCTATTAACAACAGAAGTTAAAACCCAAATGAGAGAAAGTATCCAAACTTATCTTCTGAAAGGCCAGCTTTAATTTTAAAAATGTAATTTTGTAACATTTGGAATGAACACCCTGAACTTATGATCCAACCTACTAAACATCCACTTGACCTCACAACGAACTGATCCCATGTCCTACTTACTTCAACAGTTTTAAGGGCACTGAAGTGCCCTTAAAAACAGCTTTTCACGCTAACATTTAAAATTATTTCATGCTCAAAGACAATTATTAACTCAAACAATTCTATAAACCCATACAATAGCACCTTTTCACTTGACTGGACTTGAACAATAAATATCACAAATAACCTCCAGGTAACCGATGTCACTTTTACTATTTTTTGTTGTTAATACTTGGAAATTCAAGAAGACTACAAAGAAGTAATTCATACATAAAAGAAAATTTCAAAGAGAAAAGGAAAAAGCTTTTCTCTGCATTTACTGGGGATTGTAAAAGGTGTACAACACCACAAGGAAGACCTAAACTCAGTACTAGGAAAGAACTCTCCTATGGCAAGAACAGTTAAGCACTAAGACAAGAACTGTTGTCTAGTGTCATTGCATAATTTCTATTATTTGAGGCTTTTATGGGTTTCAAAAGCCTAGCGGCACCATCCTTTAAATCAGTTCTACCAAAACTTCAATAAGCCTATTTGATTCAATGAGATGGCAGGCAGCTGCCCAGTTTCCTGCTTGTGTTAGTTTTCTGCTGTTTTGGTTAACTGAATCAGCAAACACCTGACAAGCATCAGAGATGGCATAAAGGAAGTAGTAGTAACACATGCCCAATGTCAGGACTTTAACCTTCAGCAATAACGAGTTATGTCAGCTCACCACATCTCATAAGACTGTATCTTAAAAAACAGATTAAGTAAACAGATTAGACAAACATCTGCTAATAATACTGTAAGTACAATTTATCCTTCCTGAGGCTGAGAGGAATAGACCAGAATTCTTCAGATGATTTCCAGCACCACTTTATTGAAGCTTTAAAAAGCAACACATAGCCCATTTTTAATCCATTTAGTAAAACTTTAGCAAATCATTAAACTGAAATTTAACTTAATACATTAAAAGAGATCAATATTTGCCCATTTAGCATGTCACAATTACATGCTATGTTTAATGTAGCATGCCTTTGTCTCAAATAAAAAATGTCTTATGCCTCATCATCTCATTTTTAATCTATAAGTGGTAATTCAATTTGCAAGACCTTACATTTTTTAAGGAAATCTGCCAAATGTGTATTAACTGTAAAATGCTGGCTGTACATACCAACTTCTTGAGTTTGCTGATATACATGTCCAGTTCTACTCCTATTGCTCAAAGCTAGCCTGAGCAGAAGACTGAAAATGACAGACTGGTAAGGGTGCAGACTTCTTTGAACAGCAATGGAACTGGAATACTAGGGAGTCTTACAGGAGACTTGCAAGGTGAAGTTAAGTTCAGAAGTTACACAGAATCATTAATCTCACTGGTGATGCTTCCCTAGTCCATCATTTACAGTGGCTTGTGATTACATGTCTGGTAAACATTCACAACCTGTTTGCAAGAGACTTTAGGGAAAGGAGAAAAAAAAAAAAAAAAGTAAAGACAGCAAAGCCTAGCTGTACTCTAATCAGCTGGCTGATATTAACGAAGACTTCCTCACTTAAATATCCTAATTCCCTTTTATTAATGCATAAACTTACTTCTCTGCTTTACTCAAACAAAATACTTGGTCAAGCATATAGTTTTCACTTTTTTACAAGTTATTCAAGAACCTCTCCCTGTGATCCACTAATATACCTGCAGCATATTGGTCAGAAAACAAGGGATTCATTGAGAACCTTGAAAGTTGGAAAAAAAATACTTAAGCATCAACACCATATTTAATTTGATAAGCTTATATACACTTCATGCATCACCTGCTGTGGTGACCATGTGGAAAAGAATAAATAAAATACATCACCTTGACCATTTCGCCTATTTCTTTTCCAAAATACATCACCTTGACCATTTCGCCTATTTCTTTTCCAAAATACATCACCTTGACCATTTCGCCTATTTCTTTTCCAAAATACATCACCTTGACCATTTCGCCTATTTCTTTTC
>JAVJGJ010000037.1:42110816-42125132 GCA_035590215.1 Microhierax caerulescens | reverse complement strand
CGGCGCTGACCGCGCCGGGGCCGGAGGTGCAGCCGCCTCCCAGGCTCCCTGCTCCCGCCTTCCCTGCCCCCCGCTGCCGGCCGGCTGAGCACGTGTCGTGCCCGGCGCTGCTCGGGCGAGGCCTGCGGGGACCGCGGCCGTGGCCGGAGCCTCTCGGCGGAGAGGGCGGTTGTGGGGGGGGTTGACTCGGTGCCCTCGTCCTCCGTCAGCCCTCGGTTCCCTCCCCCGCCCCTAGGGCCGAGGGAGCCTTGCTGAGGGGGCTGCGGGCTCCCCTGGGCGGGAGCCGCCTCCGCCGGCACGGCTACTGGAACATCAGGCAGGGAAAGGGTGTTTGCAATGCGTTATCTGTCAGAAGCAATACACAGGGGAGTCTGTGCTTGCGTTTGAATTCTTGCTGTTCATTCAAGAGCGTGGAGGAGTGAGTTTATGCAAGATGCAGAAGTAAAACCGTGCAATTTTTCTTACGTTAAAAAACAAGATTCCTAGCAAACCATGCAGTTTGGGAATTGGACATCAAATAATTAATGAAATTACCTGGTCCATAGCTATGTATATCACGTTAGCTGGGACATTCAGAACTAAACTTTGTTTTTTAGGACTAAGCCTCCCTTTGCCTTTTCCTGCAGCTGCTTTTTGTCCATCCTTTCATATTTTTTATTTCTCTGTCACAAAAAAAATCCTAAATATAGCATGATAGCTAAGGGAACATTTCTGTTCTTTGAATAATATATGAAGTACCTGTACCCACTTAAAAATCAGATTTTGCAAAATGATTCATATGATTTAATTTTGCATAATACATTGTTCTTTTAAGTGCTTGCTTACCGGCAGAAAGGTTTAGATTTCACATGATCACAGTTATTTATAGGTAATGACACAGCTTTGGAGGAACCCATTTGGGAAGAATAGGTGGTTTGTATGGAGGATTTTCATCTGAACTAGTTGTTGAAGCAAGAAGTTTTATACACGTGAACTGATGGCCATTTTACTCTGAGCTATGAAGTTAAATGCACCTCGTTCTTTTGCAGAACTGCAGTCCCACGTTGTCTCATGGATAGCCACAAGGACATCTGTACACATGAGAGAGGACATTGGATCAACTGCCTCATCCTAAAGGCTTTCTTCAGCTTTTTTTCTCCCATTTCTTGAAATAAAAATGCCACAGGCATTCACAATATGATTTTATAATGTTTGCGTTAAATAATTCAAAATATAGTAAGCAAATAATAATTCAAAGTAAAATAACGTACTCAGCCTTTTATTTTTTCCAGCAACTAAGGTATGTCAGGTTTTCTTCCACATTCTTTGACAGTTTACTTATGTTTGGCCTGCTTACATTAAATCAACAGTGCATTTAAGTTACTAATAGAACTCCACCAGCTTCACTGGAGGCAGGATTTCCCTCCCCCATTCATTTTTCAAAATTACTTTTGGTTCTTTCATACTAATACAGGATTAGTTTTCTGTACTCAGGTAAGATGGATTTTTACTCTAGTCAATCTAGAATTCATTTTATGAGCAATAGATCACATTTTGTGGGGGAAAAAAAGAATACTTTTACTTTCACTGAATATACATAGTATACATTTCAATCCTACAAGGTCAAACTATAAATAAAGATTATCAGTAATGTGTTTCATAGTTTCTATCAGATTGATGTACTTTACATCTGACTGGTTGAAACTAATTCTTTAAGGTCATATTAGCATTTGGTGTGAGCCAGTATATTCTTAAAAAATAATGTAACCAGCATTTTCCCTCACTAATAATCAAGTTTTCTTTGATCCCTAATTAATGTTTATGTAACATCTTTAAGGAATCTGAAATACATTATTTCAAAGTAAGCATAGATTTTCCAGGCAGTGACTGATTCCATAGGTGTTCTGCTGTCAGGACACAAATTACTATTTTTAGTAAATACAGTAGTTATTAAAATTAGCCAGGGGATGATTTCTTGTACAAGTTTATAAGGAAGAATCCCACCACAGAATGATAGGCAAAGCCTTAGAGTTACAGCATAAGTGACATCTTTTCAGCCTAAACAACACTTGTTACAAAAAGAATATACGTGCTGTGGCTGTTCTGTCTGCTCTCTTGTTTTTCTGCAAGTTATCATACAATCATCATAGAATCATAGAATGGTTTGGGTTGGATTATGACCTTGAAGATCATCTAGTTCCAACCCCCGCCTGCCATGGGCAGGGACACCTTCCACTGGATGGGGTTGCTCAAAGCCCCATCCAGCCTGGCCTTGAACACTTCCAGGGATGGGGCACCCACAGCTGCTCTGGGCAACCTGTTCTAGTGTCTCACAACCCTCATCGTGAAGGATTTCTTCCTAACAGCTAATCTAAAAATACCCTTTCTCAGTTTAAAGCCATTAGCCCTTGTTCTATCGCTACGTGCCCTTGTAAGGCCTGTAGGCCCCTTTAGGTACTGTAAGGCTGCTATAAGGTCTCCCTGGAGCCTTCTTTTCTTCAGGCTGAACAACGCAAAATCTCTCAGCCTGTCTTCACAGGAGAGGACCTTATATTACAGGTAAGAGGATTCTATTTATTTTTACTTTATTTTTATTTAAGGTTTTTTTAGAAGTACAGCAGCATCAAGGTGTTCATCCAGAGCATTTTGTTTGAATTAAGTTGTTTTCCTTGTGAACCATGGAGTTCTTTGAGCACCACGTTGCTGCACTTCTTAAATGCATTATATGACATCATGAGGTGCCATAGGTCATCCACATAAGCCCTGTGGCTTCTTTGTCATGGGAGATACAGAACAGAGATTACACATCAGAATGTATTCCAATTTAGGGAGCATTAATAAAGTTTCAATGACTTTTCACATTTACAGTTAATGTCTTTTACACGTCATTATTTTCAGGGTGTTGTCTACCAAGAAAGAAGCATTACTGACGGCCAGATTTATCACAAAGAGGGGAACTCAAGTGAAACAGGGGAGATGGAAGATCACAAAATCGGAGTTAGTTTAGTTTCCTGGTTACTGTGAAAAGAGGATGAAATTGCACAAGTACTCCAGCAAAACATTCTGCTGGGCTCACCACACAGCACAGAGTGCCACCCTGGGGCACAGCCAGCATAACTGAACAGTCTGAACAGAAAAGGATGCTTTTCCCATGTTCTTGTACAAAATGGAAAATAAGGATCCTCAAAGGCATAACATGCTTGTACTTTGAAAATACTCTGAGAACACAGAAAATATTTATTTGTACAGGTACACAATCAATACAAGCACAAGAGAGATTTTAGCTTCTTACCTGGAGAAGTTACATCGTATAAAAGGCAGGGCTATTTCTACAGAAAGGAAAAATGTCTTTTTATTTGTTACCTCCTCAGTAGCTGCGTTTTTAAACATTGTTCTCTAGTACACGATCAGGTAAATCCTTTCTTTCCATCCAGAGTTTCTGTCTGACTACTATATATTTCCATAGGACTTCTAGTCATCTGACAGCCTGGTTGAAGCGTGGTCCTGTCCCCATTTGGTGTGTCCCTTCCCTCTGCCTTGCCTTGGATCTGTGTTGGGCTTGTTTGAATTTTTGTGGCAATATGACAGTCTTGACTCCTGTTTGGTTTGCCATCCCCTGCACCCCCAGATCATTTTCTGCAGAACTTTTAGCCATCCTCTCAGTATGTTTGTCTTTGCTGAGTGGGATAATTTGCACTTGCCTTTACACGAGTGCATTGTGATTTCCTCGATCCATTTTTTTTCAGTCAGTCAGGGCTGAATACTAGTCCTGTTCTTCAATATACTTGCAGTCTTTTCTGGCTCTTTGTCATCTGTAAATTTCATAAGCATGCTCTGAAAAATAGTCAGGTCAACAGTGAAAATTCTATGAATGAGAGAGTCCAAGATCTGGAAGAGACCTGAAGAATGGAATTTGGTATATGCTGTCAATCGTTGCTGACTCCTCTGGTAACGATTTCCAATAATTTTTGCACCCATATTGCAGTAGCTTTATCTGCTCTGTGGCCTAAGTTCATCTTTCTGACTTTAGAGGTTTAACCTAGAGAGTAGTTGCCTAAGGCTAATTTCATAGTCAATAATTAAGGGAATTACAGCAGGGCATTCAAGTAGTTACCTGAAGTAGCTCTTCTCTTCACTGAAAAGAAGGAACACAGCACAGCCTTTGTCCTAATTTAGATGCTTCAGTTTGTGTCTGTGAAGTCAATCAGGTGAAGTGGGATACGTGATTTTATTTATGATAGTATTAGGGTAGACCATGTAGAAGAGCAGCGTCGGTGAAGAGGAGCTATGTCACGTGTACCACGTTCCCATTAGCTGCAGGTTTTGTCACCCTGCTGGAGAGGCAGATTAAGTTGGTTTGACTTGCCTGGGCAGATTGCTTGTTTGCTTTTGCTTCCATTTCTGGTGTTTTGAATATCATATTGAAAACTATTTAGAATATTTTCAATATTTGTAATAACTTCAATTTCACTAAACTGACATTGGCTAACGGACACATACCAATTCTGTGCCAAAACCAGCAAGCTGGAACAGAAGTTTTTAACTTTTCAAGAGTGCTCCCAGAGGATTTCAGTTTTTCTTTGCTTCCAACCCTAAGAATCCCCCTCCATGCTTAATTTAAGACTAGTGTTTTACTGACAAGTTATAGCCTCCAGGAACAGGGTCTGACTGTGGAAACAGGCTACCAAAAGTCAGTTCTGCACACAGCTGCAGACTATCAAAGTTGTAATATTGGTTTAAAGACAGCTTTTTGTGACTCTACTGAAGATATTATGGGGAAAACAGCATTAAAAGGTGATTCTTTTCACACTGTTATTCTTTCTTAAATACATGTCTAGAAAACTTGTTACAGTGCACACAGCTTAAATGGTCTCAGCCATTGAAGTTCTGGATTTCTCGGTGATTACAGTTGCCTGGACAAAAGTCCTCATACTACAGTAGCATTAAAGAGACTAAGGGCATTGGTGTCAGCATAAGCCTGTAGAGAAAGTTTATCTTTGTGCCATTTTTACATGCATAATAACAGCTGATGAGGAGAATATTTTTAATTTCAGAGTGGGAGGATATGAGAACCCCAGGTGCAGTTTCAGAGGTGCAGCTTACAAGTTTAATGGTGTTATTAGAAGCTGAAAATTCACAGCTTTTTATCTTGGTAATGGAATTGGGTTTGGACCCCTATGAACAGACGTTACATGCATTTGCCAGCTGAATCATTTTTGAATGTACCGTTCAGCTTACAGCACCTGGTAGCCTCCATGATAAGCTGTAGATCATCAATCACCCGTTCTGCCTTTAGAAAAGGTAGTGGTTTATTTTGGCTTGGTTTTGTAATTTTTTTTTTATGTTTTATATGTTGCCCCAATACCTCATTAAAATTGCACATCCTTTCTAGATTTCTTTAAATGAAGGTGTAATTTTCAGCACAGTCTTAACCAGGATTTTTTAAAGCAATTTTGACTTGTGTTTTTTTTTAAAAAAAATAAGTGCTCCATAATTAGAGCCTGAGAGTTAGGTTTGAATTTGGAAGTTGTATTTAGGTTCAAAAGGTTCCTGGTGCCCCACCTGATTCTTTACTAGTCTATTGGCATATGGTAAGGGTGTCTTGTAATATTAAAACTGAGAATATCAAATACTGCTAGAAACGGAATAATGAGCTGAAGTTCCTGAAGCATCAGTGTCTTATTAATCTCACTGTGTTGTGTTGCCAGAAAATAAAGGAAAGCAGTTTGTTGTTTAAAGCTCAAAAATGAGATCTTATTAACACTAGAATTTTTCAGACAAAGACCATTTTAATTTATTTCTGGTTATATTAAAGATGAGTGCATTCCCTTGTCGTAGAAGCTTATTTATATGAGAATGCAGAATAGTTGCTTTTTTATATATGTTAAATTATTGGAAAATTTCTAAAACCAAAAAGGACACAACAACAGTCTCCCTTTGGTGGATGAAGAAAATCAGAAATGGGAACTTGAGGGACTTGCAGCATTTGCGCATCATAATCTGGATGACTACATGCAGGAGCCTGGCAGTCTTTCTCTTACACCTACCTTCCTCTTGAACGTTGGCTTTTTAACTATTCAATTTTATTTTTATTGAACTTCCATTTTTTCTGCAATTATTCCCTCACAAAAATACTTAATTTGAAATAAATATTAACTACAATTAGAATTAACACTTATATTCAGAGGATCACATTAGTAGTAAAAAATGTATACTAATTAGTATTCAAATTAAATTACTCCATTATATTCCAAGTAGTTATTTTTTCTGCCTTTTCAAAAGATGCTCAAATATACTACTTCGGTTTCTCCATTAAATTTGAGCTTGCATCAAAAATTAATCAGGTGTTTCATCTTTTTCTAGTTGCTTTTTAGCTAATTGATGGGACTGCTTGTCTATCAAAACCTATAGCAGTAGAAGTTAGTCCCATTCAGATGAATAGAAGTGAGAGGATTAAATATTTGCAGGAACTCATGTTTTTTCTACCATGTAGCATCTTGACATTTCTTTGTGAAGGAAGGAATGTGCTGGGGTTAGCATTAGCATGACTTCTTGAAAGTCTGCAAAAGCATCTGTCATTCTGCCAGTCTTCCCATTAACTACCTGAGCAAATGCAGCGAGAAGATTTCATTACTTTCAAGAGACTACCTCTGGTTTTATTTAGGTGTACTCTTTGCAGACCTTTTGATTTTAACAATAGCAATAAGGTAGCTGGAATCTTGTCTGGTTTACAACTCACTAGATTTCTATGTGCTTAATCCAATTAAAACTGGAAGGAATGTTGCCAATATGTCAACAAAAATGCAACAAAGCAATGGGAGGGTTAGTTTACAGAAATTCCTGAATTCCTTTGTCTTGACCAAACGAAAGAAAATTGTAAGACAAGTGCATACTAAAAGGATTAACCCTGATAAACTGACTTTTATGTTCAGATAAAAGCCAGTCTGAGTACTAGAACATTTTTTCGATCAATTTCTTAAAAGCAGCTTTGCATTTAGTTAGAGACAAGTCACTTGTTTAAAAGCTGAGGGTGTGAGGGTGTGTGTGTACATTAAAGCACAGGGCCTGAGCCTCTTAATGGTGTGGAGTGCACTGGAAATGTGGTTTTAAAATACATCTGTGCTAAGCTAGATGCTGCTGTGCAGGGGGCCATGTCCCTACATCACACTCCTCCTGGCTCCTCATTCCTATCGGTACTGATGCTCAGCTCTAGGGTAGGCCAAGAGAGTTCAGGGAGTTAAGCTGGCAAAAAATGAACCTTAGCCTCCCCACCCCCCCCCACCCCAAAAAAAAAAAAAAAAAAAAAAAAAGGCACCAGCCAAACAGCACAGCTGGTACAAGGTACAGGTATGTAACTGGTGATGGGAGTGCAACTTTTGGAGTCAGCCCACAGTTAGACCGCATCATCTGTATCATAAAAACTCACCCACATGGTGCAAATCAGGATTATGCAAGAGATTAGTCAGATACTATATAACTCAAAAAGTATTTCATTTTAGAAAATCAAGTTTTAAAATATCACATAAAGATATTCCTCAAAATATATGTGTAACATATATTGAAATATATAACATGTGGCATATATAACATAACTATGGAATATATATGTGGAACATCTATAACATTTTTGATATAAGACAAGCATAGGAGAATTTCTGGCAAAAATATGAGTTAGTTGGCATAAAATGTTAGTGGTACAAAGTATATACTTAATTTTATGCATGTTCTTACATGCTTTGCTGAGTTGGGATTATGTAGAACACCCTCTAGTCATGTGTCAGAACATCAGTTAAATCTACATAAATCAATACCACGTCAGCAGTTTCCTAGGTTAAATTGCATGAATAGAAGTTTCTAGACTACATTTTAGAAGCATAGGCCTAAGAAAATAAGCAACTTTTATACTGTTTAGTCTCACCTTGGACTATGAATATTTGTTAATACAATTCTTTATGAAGCAATTTAATTCCAAAATGTATAAAATCTGAATAAATATACTAGTTTGCAAAATTCAGTATACTAGTTTGCAAAATCAATTCTTGCAGTTCAAAACCTGCAAGACAGTGTGTTTTATAGAATATCTAAAACCAGGGAAAACCATGACATCTGCTCAGTTGTATGCAGGAGGTTTTACTTCTACACTCACAAAATAAGTAGAAAAAACACATTCTGCAGTACCTGTAATTTGTCTAAAAAGGCAAAGAGAGTGTAAAGCCTCTAGAGAAAGATCCTGATACTTCACTGCGGAGCCCAAAGCTTTGAGAACCAATAGACCCAAGCAGCTTAATTTGGTGAAAGATTGGGTATATTGCTGCTGGTGTTGAATTGGATGATCTGCGTGCCAGCGACATATCGTTGCATCTGCAGCCAAGATAATCAATTCCTCGGCAATGGCAGAATTTACTTTAATTTGTTAGAAGACAGAACTAATACTAATACACCCCAAGTCAATACAATTTGCATTACAAGTGACTGGTTTATTGCAGGATATGGGAAAAAATATACAGCATGAAGCTATGCTTCCTAAACCACATATGAATTCAATGCATAATTGCTTTGTAATTCAGTTTTCAGATATATTTTTGTTTTCTTGTGACTTTATTATGTCTGTATGCATGAATGTCCATCTGTGGAAACAACTGATGAAATAGGTGAACAAAAAAGATGAACAAATGTTCATCATGCAAATTTATTTATAATTGACACTTATCAAATGTAGGAATAAACATTGTTTTGTATGTAATTCGTAATACATATAACACAAATTATGTAATCCATAACAATACAATAATTTAAACTGCATGTGGCACTTAAATAACATGCAAAGAGGAAAAGGAAGAACTGGCGAAATCTGTTATTGCAAATTACCTGTTTTGAATTGTGACCTCAAAAGTTGGCAATGAAAGATGGCAAAGTCAGGTGCTTAGCACCAGCAGAAGAGATTTCGATGTGAATGAACAGGAGCAGCATATACTGACTGTTACCAAGTAATACATAAAATGGATTCTGTTCTACTCTGATGTGACATACATACTGCAGCAAGTAATTTCCCTTTCTATGACATAGACTGCATGCACATGCTACAAGTCTTTATAACACTGCCACATTCCAGCCAGAGGGTGCCGGTGGCCAGTTTCTACTTGCTTTTGCCTTGCTTCCCAGGAAAAGCTTCACATCTCCAGGTTTGTGATTTTGGGACAGAATAAACACATTACAGTGCAAATGTGGAGTGTTAGCTGTTATTTGACATTCTAGTTTCCATTTGTTAGAACTGTACAAAGCTTTATGCATGAGCTGGCACAGGGTTGACCTTGGCTGGGGACTGGTGGTGCAGCAGAGCAGCAGTAGTTCCCAAGGGACTGCACATGCCTTCTCAAGTAGCTTAAGTGGTCCAGTGCTAGGATACCACGGTTTGGGAATCCCTGTCTTATATTTGTAAATTGTTTTGAAATAATATTTTGAGATAACATTAAAGTTAAAGTTTGAAGAGCTGGTTTTCAAGGAAAGCAAGAAAGTAAAGTATCTTGCTTCCCCTGAAGTGAATCATCTTCCCCCCAACTTTTGGAAAAACAACAACAACAACCCTGTGGAATTTAATGTGAGTAAAAGCCGTAAGGTTCCCTGGTCACATGGAATAATTTATGGAAAAATTTATAAATAAGAGCTGCAAATGATTGGGTGGTCATTTTCCATCAATCTCAATTGGGAGTTCCGAGACTGATTTATAGAGGGCTGGGATCTCACCTTCTGAATCAAAAGGACATTAAACATTATCTTGTAGGGTTTATAGCAGCCTTACAATTTTTATTGAATTCTGTGTGATTTCCATAAAGTCCATAGAACTCTTTGATATAAATAAATGGCTTGTACTCAATTTTCCTAAACTAAGAAATATGACTTATGCTAAGACCTGTGAATATTTACCCCCAAAGATTGTTTCCTGGTCAAGCATAATTCTTCACTTATTGGTAACAATTACCACTGAATTTTGTGGCCTGAATTTTCTCTTGCAATCAATAGATACATCATAAGGTTGAAAAGCGCACGATGTTCTTTAGCAGGGAATAAATGTTAGCGCTCTATACCTTTACGATCATATTGACCTTATTATGGACAAATCAGGCAACTTGGAAATAAACAGCTACTAAGCAGTGGCCATAATTTTAATACTGGTTTCTTGCTCGGAAGGACAGCCCGCAGTCTGTTGTTACAGCTGGCTAATTGAGGTTTGATCACACAGCTGGATCATGCACCAATGACCGCTCCGTGGCTTTGGCAACTCATTGCTGTTACACTAGCTTTTTGTTTCTCAATCATAAGCAAATTAAAGCAGGCAGCTGCAAAATCATCAATAGGTTAAATTCATTAGCTGTTCTCCATATGAAATAAACAGGAAAATGAAGCTCTCCTTGGTCTTATAAAAGTTGGCAGGGAAACAAAGACATTTGTACACTCCTTTATTTTTGTAAGAGACTTGCCTGAAAGAAAAACCTCAGACATGTAATTTCCTTTTTTTTTTTTTTTTTTCCCCTCCCCTGCTTAATGCTCTCAGTCAGAGGCCAACGCAGCAGCCTCCCTCTAAGCGTAGAAAAAAGGGTGGTTTGGCAAGGGGTTACGCTATGTCTTTTGTGCACATCGGGGCATGTTCTGGGGAGCCCGCACAAGCTGTTTCCACAGCGATAGGCCACATTCTGTATTTACAGTCTCCCGTACGGGTAATTCATCTGCAGGAGAAGCCTTAGCCGAGCGCTGTGGTTCCACAATCATTACCGCTGGCTCTGGGCCATGCCACATCACCCAGCAGTACAAATTTGATCTGGATCAGGTGTGGGCACATGATTACATTTTTGTCAAATTAGCGGAGCGCTTCGTGAGGATTTTATGCTGCCTGTCTGCTTTTATCCTGCTTGCAGAGGAACACGCGGTGCTGGAACCACAGAGGGTTAGGGCTGTGTGGGCAACCAATGCCTGTTGTAGCAGTCATCCTGCCGGGGCAAAGTTAGCCTGTCAGAGTTTTGTTTGAACAAATTGAATTGGCAGAGAGCATTTCAACTGGAACAGCACATCGTGTCATGCAAACCGTAGCACTGTAAAGCTGGCAGCAAAGCCTCCAAAATATTTAATATGCTGTCAAACATGGGCCTGTCCTATAGCCACAGACTAGTCTGGAGGAGTCTTAATTCTCCTAATCTGTGCCATTTTCCACGTAGTTTACTTGTGCTTCACACTTGTGTGGTATTCTGGCCCCTATATACTTTTTAAGCTGCAGTTTTGTGGTGAGCTGGAAACACTGCTCTGAAAAAGGTGTGATGTCACCACTTCCATTGCATCAGCTCTAGTAACGATGCCAGTCACGGGGTGAGTCAGACTAGCAAGTTGATTTAGCTGAAAACTAAGAAAAAAAAAATCAGTGAAAGTTTGGACCGCTCCTTTGCTGGCAGCCCTCAGATTGACTTGAGCCAACTGTAAACCCACAGATTTACTTTGAGTTTCAGCTCTGAGTATTTTCCAGCTGAAAAGTCTTGTTATAATAAAGGAGGAAAAAACCCTAAGAACAATTGTGAGAAATGGTTAACAGTGAAGCTACTCATTTACTGAGATGTTAGTCTGCTGAATTATTGGGAAGTATTTCCAGTGACTTTTTCTACACCTAGTGCATGGATAATAGCATTCATGTTTATAATTTTGCTTCTTTATTGGTGAAATATTTATGCTAATTAAATACATTTTAAGGGTTTTTTTTACTTTCTCCCAGTAAATGACATTCAGAAAAAAAAATATATCTGAGACTTCTGTCTTCTCATCCCTTAATCTGTAATTTCCCTAGTCCTGGGATTGCTTATTGCTTTAATTCTTTGATTTTTAACTTGATCACTGAACAGACATTCCTTTCTGGATCTAGATAAGATAGTTACTCCTCAGCACTTTACAAAGAGTTTACCTTCTCAGCCATCAATTAAGTGAGCATTTCTATGACAGGGTAATAAATCCTGCATGAGGATTAATGAAGCTTTAAAAAGAAATGGCTACTGACCTCCATCTCCCTTTCTGCATGCTCTCCTCTTGGGAGCTATATAGGTGAGGAGCCAGCTTTAGGAATTTGGGAGAGAATAGTTGGGGGGTAGGTACAGAATGGAAATGAGGAGTATGTTGGGGATTGTAGGAAAGAGCCTGCTTAGACAACGACTGCAGGAGATACCAAAGGGTGGCTGTTTAATGTGAAGGAGGAACCAGTGGAGAGAACAGTTAGGTACTGGAGAAAGCTTGTACCTGCATGGGAGGACTGAAAGCAGTTGTTGATTCCTAAGGAGCAGGTACCGAGATGTAGTACTGCTGTTCCCTGATCTGTTTCTATTAAAATAACCTGAGAAATAGGTCAAAGCACTTATTACACTCTTCAAGCTAATATTCTTCATTCTTAGCTGTAGCTGATTAGGCTGTGCTCAAGGAAATAGCCCTGCTAGCAGAACTGTGAGTTTCTTAACTTACAATAAGAAGTGGTAGAATACAGTCTTAAAGTGCTACAGCTGTTTGCAAAATAAATTACCAAGGCACTACCTAAATAAGGGATTAGGAGACTCTTTCTTCACTTTTACTTGAAGTCCTGCATAACTCACTTCTAACTTGTCAAAGCTATATAAACTAAGAACTTCCTATTCTTTGCTTTTCAGAAAGAAACTTAAATTAAAGCCAGAGAGATTATTATGATTTACATCGTACTTATGGCTACCTCCATGACCCACTTTAAATTAGGGGCAATAGAAGAACTTTCTTGTAAACCACAGATGAAAATAAGATTTCCAGTGTTCCACTGGCTATCTCATCAAAAAAGTTAAGTATAGTACTATTGCTGGAAAAAAAAAATAATTAAGTCTCTGATTTAATTCTGAGGGAAAAATTGTTTATATCATGTCACTTAAGTAGTCCACCAAACCTTTGAACTGGTTTTATTGGAATGAGCTAGGAAGTTAAAGTTCTGGATTGCTTCTCTGTGTCAAACTGACCACATAAATGCATGAGCAGCTTGGATATGCAGCTGACTGTTCATTTAAGGTTCATACTTCTTGAGTTTGCTACTTTTTTCCAATACTGCAGTTGTTGAAAGATATTAAAAACCCAACATATATTTAAATTGAGTTATTCTATGTGAATAGTAACAGAAGGTCACAATATGTTCAGAGAATTCAAATATATGAATGTTCTCTTATGAATACTTCTTGTATAGATGGAGTTGCAGATGGGTTACCAGATGGAATACCTTCCTTCCAATATAGTTATATGTATTTAAAAACGGATGCAATGCAATCATATTATTTAAATCAATTCTGTTATTACTTTTGAAGCCATAATGACAGTAGCTATTCTGTAACAGAGAAATGTGGCAAAAGGAATGTAATTTCTTGCTGCAGAATTGTTGGGCTTGTGTGAGATCTAAAAAGGCTCACTCTGAAGAAAGGACCTTAAACCAATACTCTCTTCTTTAGAAGACTGAGTATCTAACAGGTAGCATACAATATAGTTCAGACAGGGCACTAGATATCCAGGAGCATGTGAAGCAGAACTGGCTAAAAAGAAATTACAAGAACAGTATTTTGGGACATAGCTGCCTCAGAAGTACTCTTCCCTTCTTTACAAAAATCAATCCCTGTGCCAGACCCAAGGGTCCAGCATATCTTAGCAGCAGCATCCTTTTCGACTTGCTTAGTCTTTTGACCTTTGAGTAGCTTTCTCAGCTGGGTGTTACAAATGTTGACATAACCATAGCACAACATTGAAAAATCAAACAAAATGTAGATCCTGCCCAAAGAGTAAAAAACCAGCACACACTGCCCCTGTATACACTCTTTATTGGTGTGCGTACTCTCTCATCTCATCAGCCTACTGTACTTTACTCATATCCTCATGCTTTACTTGGGTTGGGTCATCTTTTTCAGACTACCATTCATGTGCCTGTGAAAAGTCATCAGCTAGCAAGAGCTTTTGTTTCAGTCTGCTCAGCTGCCTTCTTTCTCTGGTCACTTCTGGTCAGTCACCAATATAAATTCCAACATCCTCACTAATGTTCTTACCACCTGTTTGGCTGAACAAGGCATGGAAATTAGTGATAATAGTAATCACAGTAGGAAAGTTTTGGTGAAATGAAGCAGGGCTACTTGGAGCTGGTTGCCCAGGACCATGTTCAGGTGGCTTTTGAAGACTCTGAGGATGGAGACTCTACCACATCCCTGGGCAACTGATGCCACCACTCAGTCACCCTCACAGTGAAAAGGTGTTCCCTGATGTTCAGGGGGAACAGCCTGTGTTTCAGTTTGTGCCGGTTGCCTCTGGTCCTGCACT